>CM021104.1:180887152-181329488 GCA_007115665.2 Sequoiadendron giganteum | reverse complement strand
ACCCTGATATGCAAAATATCCTACGCTTCGTGGCGCCATTAATATCTTTATTGAGACATGAATGCTGCAAGTTTTTTCAAAATTCTTGTTGTCACATCAGGGCTCATATCAGCAAGACATTTCAAATCTTTGGCCGATCCGCCTATTCAACGTTCACCCATCCGCTAAGACGCCTTGCAATTTCCTCGACTTCACAAGTCTCCATGGTAGTTTCTTTCCTTTTTCTCTTTAAATCGCCATGATTTTCACCAAAACAACTATCGCTCAGACTTAATGAATCAAGCCAACAGTTCTTTACCTTACTCCGAGAGCATTTCGTCTCACCGAGATGTTTGCTTTACTTATTTATGTCGCTGAGATCAAGCAATTTATTCTGTCAACAAAATAATATTCGTTGTGATGTCTCTTAGATCTCCCCATGATGACATGTCTCTTTGATATGCCTCCCTTTTAGCAAGACAATGCGCATCATCTTCCTGTCATCTTTTATCTTCGTATGCTTAGTTTTCATCGGTGTAACTCGAGGGGTCGGTAAGACTTTCTGAACTCTCCCTGGCATCATCTGTCTCACTGAGTGAGTTCTCCCTTTGCTTTATCGGCAAGACCAATAGCGCTTCGGGCAGTGTTTTCAAATTTCTCTCTGATGACCAAAGTCTCCCTGATAGGCTTCACTTTTCTCCAATAGGCCCAAGGTAACTCGGCTCGATATGACCTTACACCGTCACGCCGATAACTTTTGTCTTGCTGATAAGTAATACAAACCCGCATTTTCCTAGTGTATAAATTTATCGGTATGACCCATTTGATGTCTCGCCGATATATTGAAGATATTTATATTATCATCGATGAGACCTGCATCAACTTATGCTGATATTTTTATATGTCAATGTTTCAATGCTAGATGAAATTTATGGGGTTTTATGACAAAATTTAAACCATATTTTGAAAAAAAATGCTATGTGAGGATTTTTGTGTCTGTATTATGAACCTTTTGGGAGGCTAATAATCATGAAGGGTGAATAAAATGGCCAAAATTTCACAGTTCCAATAGGTCTGTCATTCTCAGGGATATGCATATGGTTTGAACTATATAGATCAAGGAAAATATTAAGGAATGCAAAGAAAATGGGATGGGAATTGACAACAAATGGTAGTAGAATTTATTTTTCCCTCTTGGATTGATTATGTTGCATTCATGGAAGGAATAATGTTGAATTTCAAGCATCTAGTTTTTCAGGGGAAGGGACAAGGGACATTGTCAAGAATGCCCTAATAGATTATTTCATTATATTTTATATTTTATGAGTCTAGTTATCAAATATTTTGATTGCTGAATTTTTCTTATAGGAAAAAGACTCATTTGACAAGATCAGTTTAAGAAAATAGACATGCAAAAATAAGCCAACCCCCAAAATCATGTCAACCATTAGATAGAATAAAAAGATAAAGTTAACTGATGTTTGAAATCAAAGAACTTAATTATTCGAATAGCTCATTTATTTTCTTGAAAATAGTGGAGGATTTCATTGCTTGTTGTTTGGAAATGAAGCACTTAGCATTGTGATTTCTCTTTGTTAACCTTGTTGAGTAAGGAACCATATTTTGGTTCAATTGCAATTAGATACTATTATTTCGGATAATATGGGAATGGGTAGCTTGCTTAGAAGCTTGTAAGTGGTGCATACTACCCATATCAAAAGATTTTTGGGTAAATATCTCAAGAAAAATATATTCATGAAGAGCTATTTATGAGTTGTAAACCTAGAAATGGAGGCACAAGCTCAAATCCCAATAGGACCTCTTATCACTTTTTAGTTACAAACCAAATTTTAGCTACCCACTTAGATGGCTCTTGGTGCAGTCATTGGTGTGTTAAATCAATGTCGAAATTTAGTGCTAAGATTTTTGGATTGAAATTGTGTGCAATATTTTTTTATATCAACATTTCAGATCACTCTCTTCTCTCTTTCTATAAAGCATTCTGATGATGGATCATAGAGTATGACCCAAATTTGTAGAAAGAGAGAAGAGAGTGAGTGATTTGAAACGTTGATGTAAAAAATTTTGCATACAATTTCAATCTAGAAATATTAGCACTAGTTGATCATGGATTGTGGAAATTTAATGCTATTAATGACATCCTTGCATCTAAAACAACTTAAAAATAATTATTAGAGGCAAACTAAGATGGATGACATTCAATTTTAAAATATATATATATATATATATATTATTTTTTTAAAGGAATTCATATTTCCTTACTTGTTTTAACTATCTATTTATCCCAATTTTCTTTCTAACTATCCTATCCTTTCTAGCATCTTCTAATTTTCTTTCTAATAAATTTTTTTTAAATAATTTGAGGATGGCCAATATTCATCACATTTTTCCAATTAATTTTTAATTTGGAAATCACATACATGCCTTAAATCTATTAATTATTGGCCTATCCCATGTCCTAAAGATGTGTGCTTTGAATTATTATTCGTAATACAAATAAAATCATCATTAATATTGTATAAGATGCCCATGGTTTCATGATCAATTTTTTTCACATTTAACATTTAACACTCTAGATAATAATGATCAAATATCTAATACAAATAATGATAAAAGATATAGTAGTAATAATGAATAATATCTCCCATATTTTTATCAGTATTTTTCTTAAATAATGTGTTTGTTACAATACACCTTTTCCTTTCTCAATAGAAGAAATTGAACAAGGTATCTTCATAATATTTATCTTTCATTTGTGTAATCAAATCCTTAATAATCTTTTCTATGAAATAATTAGTTACAATTTATTGTTTCTTTAACTCACAAGTTACAAATTACAAACCTTCCTCTCTTGGATTTGATGGGAGGTACCAATTCTTCTAAATTTCATTCAAGGAAATTTTATAATGGCTTTATGTGGACCATTGTGTTCAAAATGCTAACCTTTCATTATTTTATAATGTTATTTTTTATGCAACTCATAGGTGTTTTCATTACCACCATATATTGCATGTCTATTATGATGACTTTCACAATTGATGATGCCAAGAATACACCAAAACCTTGTCATATAACACCTTGTTAGATATATATCAATGTAACTGCAACAAGGAAAGATTTATCTATAAGAATTCTTTAATGGTGTGCAAAATTCCTTTATATAGAATATGCCTTACAACAACTTAGAGCCTACAATGTCCATAATTGTTAAGAAGAAATGCATTACCTAACACATCCCTACCATCATCACATCATGATATAACAATACAATTGAAATTCCTACCATACCATTATCACTCTTTCAATTGTCACTTTTGTCTAATATACATTACCACATCATCCAATTTCATGTTTCTCAAATAAAAAATTGGATTTTGTCGATTTGGATTTGTTTTTAAAAAATATAGGAACTTCACTTGCTTACAAGATATAAAATAGGGAAGAAGACCAAATAACAATGCTAGTTTTGTAGAGGAGGATTGGGAAAGAAAGGGTTCCTTCAACTTCTTCCTAGAACAGGGTAAAATATCCCCATCTCGTGTTTTGTAAATAGCAACATCTTTTCTATTCAAAATAAATTTAGTATATTTATTATGCCTTAATTATTCTATGAAATCTTTGTGAAAGAGTTATTTATATTAATATTGGCTTAAACTAAATATGTGTAAACAATTTCTCTCAAAGAACCACTTACAATGGAGAGGAGGATCAATATAACCAACTTCCAAACCAATGTAATAACTCATTATGTCTCACATTTATATAAATGGTTTCTATTTTTCAAGATTATATTATAGTCTTCAGTGGTGAATTAGATTTTTTTTAAGTTTTTATACATTTTGTATTGTTATAGTTCTCCCATAAGTGTTATAGGGGTTCACGAACGGTTTCTCTAGCTTCTTCTGTTATTTTTGTTGATGGTTTTAGCTATTTTTTAATGATAAATACAAAAATATGTTGCACAATACCAACAATAAAGGAAAGACTAACTGATGTGAGATGTTATTAACAAGTCAATCTCTAGGATTAAAAGGCAAGTTCCTTATATATTCTAACTTAGAACTAATCAATGCGGGTTGAAAAGGGAAGTAGTATTTAAATCAAACAATAGAAATTAGAAGGCCATAAGCCAAAATAGAGTTCCTCTAATATCCAAGACATCTTCTAAATCAAACTATAATAGTCAATAGTAGCCAATAAAGGAACACACATATACATCAAGTGAGCTCATGCACACAATTATGAGCTAAAATCTAGAATAATTGCACCATATATTAATGTTTCTGATAATTTTTAAATAAATATATATAGTGTAACTTAGCTTATGACCGGAAATATACACAATGGTTTCCCTATTTAAATATGAAAGTGTGAGAAGTATTTTTACACATAAATATTGATAGATCATCCATACAAAACAAATTTTATTTGTAAGTGGGCATGATGAAACATGCCCAACTAAATTTTACTCAATAAATTAAAAATTGACATCATGAATATAAAATATATGACATAAATCCTATAGCTATTTCTATTTATCAATTTCATGTCCATAAATAATAAAAAAATAAAGGTGAATATATATATTCATTTCCAAATGTCAATAGTCAATTTGCAAAGTTTGACTTGGCATTCAAATGCCTCAAAGTCAATACATTAATTATATCAATGATACAAGTATATAGATAGGATTCCAATATAATTCATTTTTGACAGCTTGCCTCTACTGGTGGATGAGAACATGGTTGAGGTGTTTTTCCACCCAACCACAAAGCAATGCTTCCCTGGAATTCTTCAATCGTTCGAAGAATAATTGACCTTGTACATAACACTTAGGGAGAGATACAGTTTTCAAGGTGGAATTTGTGCATGCCTAAATACATGCATTTCTATCTACTGCTAGAATATGCAAGTTCCATGTTAGGTAATAAAATAAATAACAGAGAGCTCCGATAAATATTAAATAGTTTGTTTTGTAATAAAAATGAATACAAAGCTTGGCCAAGCTCATGCCGTATAAAATGAAACTCAATTTAGATTTAGAAAAGAAAATCTACACTCTTTGGTACACATTCTCGAAAGAAAAGATTTCCATAACAAAGGGGTATCCCTCCCTTCTAGACCATCTACTAGCATCATAATCCTAGTGCGCTATAGTCTATCTTAGTACGCTTGTATCATTCCATTTCAATTTCATCAACAAATATTCCATCTAAAATCTAGTATAACCATTCCTCTATTCATCATACAACCATTTTTCATTAAGATTCGTATTGCAATTCAACACTGTTCCATTTCTATAGTTCTTTCCTTTGAAAATGAAGTTAAATAATCTTAATTAATGAGTAATTCAAGATGAAATTAGAAGCTATATTGTATGTATGTGCATGTGCATAAATGAAGCATTTATGCATGTACACATATATGCGTAGAAATAAACACATTTTTGGAATATGCATATACATTTTGAATATTAAAGATAAACCTTCCTTATATACAGGTTTCCATATTCAAAAAATGTATCAACTTAGTTCAGGTGTTCCATTTGATCTTTTAGTAACTAGTCTCAATTAAGATACACAAGGAATCATTGAAACAACAGTCATTTGTCTCATATGGATCATAAATCAATTCAAATTGGAACATGGATAATTTACAAGATCAAGAATAATCAATTCCAATGAAACAAAACATATTTAACAGGAAAAAAGTATCCTTTAGTTTGATACAATGTAAGGTTTTTATTCATTCTATTTCCAACCAAAATATGTTCACATATCGTTCAGTTTTGATTTTCCACCTTATTATACGTTTAAAAATTATAGCACTATAATGTGGTTGCTCTATCCTAACAATAATAATATTTCATTGTAGAGAAGGGGGATTCGCTACTCACAAGTTCTCTTCAATCAGAGAGCCTCACAGGGTGAATTTCCCTAAACTACCTCAAAGAACAACGGCGAGAGATCTAGAACCAGAAAGAGAAGGTCACAGAGATTCTATGGACAAACCAACAAGCTCTCGGCCAAAGGACGTTAGCACAAAATATGGACGCCAGCGTAGCGTGCTGGCATCCTTGAGGCATGTTGGCATCTCGTATAGACTAGAGAGTGATAATGTCGCATAAAATGACAAAGTAAATGCTTCTATGCTAATTGATAAGAGCTTCTAGAAAGTGATAGAGTAACAAAATGTGATAAAGCTGAAATAGACTGAAATAGAAATGATGAAGTTAAGGAGAAGAAGGGAAAGGAAATGCTTACAGCCATGTGGGTGTCTTCAATACTTGCATGTGAAATATTTGGAGAAATTATTGGGCCTGTATAGGGGTTTACCTCAGTCAAACCCTCATTTTCGTGTTCCCACCTCCACGGACAACCAAATAGAAAGAGAGAGAGAGTACCCAAAATGGATAAAGTGCATGGTGAAAGAAAAAATCACTTCATATTAGAACCTGCACCACAAATTAAGAGTGATAAAAATAAACCCCGCTAAAGGAGGAGAGCCTATATCACAAAAGAGGTGATAAAATCAATCCTCGCTCAAGGAGGAGAACCCATGTCACGATATGTAAATGCAATCAAATAGGGGATATGGAATCCCAAGATGCTCGCAAGCATATGGCAAGGGAGATGGAGCTATAAGAGCTAAGAAATCTTGAGAGAGCTTTAAGTTGTTACCATAAGCTGTATTGAGTTGTGTGAGCAAAATAACAAGACTAGAAAGAAGCTAGAAGCTGGATGAAGCTAGAGTGAAGCTAGAAGTAGAGAAGAGCTGCAAATGAAGTGAAAAGACAACATTTAATGAAGGAAAAGAAGCTTCCCGAGCCATTTTTGGACGTTCTCAGTCGTTACCACCAACCAAAGGAGGTGACAAGTGGAAAAAATGCACAAAAATAGTCATTTGAACATTTAAACATTGCAGGACACTAGCATGCCACAGAGACGTCTGTGCGCTACACTAGTGTCCGAACACATCACACTACAAAATGACATAAGCGGTAATATCATAAAGTTCGATGCAAAGTGGATGCACAAAGATAGTTTCTGAACAGGGGTGTTGGAGCATCCTGAGAAGGGATAAAGGTTGATGCAGGGGCTAAAATGAGCCTACACAAAATGCTAAGGGAGTGAACACTAAAGTGGATACAAACATGTATGTAAAACTGTGAGGGATGTAATTTTATGACTATACATTCACATAAAGGTTCCAATAAGCATGTTATCATGTAAGTGATAACATGATATCAGTTATCATTAAGTACCTTCATTTACCCATTATATTTTGTGCTATGGTTCGGTCGACCATATGGTGAAGGCACCATTTTATCTATAAGAAACAAAGTATGATCATCATTTGATTCTAAATTAAACATTGAAATAAAATGATAGTGTTCATGTATATATATGTATATGTGTGTGTGTGTGTATATCATGTAGACACTTTGTATGAGAGAGATGATTCAAATGATTCAAAGGCTAATGCAAGGGCTAAAATGAGCCTACACAAGATGCTAAGGGAGTGAACACTAAAGTGGATACAAACATGTATGTAAAATTGTGAGGGGTACAATTTTACAACTATACATTCACATAAAGGTGCCAATAAGCATGTTATCATGTAAGTGATAACATGATATCAATTATCATTAAGTACCTTCATTTACCCATTATCTTTTGTGCTATGGTTTGGTCGACCATATGGTGAAAGCACCATTTTATCTATAAGAAATAGAGTATGATCATCATTTGATTCTAAATTAAACATTGAATTAAAATGATAATGTTCATGGGGGATGACCCTATAGTGTGACGGTATGTCACAAGCCTCGTTGAGAGGGAAGTCTCATGTTCGAGACTCACCGGCGCTTGCAAGAAAAAGTTTGTGGTTCATGGTGCGCATGTGGTTCGAGGGTTGTTCACGGACGGAGGAATCGGCGGTGTGAACATTGGAGGGTAGCACCCGATGGTGATGGAAGGTTGCAAGTAGGTAAGGTAGGCCAATTTGTGTGCACAGCGATAGAGGAAGTTCGAGCGCAGTGTCTGGTGGCACGGGGAGGGCATAGCCAGTTGGAGAAAGGGAATACACTGTGAAGGAACAAAGATGAAGAAAGGTGGTTGGGTAGCAGATGTGTTGCACTGGAAGGAGCAAGGAAGATATGCGAGAGCGAGATGGAGTGATAAGGAGATAAGGGGGAGTGGAGTGGAGTGATAAGGAGATATGCGAGAGAGAGATGGAGTGATAAGGAGATAAGGGGGAGTGGAGTGGAGTGATAAGGAGATACGCGGGAGAGAGATGGAGTGATAAGGAGATAAGGGGGAGTGGAGATAAGTGATAAGGAGATATGCGGGAGAGAGATGGAGTGATAAAAGGAGATAAGGCGGAGTGGATTGGAGTGATAAGGATATAGGCGGGCGTGAAGTGATGAGAAGAAGGTTGGAGAAGAAGGAGGAAGGTAAAAAGAGGAGAATGGTCTAGTGAAATATCAGACAAATACATGGGGATGAGGTCTCCCACAAATTGTGGCCTCATTGGTTCAAAGCTCCAGTCAAAAGCGATTACCTATCAAAAAAAATAAAAAATGATAGTGTTCATGTATATATATGTATATTTATGTGTGTATGTATATATCATATAGACACTTTGTATGAGAGAGATGATTCAAATGATTCATATAACCCACAACTTGAGATGGCCCAAAAATTGGTGACATAGAATAAAATCATGCATTGTTGTCATGTAGGAAGCGTTAAAAATGTTCAACAAAGGGTTAACTTTTGAATGATACCATAGTTCATAGTCCTCTTTTAATAGAGTAAGGTGAGATTTCTCGATAGATTATAAAATAAAAGGAGACGATGAGTATATCGATCAACCCATGCTTATAGTAGGGATTGAATCACCACATAAACCTCACCAAAACGTGGGTGTAATAATCATAATATAGGATTGAATAATGTATTTCATTCATCAATAAACAAAGTAATTAAATGATATAAATCATTCGGCTAGCAATAGATAAACACTCACAAAGCGGTAATGAAACAATAGTCATCAAATGGTAATATTCGTTCGACCATATAATTATTCACAGATAATAAGTTGAACACCATATGGTCTCCCTCCAAAGAAAATAGAATATACAAGGTGGGGATTTTCCTAACAAATGAAATGCAACAAAAAGGTTTGATCGAATGACCATGGCTACTAAGGATAATGTTGCATGTAGGTCAGAATCCGTCGTGGGTGTTTAACCCGATACCCATGCATGTTGGGTATCCAAATAACAAATCTCAACATGGTGGCTCGGCCCCAAATAGGGCTAATAGAGATAAATATGGGGTCAAATAAATAGTGACATAAACTCTAATACAGAGCCACGATTATGCATGATAAGAGCATAAGAAGTACATGATATCTTCAAAAAAAACAGAAGAATGAATAACCATTCGAAAAAAAAAAAACATATGTTATAGGCTCAAGAATACCTCTCCTTAGATGTGATTATTGGTGATTTTTCCTTTGTTAGAACTAGCAACAACTTCCCATCCTTTTCATTCCCCTTTCCTCTGTCAAATTTTCCTTCAATTTCCTTGCTTTTTGCTAGATTTCCTCCATTAAATCTCCCCCCTTTGACCGAGAATATATTTTCTATTATCTTTGGAGATAGTGGTCATTATTCCTTCATCCACACCACTATCACTTAGCTACCCACTTCCTTCCATTCCTGAGCATTATAGGGGTCGGCTCCTTCCCATTCATTATGGGAGTTATGCATTAAAGCAACACTCTCATTGTTTAAAACTTATGATACTATTTTTATATATGTATATCTATATATATACTTGTATATATGTGGTTTCACCCACATATATACGTGTATATACATATATATATATATACACACCTATGTAGAATTTCACAAACATATATTTTATTTTATTTTTAACATTTCCTTTATCAAGAATCTATTTTCAAATTCATCAAAAGAACAAGTAATATAATCATTTTCCTTATGATAATTGTATATGATCAAGTGCATTTTTTCAAAACCATTTTGATTCAAACTTGGAGATAGATAGAAATGACAAGGATGCGCTAAATTCATTTCTTTCACAAGATTGTGTATTTACCAAAATGTGATTTCCACACATGCAAGAATGATATTTATCAATTACAAACAAATGCAGATGTCATGGTCTACTGTGGTGTGTGAGATTCCAAATTCCAACCTTGCTTACCATTTGTCTTTTGACTAAGCATTCCTGCCTCAACTAGGTTCTCATTCTTCAACCTATTCCTACACACACATGTTCTTCCACTTTCCAACTTCATCAGTAACCTTTAACTAATAATCCTTATGAAATAACTCTTTTTAAATCATAAAATTGTAAGATAATAATTTTTCAAATACTATTGCATTTATCCTATCCATAAATACTAAATGATAAATTCCATTTTTTTAAATATTTCATTTTACTTAACATTATTAAATGTGAGGAATGAAATTGAGATGTGACACATGCAAACCCATATTTGTAGGAGGACTACCTAATTTCATTTAAATTTCCCTTAAAAACATCAAAACTTTGAACTCAAGCATAATGAGAGAAAATATGTCTACTTTGGTAATTCAACATAGTAATCCTCTTACTGGTAATTGAGATCTACAAAAGGAAAATGGGGTATTAAACTTAATGGTTTTAATCACAAAGTACTACATTAGATCTCCTCAACTAGATGAAACTTCTTCTTTGTCTACTATAGAGGATGGGATGGTTGTTGGAAATGAGTATTGGGTGTACTTGTGAGGTCAAATTCAAAATTCATAAAGATCATTTCCCTCCCAAGATGATTTTATGATAATGGAGTTCATGGAGATATTAGGAAGCCATGTATATCAAAATTAGGTCGTTATAACCTATTATAGTAAGAAATTATGGAGTGGTTGCACATTTTGCAAGTCATTCAATGTAAACTATATCGGTAGATCAAATAGTTTGTACTTATTTCTTGGAAGATTGGATTTAACTTTCCTAAAATTCTTTGGGAGCAGGCCATGTGGACTTTTATTATGCTTCCATTGGCCAGTACAAAGATAAAGATAGACTGGGCCCCACACTTAACATATATATACCTTACTAGCGACAATGTACATAAGCCTGCAAGATGATATGGAAAATTGAAAAAAAACTTTAAAAATAATTTTGCTTGATGGCATCAAAAAATCCCATGCACGATGGTGTCCTAAGACCCCAAATAATGTTGGATTTGTGCTTTATATTTTATTTTTGAGTTGCACTTGAATTATGAGAATATGGAACAACCATACAATATTGTAAAAGTCAAATATCATGATGTGTAGTTCTTCGTATAGTACCATAAGTTGGCTCCAACATATCTCAACATTGGAATAGTCCTACAAAGTTGGCTCCAAAATATTTATTTGAAAATTAATTATAGAATATACCTCTAAAATTCTAACTCTGAAGTTCCCACACAAAATTGATTCACTTCAAAATCATTACTTAAAAGTAACTCTAAAATATTTTAGCCTAATTTGAAAGATCATTTTTTGATACTTTTATGAAATGACATTTGATTAATAGACTCCACTTCTTAAAAAACCATAATTCACCAAATAAAAATACAAGAAGATTATTTTAAATTTAATTTTATTAATTTTGAAAAGATAAAAGATGTGGAATATATGATGGGGACCCCCAAAAAGAGGGTGCCACTTTTAAAATTATCTTTTCTTTTTTATAAATGAAGGGGGAGAAAGCTAACTCGTAGAAAAAAATAATGTATGTATGTAACATGATATTGTACCCCCCATCCCATGTGCTGGACAAAACGGCCTCGACGGAAAAGAAGGTTGGACGAACAAATCGCACTGATGGAAAGAATTGACAGTTAGATGTTAACTCCGACCTACCATTACCTATCCCGTCGTTGGGAAAATGTGTCAACGTCGATGGGTTTTCACAATCATATTTCTAAATGGACAAAAACCAAAAAAAACATGGTATTTGAAACCATTATTTGTAAAAAGATGTGCAATTCAATACCATTATTTGCAAATAGAAAAAATCCCAGACAAGGTCCCATTTTCGCTACCATTTTCCAAAGCGATGTTTTGCAAGTTGCTAGAGAGAAACAGGAAGGATTTGTAGGCATTCAAGGGCCGATGCAATGTATCCACCCTCCATAGGAAAATGCATTTCATAGGCACGGTAAGCTAGCTAGCTAGCAAGTAATGTATATCCGCTAGAAATATATGTCATTTTTCCATTTTTCCTAGGAACTATGAAGAAATGAATGGCTATTCATTGCGAAGATGAGTTTTCATTGACGTGAAAACAAAGGGTTTTCCTTAGGAAATATGATTTTTAATTTGAAATGCAAATCTGTTTATGTGTTTTTCTTTTGAGGGCTTTTTAGTTTTTGTTTCCTCCCATCCACTAGTTTTTAGAATTTGCACTTGCCAAATGAAATAACTGATATATTTACAAAAATCCCAGTACATCGCCATTTTTCACATTCTTATTTTGAATGTTGCAGGGTTTTCGTCAGGAAAAGGGGTTTTTATTTGAAATGGAAGGTTGTTAATGTTTATTTGTGTCGAGGGTTTTTCAAGTTTTGGTTTCCTCATGTATGTTGGTTTTGGAATTTTGTGATTGCTGAATGAAATAAATGACAACCCATTGTGTAAATATGAGTGAAATAACTGAATAATATTTATAGAAACAAGAAACCATGCAAAATATATTAAGAGGTTTGAAAACGCAATGTGGGTTCTGTAATGAAATGATATATTTTGAAAAGCACATAAATCCCAGAACATCGCCATTTCTCACATTTTTATTCGGAATGGACAAAAAATAAAAAATGTGGTATTTGAAATCATAATTTGCAAATAGCAAAAAGCCTAGACAAGATCCCATTTTTGCTACCATTTTCCACACTATCGTTTAGGAAAACACACTATATCCTAAAAACCTTATTGTTCTAAAACCCTTTACAAGTAATAACCCAATTGGTTACTCACCCCTGACCTCAATTTGGTATGGTTTGTGGTTGTCTTGAGAAACTTTTGTTAATTAGATTGTAAGAATGTAATGAAATTGGAAAACAGTAGGTATTATGAAACCTGCAAGGCATAGTGTTTTTATATACATTGTTTGCAGTGTTGAAAAACACACTGTCCCATGTCAGTTAGTTTGTTATGAAGAGTTTTGTTTCAGTATGATCCAAGAATGTAATGAATCTTACAACTCCTCCACATGCACTCCAACCTTCAACTTTCAACGTGCAAACTGGAAACTCATCGTGTTTTCACCCTTCTTTCTCTAAACTAAAAATGCACATGTCAGTCCACCTCCAATTTTATCGCGCTAGAAAAACGCAGATGAAAGCGAAACTTCATGGGAAAGATAAGAAACTCGCATTTATTGGTCAACAGGAGGTGGGAAAACTGAACTGACGGTGTTGTCAACTCCTACCTACCATTTCCTAGACGTTTGGTCTCGTTTGTCGGTACAGTCCACTTTGGTACAGTCCAAATGTCAATTCACTTTCTTTAGTTCATTGGAACAAAATGCCTTGATGGAAAAGAAGGTCGGATGGACAAATCGCACTGATGGAAAGACGTGATGGTCAGACGTTAACTCTAAACTGTCATTTCATGTCACGTCGCCAAGAAAACGTGTCAAAAAAACCAAAAAAATTGTGGCATTCAAAACCATTATTTTCAATAGAAAAATGAGGTGCCAAGAATGTAATGAAATTGGAAAATGGTAGGTATTATGAAACCTGCAATGTACATAGTGTTGACATTGTTTGTAGTGTTGGAAAACACATTTTCCCATGTCAGTTAGTTTGTTATGAAGAGTTTTGTTTCGTTATGCTCCAAGAATGTAACAAAGTCTACTTTCAAATTATTGTATGACTCTTTGCTACAGTCCAAATTTCATTTCACTTTCTTCATCTGATTGGAACAAATAAAATGCTCACATTATTTGCAGTGTTGGAAAACACATTGTCTCCTCTCAATTGCAGAGGGTTTTACAATGCTATATGGGTTTCTTATTTCTTAACACCTTATATGGAGACAATGTGTTATCTAACACTGCAAATAATGTGAGCATTTTATTTGGTTGAATCAGATGAGGAAAGTGAAATGCCATTTTGATTGTACCAATGAGAAGATAAAAATAAACAAAAATAAAATGCTCGCATTGTTGGAAAACACACTGTCTCGTCTTAGTTATTCCCTCATAAAAAGTGTTGGTTTTGTACGCTCCAAAAATGTAATGAAGTCCACCTTGATATTTTAGAACAATTCTTTGGTGACGTAAATATGGCATTCCCCTTTTTTCATCTAATTGGAACAAATAAAATGCTTGCATCAGTTGCAGTGTTGGAAAACACACTGTCCCATGTCAGTTAGTTTGTTATGAAAAGTTTTGTTTCATTATGCTCGAAGAATATAATGAAGACCACTCTGAATTTTTTGAATAAGTCTTTGCTACAGTCCAAATGTCATTTCACTTTCTTCATCTGATTGGAACAAATAAAATACTCGCATTATTTGTAGTGTTGGAAAACACACTGTCTCCTCTTAGTTATTCCCACATGAAATTTTTTTGTTTCGTACGCTCCAAAAATGTAACGAATTCCACCTTCATATTTTATAACATCTCTTTGGTGACGTAAATATGGAATTTCCCTTTTTTCATTTGATTGGAACAAATAAAATGCTCACATTATTTGGAGTGTTGGAAAACACACTGTCGCATGCTAGTTAGTTCGTTATGAAAATATTTGTTCAAGTATTTTGGAAAAAAAAAATCTATTTAGAAAACTCACTATCTTGAGTCAAAAATATTATTTAGAAAACTCGTTGTCCTGTGTCAGTTAGTATGCATTGTTGGAAAACACAGTTTCCCATGTCAGTTAGTGTAGTGCGAGCATTTTATTTGTTCTAAATTATATTCTGCATTTATTTTTAAATCATATGAGGAAATTCAAATCCAAATTTTAGTGTAAGTAAGAGTTTCACTTTAAATTGTGAAGGTCAATGGACTTCACTACATTCTTACTATCTACAAAACTAAAGGTTTTCACTAGACTCATGTTGTCTACATTTAATTATGTGAAACTAATAACTCATAATTTCCCTAGGACACAGACCACCTAAGTTGTCTTGTTGATAAATTATTTTTCAAGAAATTCCCTACCATTATTGTCCTTTTTAGAGAGAGTACAAAAATAATTTGAATAATCTTCCTCTTGAAGTGCAACTCTTAATGCACTTCCAGTCAATGTTGACCATAGTTTGACTAACTCCTCTTTTATCTCATTGAATCAAAATTAGAAAATAAGAGTTATCCAATATGTGTTCATAATTGAGTGGAATGCATTAAAAGTTGCTTGAAGAGCAAGAATATTCAAATTCCTATGTACTATTTTTGAAAAGGATAATAAGTTAGGGAAGTTCGAGAAAAAAAATTGATAGACAAGAGAATTTCATGCAATGTGTCGCAGGAAAATTACAAGTTATTAGTCTAACAAGTGACACTTATGAAGCTTTAGAACTAATAAATAAAATAGTTATTATAGTTCATAGTGGAAAATATATTGTCTTGTAGAAGTTATTCATGATAGAATTTACTTGTTCAACTCCATCCATAGCAGCATCTCTGAATTTCTTTGCCTGCACGAATTGTCATGCAATACAAAACCTCTTCAGTTTGCCCACTTGTCCATTGTCATTTTCCCTTTGCTTATACTGCACATGCACCTTTTTCGACTTCTCAAGAGAATGGATGATCTTTTCAGTCAGTACATTATGTATCTCACTCATACCACTCTACCTCTTTTCAAGTGTTTTTAGAGAAGATTCATTTTTCATTCCACGCATTCTAGCACTTGCTTCCTTTGGTTTTGTATTGTCATTTTCCCATTTCACATAGTTCACATGCTCGTTCGTCAACTTCTGAAGAGGAGGAACAATCTCTTTAGTTAATACATTATCTATCTCATTCACTTTGGTTTGCTTCTTTTCAAGTATTTTTAGAGCAAATTCCTTTTCGATCACATACTATCTACTACGTGTTGGTTGAGTTCTACATTGCCATTTTACGATTACGCATATTATACATGCACCTTCCTCAACTTCTAAATAGTAAGGAGAATCTCTTCACTCAATACATTATCTTTTATCTATCTCATTCAATGTGGTTTGCATAAATTTTGAAGGTGATTTTCATTATATTCTTATTGTGTACTAAACAAATATTTTTCATTACATTCATACGGTCTATATATAACTTCATGTTGGAAAACACCGTGTGTGTAATCAAATTGAGGTGAGAGGTCACAAATCAATTGGGTTGTTACTGTGTTAATCAGAGAAGGTTTTGATTACATTCTTACTGTTTTCTAAAATTATTGGTTGGAAAACATTGGGTTTTATAAAACCTGCAACCCACATACCATTATAAAACCCTTTACAAGTAGTAACCCAATTGCTTAGTCACCCCTCACCTCAATTTGGTATATTTTTTGTATTCCCCACTTGTATCTCCTCCCCATGCTTGCGCAAACCATGGGGCCTAGTACATTTTATCGACCGACAAGAGGTGGGAAAATTGACTTGATGGTGTCGTTATCTCCTTGCTACCATTTCTCTAATATTTTCTCATGTACGTTGGTTTCGTCACTTTTATCCCCTGTGTGGTGGGACCCCCACTACGCCATCTCATCATGTTATGTATGTATCTTTGTATGGTTTCATGAATTTTTG
Organism: Sequoiadendron giganteum; assembly: GCA_007115665.2. Taxonomy (NCBI): domain Eukaryota; kingdom Viridiplantae; phylum Streptophyta; class Pinopsida; order Cupressales; family Cupressaceae; genus Sequoiadendron; species Sequoiadendron giganteum. The sequence continues at coordinate 181,312,678 of CM021104.1, read as the reverse complement.
TATGTACATAGGTGCACTTTGTGTAAAGATTAGTCACATCCCATTACATTCTTACTGTGTACTAAACAAAAAAAATTCATTAAGTTCATACTGTCTATATATAACTGCATGTTGGAAGACATTGGGTGTGTAATGAAATCAATCAAACGGGTGACAAACCAATTGGGTTGTTACTACATTGATCATAAAAGGTTTTGAATACATTCTTACTATTTTCTAAAATTCCAAGTTGGGAAACGCTAGGTGTTATACAAGCTGCAACCCACATACTGTTCTAAAACCCTTTACAAGTAGTAACCCAATTGCTTAGTCACCCTCACCTCAATTTGGTAAGTTTTTTGGTTTGCCCATGTGCAAATTCTCCTTGTGCTCTTCACCCTTTAGGTTTGAGAATGGAGATTGAAATACAAAGTGTTATCCAATGTGTAATTATTTTGTGCATTATCATATTTAACCAATGCCATCACTTTTTATTTTTTGGTCAATAAAGGTAATCACAAAGGTTTTCATTGACTTCTTAACCTTTATTCTTGAATAGTTGATGCACACAATGCTTTGCAACCAATGTGTCTTGCAATAATTTGGATTTTTTCAGTTATCTGTACAAGTAATGATATAAACAGAAGTTTGATAGTGGTGTGTGGTATCTTTCATGTGTGCCTTGTTTGTCCTTATTGATTATGCAAGTGATGGCCTCTTTCATATGCCAGGAGAGATGAGTTTGAGATATATCTGAAACATGCAATGCTTCACAGTTCTAGCAGAATGGAAAAATGGCAGATATAATTGTTGATATATATTACTAGTGTTAGCGATAGGTTAAATTGGAAATTAAATTCCCATTGTACAAATTAATATGTTTGTTTATTGTCTGTACAAGCTGGCATGTTGCAATTAGCACAACTTATAATCCAATATTGGTGAAGTTTAGAATGAAGTGAATTCTTTGTGGCACCAAATGTCTTTAATTTTCCAATTTAATCTGTCGCTAAAACTTGTCTCCTCTTTCTTCTAGGTGGTTGATATAGGTGAGGAAACAAAGTTCAAAAAAACAAGGGTAGGTTGATTGAGAAGGACTCTTTAGGAGGCGTGAAGCTTATGCACTAAATACAAGTGATTCTAGTTGTCATAGCTAAAATTGCAAGTATCCGCGATAGTTAAATTTCCAAATTTTATTTTGTATTTAGAAGTTCTGATTTATATATGGATGAGATGCTTATTGTGGGGAATGCAAACAATTTGGACTTTAATTTAATTAAAATAAATGTTACATTATTGTGTGTGTATTATATCCCAAAATTTTACGTGAATCATGTTTCCTCATTGAAGTGAGTGTTGCACGGGAAACATTTAAAGCATCAGTGAAGGGTGATACTATATTCTTTTAATTATCCTTATCATAATTGATTTGTGTTAATTTTAGGATGATTTTTTCAACACTACATTGATATCATTTATCTCCCAAAATAGAATAGGAAGCTTTGGATCCTTGGTAATTAGATCACATATTTTTTGAAAACAACATAATATTTATGATTTTAAATTAGAGTAATTCTCCTTTTAAATCATGTACCTTTGTTTAGTTGTGAATCATTGTTGCATAGTTTGGTTTCATAAGGTTGTGAATAAGGAACATTGTTATTGTAATTGTTTTTAGTCATTATAATATGCCATACAAACTGCAAAGGTGAGGCCATAATAACACAGAAATAGACATTAGGCTTCCCAAGTTTTGTAATGGAATTTCTCTTGTGTAACACAATTTTGTTTGCAATGTAGAAGCCCCTTTACAAATATGAGTTTTCCTTGTTGCCCATTTTGGAGGTTTAGAAACATAATGTGTTGTCAATTGTGCAAACACTTATGCTGAAAAGATGCACCTACGTACATACAAAAAATTCATAAAACCATAAATAAAAACATACATAACAACATACATGGAAACAAAAAGTGATGAAACCAATATATAGGACCAAACATCTGGGAAATGGTAGGTAAGAGTTAACGGTACCGTTAGGTTGGCTTTCTTGCCTCCTGTCAGTTGATAAACACAGGTTCCTTACCTTGCCCGTGAAGTTTTGATTTTATCCACTTTTTTCTAGCGGATTGATGTGTGTGTAATTGGCTTGCAGAAAGAAGGGTGAAAACATGATGAGTTTCCAGTCTACACATTGAAAGTTGAAGGTTGGAGTGCATGTGGAGGAGTTGGAGGAGAAAACTGACCAAATTGAGGTGAGGGGTAGTAACCAATAGTGTTGCAGAGGGTTTTACAACACTATGTGGGTTGCTTGTTTCTTAACACCTATGGTTTTCCAACATGAATTTTTACAAAATAGAATGAAGTGTGTACTATGAAGCACACTATGTATTGGCAGTTAATAGAGTCCTTGTTAAATGAGAGATGTCTTATTTGATAAAATACAACACCATCTATACATTTTTATAGCTACATTTCAAGACAAAGGTTGGGAATAAGTAAAGGCAGGCTTCAAAACACATTGTGTTTGCCAACATGCACTACACAACGTTCGCCACTTTCAACAAGTTTATTCATTATTGCCAATAACATCATGAAATTGGAGTTCTTGCTATTTGTAATACACACCTACATATACAGGTAAAAAAACCAGAAGGGCTTGGTTATGTTGTGATGTGGAGGTTGACAAATGCATTGTTTTATGAAGCATGCAATTTGCTATATACTTGAAATTTCAACATAACAATAAAAGGTGTGATTTTGAAGACATTCATACTGTTTTATAACATTCCATGTTGCAAAACTATATGTGTTAAGAATCAAGCAACCCACCATGAGACAACCCTTTACATTTAAACAAGAAGATTCAAATAACTGAAACCCAACATTGTGTTTTCCAAATTACAATTATTTTGTGCACTTATTTTTTTCAATCATGTGAAATTTAAACACAATAATGTAATTTGTGATTTTGAAGACATTCATATTATTTTGTAAAACTCTGTCTTGCAATACTGTACATGTTAAGAAGCAAGAAACCCAATTTTCTAGGCAACCCTTTACATTTAAACAAGGATATTCAAATAACTAAAAACCACCACTATGTTTTCCAAATTACAATTATTTTGTGCACTTCTTTTTTTCAATCATGTGAAATTTAAATGCAATTTTTGCCCAAATTAAAAGTCCTTATAAGTTTGAAAGGGCTTTTGAATGCATTCAAACTATCTATATTACAAAATATTTTGAAGATATTCTTTCTATTTTGTAAAAATGCATGTTGGAAAACCCTAAGTTTTAAGAAGCAAGGAATGCATATAATGTTGAAAAACCTTCTACAACTAAGAGGAGATAGTGTTTTTTCCAACACTGCAAATAATGTGAGCATTTTATTTGTTCCAATTAGATGAACAAAGTGAAACGACATTTGGACGACGGCAAAGAGTTGTGCAAAATTTTTAAAGTGGACTTCATTACATTCTTGGAGCATAACGAAACAAAACTCTTCATAACAAACTAAATGACATGGGACAATGTGTTTTCCAACACTACAAATAATTTATAACAACACTGTGCATTGCAGGTTTCATAATACCTACTATTTTCCAATTTTATTACATTCTTGGCACCTTGTTTTGCTATTTGCAAATAATGGTTTCGAATGCCACATTTTTTGGGGTTTTTGTCCATTCCGAAATATGATTTTGAAAACTCATCGGCGTTGACATGTTTTCTTAGTGACAGGACACGCAATAGCGGTTCGAAGTTAACGTTTGATCGTCAAGTCTTTCTATCAGTGTGATTTGTCCATCTAGCCTTCTTTTCCATCGGGGCATTTTGTTCCAATTAGATGAAGAAATTGAAATGAAATTTGGACTGTAGCAAAGAGTTGTTCAGAAATTTGAAAGTAGTCTTCATTACATTCTTGGAGCATAATGAAACAAAAATGTTATATATACTGCATGGTTTCTGATTTTTGTAAACATTATTCAATTATTTCACTCATATCTCCATAATGGTTTGTCAGTTAATTTCATTTGTAAATCACAAAATTTCAAAACCATCAGATGGGAGGAAATGAAAATTTAAAAATCGTCAACACAAAAACACGTAAACAACTTTGCATTTCAAATGAAAACCCCTTTTCCCAAGGAAAACCCTTTGTTTTCACATCAATGAAAACCCATCTTCGTAAGAAATAGTCATTCATTTCTTTACAGTTCCTAGGAAAAATGGGAGACTGACATATATTGTTGGCGGATAAACATACCTGCTAGCTAGCTAGCTACCCATGCATGTCAAATGTATTTTCCTATGGAGGGTGGTTGCACTGCCTCGGCCCTTGAATGCCTACAACTCTTTCTCATTGCTCTCCAACAACCTACAAAATGTCGTTATGGAAAATGGCAGTGAAAATGGGGCCTCGTCTGGCCTTTTTTCTATTTGCAAATAATGGTTTCAAATGCCACGTTTTGGGCTTTTTGTCCATTTTGAAATATGATTTTTAAAACATGATGATTGTTATGATGCATTTGACATGCATTTTTGTAGGGAGAATAGCCTCACCCCAATTGTAGAAGGTGATCTCCTTGCAACATGGCTTACACATGATAACGCATTGCCCTTCTTTAGGGATAAAACATGTTTTCTTATGTTATCATGTCAAATACATATTCCTTTTCAGGGATAAAAGCTTGATTTTCCTATATTTTGTAGGAAGATTAGCTTCTGCCCTGCAATTGGATGTGGCTATTCTCCCTAGAATAATGCATGTCAGAGGCATCATAACATACAAAAATACATACACCACATGATGGGACAACGTATTATGGAAAATAATTGGAGGTTGGAAAACAATGTGTGTCATGAGTTCTTTCATTCCGCAACTTCAAATCTAAAGGTTTAAGAAGCATGAGGTGGAGTTGTAGGTGCGAGATATATAAAAGCATGTAAATTCAACTGAGGGGTGAGTAAGGAATTGGGATGTGACTTGTGAAGGGTTTTAAAATAGTATTTGGTTTGCAGGTATAATAACACCTAGTGTTTTCTAACCTGCAATTATGCATTTTTGGCCTTGCCATTGTATGAAAAGTTCAACCTGTCAATGCCCGATACAAGCGTTAGATAAGACATCTATAAAAACATGACAACATTTCATGACAATTAGGCATCTTTCAAGAAACTTTGCAATATTTGAAAAACAAGCTCTTCCCTCTAACACACATCACCACCTCTTCCACAATCTGATCCATTGAGGTCCATGATGTCGAAAGGTGTCATCGATGTATGATGGAGAGAAGTGCATGTTTTGGAAATGAGAAAGGTATGCTTGAAATTTTCCTAGATGTCATGAAATTGTAGAGGTTACTTCTAGAGGTCAAAAGAGAAAAGAGGCTGCATATTTGATGTGGGTTTTTTGAGAGATTTCTAGTGTATCATCTATAGATGTTGATGTCATAAAAAAACAAAAAGTCACCACATACTGGCAAGGTGGCAAACATAATGGCTTATGTGTTATTTAATTCTGCTTTGTATGGTGAAGATGTGAAAGCTAATAATTTCTTTGATGTGGCTATGCAAGATGTCACGTAATGTTGAAGCATGAGTCTACACTTGGTTAACCAACTACCACCCATATCTTCCATGTAATATTCTTGCTTGCATAGAGGAATTGAGTCTCCCGTACAAGTTGTGGGAAAAGATGTTAACGAGTATTGATAGGAAGGGGTCAAACTGCACTGATGTCAACTATCATAATCATGCTCAAATCTTTAACTGTGTCTTTGGTGTATGGAAAAAAATGGGCATGGATATTCAATATTACAATATACAAATAGAGATTGTAAATTTATGTGATTGGCTAATGTCTCTTTACCGAGAAATTTGAGACCTTTTCCTAGCTGGATGCATCTAGAAGGTATGAATTCAACCAACAGTACTCATATGCAAGAACAATCTTCTGAATGAGCTGAGCATTAGGTTTATGAGATTCCTTAAGGGGGGATCTCTAATTAGTAATCACATGGGTCATGTGGAGGAATGGTTACTTGTTGTGTTGAAATCGGACTTTTCATGGCAGCCAGTGTTTTCCATGTGATTCACAATAGGGTTTAACCACCTACCATGCATCTTATTTGATGCTTGTATCAGGCATTGAGAGGTTGACATTTTTGTGCAACAACAAGATCAACACACATAAATAATATGAATGTAATAACAATGTTTTGGTTACTTAGACAGTAAGAACCCAATTGGTTGGTCACACCTCACGTGGATTTGGATAGTTTTATATTTCCTCTAGCTGCAATTATATTGACAGTATGAATATCTTGGAAGCCTTTTGTTTGGTACACAATAATAATGTAATGAAGTTCACCTTCAAAACATATAATAGCTCTTAGTTACAATATAAATTGTATTTGAATTTCTTCGTATGATTGAAACAAAGAAATGCACAAAATAATGGAAAATTAAGAACACAACATGGGTTGTCAGTTTTTTCATTCTACATGTTTAAATCTAAACACTTGAGAGGACAGGGAGGAATTGCATGTGTGGGATACATTTGGTTGCAGGTTTCTTAACACCCTATGTTTTCCAATTTCATTACATTATTGCTATCTACAAAGAAAAATGTTCTCAAGACAATCACAAAACATACCAAATTGAGGTGAGGGGCGAGTAACCTATAGGGTTGTTACTTGTAAAGGGTTTTAGAAAATTATGGTGGTTTGTAGGATATATAACACCCAATGTTTTCCAACTTGAAATTTCACATAACAGTTTCAATGTCTTGAAAAGATTTTCTTATTTAGACAGTACGAATGTAATAAAAGACACCTCCAAAATCTACAACTGTTAGTTATGGTATAAGTTGCAATTCAGTATCTTCATGTGATTGAAAAAAATAAATGCACAAAATAATTGCATGTTGGAAAACACAGTGGGTTACTTATATAGCATTTTACAACACTATGTGGGTTGTAGGTTTCATAACACCATCTCTTTTCCAGCTTGCAATTTTGTTGATAGTAGGAATGTAATGAAAATCATTTTTTTTAGACAGAAAGAATGTAATGAAAGGCACCTTCAAAGTTTATCACAAGCCTTAGGTAGAGTAAAATATGCGCTTCAAATTCCTCTTATGATTGAAAAAGATATGCTTGCTTATTGCAAATGGTGCAATAAATTTTGGAACTTTAAATGTTTGTAACACTTGCAATTACATTTTTTAGCAAACCAAGGATGCATGTTGTAAAAGGGAAAGTGCTTCGTACATCAAAGAATATTGTTGAGGTACTCGACACACCTGAGAGGGTGTGTAGTGGCACATCTTTTTCTAGATAGTTGTGTTCCACAAACATGCAAGTAAGATCTAGTAATTACAAGATGCAATCAAGTGTATAATTTTAATCTCTCATAAGTGGTTACGATGTTGACTGGAAAGTGGGAATTTTTTAATCAGAGGGCAACAACCGTGGTACAAAGGAAGTCCACTCATTTTATGAAACATTCAATGTTGAGGCAGTGACGTGTTCGGTAATTTATTGTGAACTTCCAATCACCCTTTACTTCTAATGCATCAATCAGAATGCTTTACAATTTCAGTTAGAAAATATCGTGTCTATTATGAATATTCTAATTTTCACAATATAGAGTTCCTTTGATTCAGGACGATAATTAGGAAGACCATCACGCTCTAGCCATAGTCTATGACAACGAAGAAGAGTGTGCAAAAGGAGACCCTAAGGATGGGGAGGGACCCAATGAAGCACGGGTGATATGGTGGATGGGAAGGTAGATATGATAACTCAATTATTGCATCATTTGGATCTATGTATATGTTGTGCATTCAAATTGTTTTAATATCAAATATATTAAGTGATTTTATTTTCCAAATTTTTTGTGCAATTTGTTGTTGAATATAGAAGAGAAGTGGAGAATTCTACATACATATATTATTGTATTGTAGAATAATGTACAATAAAATATCATGATTGGAGATTGTTCAACATGCATAGGATACAACATCACCACCTTCCTATTCTTGCAGCACCAAATCATGGCCGAACTGTGTCAGGGAGGAACCAAAATGCCCCCCTCCTCCCCCTAAGAAATTGAAAGAGTACCTTCAAAAGAAGGTGGAAAATATGGAGTACCAAATGAATCTACAATAGAATCTCTAGCAGAAACATGTCATTAAAAGTGTATGTCTAAATTATGGGAAACATAGCTTCTATCTACTTCCCTGAGAAGGAAAGGATGAGGTGAAGAAGCGAATTGCGTTATACAACAATGAGGAGAAGGAGTAGAGAAGGGAAAAAATATTAAAATTGTAGGAGAGAAAGAGAAAGGAAGGAATGGTAATGTTGAATTGAATTGTTAATTCTGGATTTTGGTTGGTTCATATTTTTTGTTCTGATGCATACAAGTTTCACTTAATGTTAAATTACATGACATGACACGGTGATGGTTGAGAAGCAATTCTTGCCACCCAACAAAGTAGTGTTCATTCAGTAGAGGAAGTTGTGCCCATGAAATCCCAAGATGATGTTGTTCCTCCCAACTTGGTGTCTAACATTCAAAAGAAGCATCGTACATGGTCAAAAATTTCAAGGCACCCTCACAAGAAGAAACGAGAAAAAAATGGTAATCTCAAAATCTTTTGTTTAATGTTTGTTTTGATTATTTGAATGAATTGGTTGCATGCATCTGAATTTGATGTGATGTTTCAATTCCTGCTATTACACGATAGGGATGAGCAATGAAGAGATTCTCTCGAGAAGGTTTTTGTTGTATTGGAAGATGAAGTAGTGCCCATGGAAGCACAAGATGATGTTGTTCCTCCCAACCCCGTGTCTAACATTGAGAAGAAGAAGGAGCATATACAAATTAAATTTTCCTCACGCCCTACAAGAAGAAAAGAGAACAAAAGGTTATTTTGAAATATTCTATTTTTGATGTTTATTTTGATTATTTCAATGAATTGGTTGCATGCATTTGAATTTGATGGGACCTTTCAATTCCTATTATTATAGAGCAATGAAGAACAATGGAGTGTTGCCCTCAAATAGTGTATTGTTGATTTGGAAGACGAAGCAGTTCCCATGGAAGAACAACATGATTTTGTTCCTCTCAACTTGATGTCTAACATTGAGAAGAAGGAGGAGGAGGAGGAGGAGGAGGAGTGTAAATACAGTTTAAATTTTCCTTACGCCCTTACAAGAAGAAATGAGAACAAAAGGTGATTTCAAAATCTTCTATTTAATGTTTATTTTGATTATTTCAATGAATTGGTTGCATGCATCTGAACTTGATGTGATGTTTCAATTCCTACTATTATAGGGCAATGATGAATGATGGAGTCCTCCCCTTTAACATAGTAATTTTAATTTGGAAGATGAAGCAGTGTCGATGGAAGAACAAGATGATGTTGTTCCTCCCAAACCATCATCTAACATTGAGAAGAAGAAGAAGGAGCATACACGATCAAAGGTTTCCTCTCACCCTCTCAAGAAGAAACAAAAAAAATGATTATTTTAAAATCTTCTATTTAATAATTCTTTTGATTATTTGAATGAATCAATTGGTTGCATGCCTCTGAATTTCATCCAATGTTTCAATTGCTACTATTACAGGGAAACGATGAACAACAAAGTGTTTCCCTTAAGAGGGTACTATTGATTTTGAAGATGAAGTGGTGCCCATGCAAGAAAAATATGTTGTTGTTCCTCCCAACCCACCTTCTAACATTGAGAATAAAAAGAAGGAGCGGGAGCATACATGGTCAAAAGTTTCAAGGTGCCTTGACATGGAGAAACTAGAAGAAACAATGAATTCCAATTCTTTTATTTAATGTTTGTTTTTATTATTTCAATGAATTGGTTGCATGCAATTGAATTTGATGTGACTTTTGTGTGTTCGTGTGTTTCTTACTCCTAAATATGTAAAACTAACTAAAAATTCAAAGAAAAGAACACGGGACCACCTCAATGATTAGCATAAGTAAAGCACAAAAGAGAAGGATGAAAAGCAATGAAACTATTATACCTTTTATCCTGATCTCTTTGGTTGGCCCTTGATTTAGATGGAAATATGTGTTCCTTGATGGCAAGGTGATGGAAAATTGATGGAAAATGATGTCAATGCAAGATGAGAGGGATAGGTGATGAGTAAAACCAAATGGATATGAGCTTTTGAATACAAAGAGAATACTTAATGGCTGATTGAATGGCTTAGAATCATAAGTTGGCTACTAAAATGCATGAAGTATAGATCTAGATGCTTTAATGAAGCAAGAGGGGGTAGTATTTATAGAGGAATTTGAATTCTCTAGAGAATTCAAAGGTCAGGATTGAGCCACCATGGCCAAGATGGAGGGCTATGGTGAGTTGAGGACTCACAAGCCCTCACATCTTGACATGTGGAGGGTGAGTTGTCCAAGGGGCAAGGTGAGATGGACAAGGTAAAAATGATGTGGAGGAAGGAAAAGTACTTTGAAATTACCTTGGGGGATGAGAGGATTTCCTCAAAAAGGAATCTCTTGTCCCCAAGTGAGAATGAAAGTGAAATATGATGAATTTTAGTATTTTTCAAAAAATCCTCATGGAGAAGAGAGAATTGGTTGGAGAAATAAATGTGAATATTTAATTGACATGATTGGAAGGGATAAGGTGGTTGGGAGAATAAATATGAATTTTAAATTCATTTGATAAGCACCTTGTGGATAAGACAAGGTTCTTATGGAGGAGGCTGAAAAGTGCCTTGTGGATAAAACAAGGCCTTTATAATGGAAGTATCTTGGCTTCCATGTGACTTGATGTGACCTTTCAATGATCACATGGGGAAGAGGAGATTCCTTGGAGGAATCAAAAGTGAATTTTAAATTCATGGGGAAGAGGGAGATTCCTTGGAGGAATTAAAAGGAATTAAAAATTCCTTGGGGAATGAGAGAATTGACCAAAGGGGGATTGATTAGACTGACTAATCACTTATTAGAAGATATTTAGTGGCTAACGAAGATTTAGAGACACCTTGTAAAATTTGGAGGATGTGACACATCCTAATTAGGGATTAGCATGTGCACATCCCTAATGATGGGATTAGGAGATGGACTAGGATTAAGGAAAAGGATGTGACATGTGAGGAATTAAATAAATGCCATATTTATTTAATTCATTTGATGAAAAAGAGAGTAAAGGGGGTAAGGTATTTAATCATTAACTAAATACCTTAGGGATTAAAGAGAGATTAAGGGTATTAATTAGATAATAGAAATATTACCTAATTAACGCGAATAAGAGGATGTTTCGACAAAAAGGGATAAATTTGGACAAATATAAGTGTCCAAATTTGGATGTCTACATTTTTCCTCTCTTTGAGATGGTGCTACAAAGTAACATCATTTCAAATAATGTTAAAACATAGAACCCAAAAGAAGATGGTTAGATTGGGAAAGATGCCCTAGTCATCAAAGGAGTGACTGGGAAGAAAGATGATGGGAGTGAAGATGAAGATTAGGGATTGAGGATGCCCCCTCGAGAGGACATACGGGTTTAAGAGAAAATGGGTGTGCTCTCAAAAGGGATGAGATGATGTAAGGGTAAATGGGGAAGATGATGCAAAATGATAAATGAGAGAGGATGATGATATGAAGAGATAAAGGTAAGCACAAATAGATTCAAGGACAAATGGATGTTGCCCCAGTCAGGCTACCAGCCAAGATGGATTGATGATGGATGGAGTGTTGTTGATGAGGGAGAGATACATCCTAAAACAACACCGGGATAGGGAAGGATACATCCCAATGAGAGTTTTATTGATGAGGGAAGGATACATCCCAGAACAACACAAGGACAGGGAAGGACATATCCCGTTGATGATGATGATGATGATAGTGTTGTTGATGAGGGAAGGATACATCCCAAAACAACATAAAAGGATAGGGAAAGATACATCCTGAGGATGACGATGATGATGATGATGACTAGGGAAGGGCTTATAGCAAGGCTAGGAACAAGATTGAGGATGTGATTAGATGATTTGTGCTAGATTGAATGGATTAGGATTGGATGGAGATGTGAGATGGTGAAAATGAATGAAGATGATGGAGGATGCAATTTGCCATTTTTGGAGCACTGATTTTTGCTATAATATAAGACACTAGATACCAAGGTATGTGGAACCAAGGCAAATTAGTGTCTAATGCATAAACACAACAAACAAGAAGGCTATCCCAACACCCCAAAGTCGCGATGACTTTGGTCAGGCTAGGTATTGAGATAACCACAAGCACAAAAGGATGTCCTAGCACAACACAAGACCTCAAGGGTCTTGGTGGGTACTATGTGGGACAACCAAGAAGATAGAAACATACAAAGATCAAGATATGCCCCTATGTTAACCATTCAAAACACACCATAATATGATAGATCATGGCGGCCTTGACAAGTGATGATACAAAGCTCAAATGATAAATAAAAGCCAAAAGTATCAAAATATTGCAATCAATTTTAAAACATCCTTTTCCATAGGATCAAGAGGATGGATGGGGTTGATGAGGTCTATTAGGAAGGATACATCCTATTAAGACCAAATATGGAGGATAGATTGGTTGATCGACATGACGCAGGATATTCTAAAACCGATTAAATCTTGTGACATAAATGGATTCCATTTGTGAAGTGCCAATGAGATAAGGGAATACTTGATGACACAACAAGATGACAATAGATAAGGTGAAAAAATGATAAGGCGACAAAATAGACATACCCTAAAGACCTAGGGGTCACAAGACCGACACACCCTAAAGACCTAGGGGCTCGGGGGTTGATCAAAGATCAGCCTTGCTTATGTGAAAGCGCAGAGCCCTCATATTTTAAAAAAAGACCATGGATAAAAGTGGAAAGAGGACAATGGAGACCTCGATGGATGGTGCAGATTGGATGGACAAATGCCCTGGGGGTGGATGAAATGATTTATCCTTGCTTACGTGAGAGCGTAGGGGCAACGTAGTTTGATACAAGACCAAAGATAAAGGATTGAAGATGACAAGATAGATGAAAAGATAGAATCCTGGGGGCAGATCAAATGATCAACCTTGCCTACGTGAAAGCACAGGGGCAACATATTTCAACACAATACCAATGACAAACAATGGATAGGGATGATGAGACGACCATGATAAAAGGAGATACGATGATGAAGCAGATATGGTGAGCCAGGATAGGTTGTGTGGACGAGATGGTCGATATGTTGGATGTGGGTTATGTGAAGCTTAGGTAGGGGATAGTTATCCAAATCATCAAAAAGAGGAAGTGGGAGGAGGAAATGATGGGTAGAGGGATGATGAAAATGTTGACCTCTTCTATGGAATTTGTCCTTGATGTCAAAACTGCCCTGGGTTGGTGGCTTCGAAGCATTTCTCGGTCTGGTCTTATTATGGAATTTGATTGGCATAGTTGATATTTGGTATTCATTTGACATTGGAATATCTACTTCAGGTTGATTAATTATGGCTTGATCAGTTACAAGCATCTTGATATTCATCAAAGTATTTATCTCTTCACAAGGTATTGGATAATATTTGGCACCTTATATTTGGTTATAATAAGGTGATCATTATTGTGTTAATGGCATTTTGAATTTTACATGAGATTAGCCTTTATTATACTTCACAAGCCTTTGGAAAGTATGTTACATTGCAAAATATATGGCATTGGACTTAAATGTGATGGAAAATCGGCTTTCGTTAAAAGGATTTAAATTGATCTCCTATTTGCATTTACATCAGGTCAAAATGATTAATATCGATTTGGGCCTAAAAGTCGACAACAGGTATAACACTCAACTTTGGTAAGACTACGCTTAAAATGTGTTATCACGGTACCGCTGGCAATTAAGCCAATGACCGCAGTAGTGCGGTGGAAACCGCCAGCGGCAAGCACAATAGCTTCCGCTACACAACAGGCTATCATTAGGGAAACCATGGTAACGCGGTGAGAATGGCTAATGGCAAGTAGACAGCTACCGCTATACTGCGAGCTGTCATGAAGCTAACCATGGTAATACGGTGGAAGATGTTAGCGATTTGAAAGGTGCTACCGCTATACCGTGAACTTTCAGGAAGCTAACCGCGGTAATGTGGTGGAAGATGTTAGCGGTTAACTTGGATCTACCATTGTACCGTGAGTATTCTGAAGCGTGACCGCGGTTGGGCAGTAAAGGATGCGGTAATAGTTAGTGTTAGGTATTGTTGTACCACGGGTAGTCTAAAGGGTGGCCGCAGTTGTGCAGTAAGGAAACATATGTCAATTTATTCCTGTCGGCATGCATGTCGTGGATCTTTCTATGGATTTCAAAGTTTATTATGCGGTTTTGATCTTTTTTTTTTTTTTTGGTCCTCTCAGACTCCAAATGCTATCATATTATGCAAAATATTTTGTGTGAAAATTAGGGCAAATCATTATGCTTCATTGTTCGAGGGTTTGGAACCCTAATCTTGCCGCCTCCATGGAATCTCTCTCTCGATCGTTTTGATGTGAATTCGACTATCGTTTTCTACAACTCTTGGAGAAGCTTGAAAGACCATCACTATGGTCGTTTCTCTTGTCAGGTTCTTAGCATCGGGTGAATACTCAAAATAGCAATGTGGCTCGGATTGCTCAACTACTCTACAGTTCTGGTAAATTGCTTATGGAAAATTCCTTTTTGATCCTCATAGGTATTCATCTATTTTATCTTTACAGAACCATTACCTTCTTTGATAAGGCTAATAAGGGATAAGTGTTTGCTTCTGCAAGGCAGTTGAAGATTTGGTTTATTATACATCTTATGCCTCTCTCTTTTTTTAGCACTGTTGTGTAGGCTGCTTAAGAGAACAGGTTTCAATCTACCTATTATATTTGCACAATGCTTGAGTGCTCTAGTTAGAAGATCTTATTCAAAATGATCCTTCCCTTATGATCACGGTAACATTTGTCATTGTTGCTCAACAGTAGCATGGTAACATGATAATCATCTTTGAGTAATTCATTGAAAGTGAAAAATGAGAAATTTTTGTAACCCTTCATGGGATGTAATGATGTAAATGTAAAAAGAGGAAAACAAAGAGATTAGGGCTCTAATATAAAGGAAAATCAAAAAGAGAAAAATAGGGTGTTAACTAGTTTTTTGTGACAATCCATGAAAAGAGTATAAAAACAAAAAAAAAAGAGTTAATTGAAAGATGATGGAAGAAGAACAATGAGAAATGTATGAAACAAAAAGGGAAAACTTGTGATAATACATCACAGTGATTGTATTGAAAAATGTTGAGCTCTGAGATTGAAAATCTGAAATATGAGTTGATAATCAAGCTGACTTAAGGCTTGACAATGCCTGAAATTTTGAAGGTTCATTTTGGAACTTTGAGGATTTTAGTTATTATCTGTCAAGAGGCACTTGATAGATAAAAGAGAAACATGGAGATCCTATGTATTATTGTATGATTTACTAAAATAGTAAAGGGGTTGGTGCTCCTTGAGATTGGTGTCTCTAAATGAGGGGTTGGTGCTCCTTGAGATTGGTGTCTCTAAATGAGGGGATGGTGCTCCTTGATTTGGTGCTCACAAAGTATCCTATAAGGCATTGTAAGCAATGGTTTTTTATTTTATGCCAGTAAGGTAGTTTAGGAGTGGTTTTTCTACCCCAGGAGGATTTTCCAGTCGGCAATTTATGTGTCTCTCATTTGTGTGATTTATGTTTATCTTGCATAATATTTCCTTAAATCATTTATGTTATTGTGCTCATTATGTTGGTCAATGCTCTAATACTTCAAGGTTGTTTAAATGTTTAAAGTCAATTTTCTCAAGTCTGTCATGCAAATTTAGATTGTGCAAATCTGATGCAAAATGTCTTTCATAAAGTGAATTAACCTCTGCATTTTGTGCTTATTATATGAATGCTCAAAAATCAAGTCAAAGTTGCATATTATGAAGCTTTATAGTTTTGTTGATAAAGAAAAACAAGATTGATCATAAAGCTTTAATTGAACAATATCATATGATGCTTTTAAAATGGGTTGTAAATGTTAGTCAAGTCTCATGTCAATCTAACCTGAAATATTAATGGTCACTTGCTTAATCAAATCTGTCTCTTTGGGTTAACTAAGTAAAAGTTTCTTTATGCATTCAATGTTAAAAGTATAAATTAGTCCACTCTAATTCACCCCCCCCCCTCTCAGAGTGAATCCACTTCCAACAGAAAAGTGATAGGATATGGGTCAGATGTGAGGAATAGATAGGATGGATGATAGTGATATGAATGGAATTTAGTAAAGGGATGAGTAGATAAGGATGAAAGGACGACAAGGACTAGTGGATGAGAGTATAGGAAGATAAGGATTTGGTAGATGGAAGGGATGTTTAGATAGAGGGATGGGTAGATAAGGATGAAAGGATGAAAAAAGACTAGTGGATGAGATTATAGGAAGATAAGGATTTGGTAGATGGAAGGGATTACTGGATGGATAAAGGTATGGGGAGATAAGGATTGGAAGGATGGGGAGATGGAAAGGATTACTTGGAGGGATGGACAGATGATGTCTCCAAGGATTATGTCGCAAATAAGGAGATGCCCCCACTTTATATGTGTCATGCATGATGAGGCAAGAGGATAGTAGGATGAGTGGATAAGTGAGTAAGATGGACATAGATAGGGGATATGGGTAAGGAAGGGATATGGGTGTTGGCATGATGGATGTATGATGAATTTAGATGGATGTAGATAATAGGCAGGGATCAAAAAAGTAGATGGGGAGGATAAGGAATATGAGAGTGTATGGATGAGGGAAATATATGCCAAGAGGTGTCCAAATCAATGTATATATATGTTCCCCTATCTTTATCAAGATCACAAGGAAGATGGAGGGACCGGGGTAAATGGGATATGATGGATAGGATGTGGAAGATAGGCAGATGTAGGAGATGGAGGAAAGGAATGTGTAAGTGGATGTTTCCCCCAATCATGGAAGTAGACTAGATGAGGAATTTATGTATGATGCTTGTTTTCCAGGTTTTCATCATGGTACTTATCCAAGGCGCTTGTTTTCCAATTTTTCACCATTGGATGAATGATTTTCTCTTTACTATTTTTTTTATTTTTTTACTTTTCAGACTTTTCAGACATAAACATAGATAGAGATTGATAAGGATAGGGATTAATGGATAAATGGATTCAAAAGACATATGATACAACGTATGGATGAAGGACTTAAGCATCAAGTTCCATATGAGGTAAAAAGAGCCCATGTGTAAAGTGACTATTTGATGTTGGTACAACCTTAGTAGAATGGATGGATTATGCAAGGGAATGGATCAAAGGGATTGGATGGGGGAGATATGGGGGATAGAGGATGGGGTGGTGGAAAGTGTGTGGATGGAATCATGGATTGGATGTGGGAAGGGGGAAGGTTTTCAGGACCAACATTGGCACATGTGGTGGATGTGAAATGATAGGAGGGTTGATGGATGGAGAATATGGTGATACTGGAGGCATTGGGATAGTGAATTTTGGGACATAAGGACCCAAAATAGATTTAGGAGATGGAGGATGCAAATGATTAACTTTGGGATAAGAAACTTTGGATGTCTTTAGGGTTTTCTCATTTGAAGGCATGGCCTATTTTTTCTTGGGAATCCACATGGTTTTAATTTTTTCTTTGGTGGGCCTTTGTGGCCGTTTGGATTGGTTTGGATTTTGGACTTGATTTTTTTTCTTCAACATGTCTTTTAAAGGGGACATGAGGAGCTTTAGATTTATGTGGACATTTGGATTTATACATTTTTTCTTTGGCATCCAAAGTGCTTTTAGTAGCAATGAGATGGGTATGGGGAGATGGATGATGTGGAGAATATGTGCATGGAGTGATAGAGGTAAGGTTTTTATGATGGTGTGTGGATGGAGGATGCAAAATAGCATGCATCGAGGGGTACCTTTGTTGATCCTGATTAGGAGTTATGAATTTAGGATTTTTACGTTGTGTACTAGGGATAGGTGATGGATGGAGGAAAGGATGAATAGGATGAAATGGAGGAGGTGATTTTGGAATATAAGGACCCAAAATAGGTTGTGTATATGGAGGAAGTGTGAAGTTTGGTGGAGGGTTATAAGGACCCAAAATGGATTTAGAGGATGAAGGAGGAAGATAGATAGTTGTTTTGAGGTAATATAATGGAGGAGGGGGGATAGCAGAAAATGGTTTGGTAGAACGATGGGAAGTGCCTCTCATTCCTTTAGGAGAGGGTCATTTAGGATGTATGGAGGTTGTGCCAACATTTTTGGTTTGTGATTCTTGGGAGATATATCCAAGACCTTGGGTACCTGGATGTTCTTTGACTTGGATGGGCTCTAACCTTTCTCATGAAGGCCTAAACCTTTTCCTTGATAGTTCATGTTCTTGAGCATGTGATCTAGGGTAGGATGTTTATTCTTTTGGAAGCATGATGTGAGTGCATTATTAGGTGAAGGAGGTTGGGTGGTGCATATACTTTGTTTTTATTTTGCAAGGAGACCACCATGGATGAGTAGTATTATCGAGGTGATTATAAAGTGGTGTTGGGTGACAGGGCTAGGTGGTGATGGAGGATCATGTGATGGAGATGAGGGGGTAGTAGCAACATGAGGAATGAGTGAGAAGGGATTGAGAGAGGGATTAGATGGTATGACAAGATCTGAATTTTTGGCAATGGGTGATAAGGGCTCATGAGATGGAGTGATTGGATCTTGGGTGCAAAAGGGATCATGGGATGGAGCGAACGAGCTAGTGTGATCTTGGGATGGAGTGGATGGGATGGTAAGATCAGGATTCAGATGAGGAGAGGGATCATGAGATGGAATGGATGGAAGACTATGTTCTTGGGATGGAGTAGATGAGATGGTGGGATCTATGTTTGTGCTTTGGATTAAGCTCTTGGCATGACTCATCTTGTGTGGGAGGCATGATGATGGAGGAGTGTTGGAGGGACTCCTCAAGTGGGGAAGATAGGAGGATGGAGGATTCATGAAGGTCATGTGATTGAATTTCAATAATAATAGGACTAGGAGGAGTGGATTGGATGTCTCCAATGGATTGGGTGGATCTAGTAATAGAAGATGGGGATTCAATGGACTGAATGGGTGTGATGGATTGAACTATTTGGATAGTGTTAGGAATGGTAATGGTAGTGATGGGTGTAGGACAAAGGAGGGCCTCATCATTAGTGATTGTACATGATAGAGTGGGAGGGCATGGTGTCTCTTCTGTCATGAGTCCTTGGGCGACATTTGGAAGGGATGTAGGATTTGGTGGGGTGGTAGGAATGGATGGAGGACTAGAATTAGGGATTCGTGGATTAGGATTAGATGTGGGGATGGGATTGGATGGAGGAATAGGAGGAGATGGAGGATTAGGGTTAGGGATTGGAGGATTAGATGAGTGGGGTGGGTGGATTAGGATTATATGTAGAACTAGGAGGAGATGGAGGACTAGGAGTAGGGATTGGTGGATTAGGATTAGATGGAGGATTAAGATATAATTTGGTAAAGGGGGAGTGATGCAAGAGGATGTGGAAGATGAATTAAGATAAGAGGATGTGAATGCTAGATTAGGTTGGGGAGATGTGAATGATGGATTAGGATGGGAAGATTGGGATGACGGATAATAGTAGGAACATGTGGATGATGGATTAGGATGGGGAGATGTGGGTGGAAAATTCTCATACGAGGACATGGATGGAGGATTAGGATGGAAAGATGTGGAATTAATGTATGGATATTGGGATGGGGGATTGTGATAGGAAGGTGTGGATGTTGGATTAGAATAGGAAGATTGAGGTGGTGGACTACCATAGGAAGACATGTATGGTGGGTTGGCATAGAAGGATGGGGATGATGGATTAGGATAAGAAGATCAAGATGGTGGATTAGGATAAGAGGAATATTGGGATGGTGGATTATGATAGGAATGCGTGAGTGTTGGATTAGGATGGGAAGATTGGGATGTGGGATTAAGGTAGAGGTATTGGGATTTTTGATGATGATAAGGATAGGAGGATGTGGATGTTGGATAGGATAGAGGTTGAGAAGGAGGACATGATGAATATGTCGATGGTGAGGATGTTGGATATCCCTTGTCAAGGGTAGCATAAGGACTATTAGTAGATGCGGATGAAGGCATGGTGGGATAGTTCGGAGGAGTAGTTGGATTTTTGGGGGTGATTGGAAAAATCTTTATAGCAATGATAGCATCAAGGGGATCTATATTACACTCTTCATGATCAACAAGACTTTTGTTATCGTCATCAATGTAGTTAAGATTCCGCTTGACTACTATTATTGGTCGTGCGAGAGGGGGATAAGGATTCATGATGGATAAAAATTAGAAGGAAATAATAGATGATTGAAAGATAAATAGGATGGATTGGAAGAAGATATAGGTTGACTAAAGCTCTAGTTGGGATTCAGGTTAAGCTCGGATTGAGATTGAATAAAAGCTCAAATTAGGATGATGGGATTAAAGCTCATATTAGAATTGGATTAAGGCATAGATTGTGATTGGATCGGAGGATATGATAGTATTGATTCCAAACCAAGTTTAGGGGTTTTAACTAGAGGACATAAGGTGTTCACAATCAGATTTTTGCCAGATTTGGCAGTTTTTAAAAATTGTCAAATTTTGCCATTTTAGGAAACTTCATAGGCATACCTTTGAGAGTCCAATTTTTTCCCAAAAAATATCCAAAACTAAAGTAGGATGAATTTCCAACTAACATCCCAAATCTGAGAAATGCATTCTGAGTTATTAGAAAAAATGATTTTTCAAAAACTAGACAAAAAAACACTAAATTGTGATTTTGAGGGTCAAGATGAAAGTTTAAGGCCCCGAAAATGTGTCGAAACAGGATCCAACCGACTTAAGATCAATTGGGAATCCACATGACACATCATAACGCAACCACCCGTAAAAATTCAGCCCAATCAAACACATGATTCAAAAGTTATGGCCTCTGAAAGTTTCTGCATAAAAATCAAAACCGTCAAAATGAAGTTTAGACGATTAGGATGGATGATTTGATGATAGATATGGACTCTAATGATGTTCTAAGAAGCACCTATGTGGTTTTTTTGATGAAATGATGATGTTTCTACCAAGGGTCATGTGCGCTCAGGCGTGGCCGGCTGGTCGTCCTCACTTAGATAGAGGACTAAAAATGATGATGTTTCTACCTAGGGGTGCATGCGCTTAAGCGTGGTCGCCCCTGCTCAGACAAAGGATTAAAATTGATGATGTTTTTGTCAAGGGGCGTGTGGGCTCGGGTGTGGCCACCCCTAATAAGGCAAGGTCACCCCTCTGCTCTAGCAAGGTTGTCCGATTAGTTTTTGAACTTGTCCAAATCAAGAATGAGACCAAACAAGCCTCACGGATGGCAAAACGGACTTGCTAAATGATGAAACAGGTTCCCTGAATGGCAAAATGATCTTTCTAAGTGGGTGAATGTGTCGATGGAATGGGAAAACAAATATCCAAAATGGACGGATGGATGGTCGGAATGGGTAATCAGATACCCCAAATAAGGGAATAACACTTGGAACGGGAAAACGGTTTGCCGAAACGAGTGAACGGCTTCCTAGAAAGGGTTAACAACAAATCAAAAAAGGGAAACGATGCTCGAAATAGGTAAATGGATTTCTAAAATTGACGGATGGATGGTTAGAATGGGTAATTGGATACTCTAGATGAAGGAACAACACTTGGAACGGAAAAACGAATTGTCGAAACAGGTGAAAGGCTTCCCGGAACGGGTGAACAGCTGGTCGGAAAGGGGAAATGATGGTCAGAATAGGCAAATGGATATCCAGAATGGATGGAAGGATGGCCAGGATGGGTAAACAAGTACTCCAAATGAGGGAACAACACTCGGAATGGGGAAACAGTTTGTCAGAACGGGTGAACGGCTTCTCAGAACGGGTGAATAGCTAGTCGGAAAGGAGGAGCGATGTTTGGAACGGGAAAATGGATATCTAGAATGGATGAACAGATGTTTGGAATGGGTAATTGGATACTCTAGATGAGGTAACAACAATCGGAATGGGAAAACGGTTTTTTAGAACGGGTGAATGGCTTCTCGAAACAGGTGAACAGTTGGTCGAAAAGGGAGAATGATACTCAGAATGGGAAAATGGATATCCAGAATAGAAGAACGGATGGTCGGGATGGGTAAACTGGTACAAGCATAGTTTGAGTACCAGTTGTTCCCATTCCAAGTGTTGTTCCCTCATCTGGGGTACTTCTTGTGTTCTTTGGATTAGTGCATCTTCGCTTTGGCTTGTTTATTTTCTTCCGTTGGCAACATTTTATAGAATTAAAGGAGATCTTTCTTGAGATGGTGGCCACTTTGGCTTTATCATAAGTATCTTTATGGAGAATAATATATTGCTAGAGATTCATGAGGTTTCATATATGGCTATGATGTATTTAAATTGATTGACCCTTATAAAATGCATAAAAAAAGTGGGAGAATGTTAGGATTAGGTTTTGAACACAATTACATAAATTAATTAGTTACAATATTGTAACTAAATAATTATTTAATTGTGATACATCTAGGAGAAAAAATGCTCAGAACAAGCAAATGGATATCTGAAATGGACAGATGGATGGTTAGAATGGCAGAATGAATTGACGAAATGATGGGGGGATGTTGAGAAATGACTTTTTTTGGGTGTGGCCACCCTTGCTAGGGCGTGGTCGCCCTTCAAGTGAAAAAAGGGGTCAAAAATGGCTATTTTGGTGCAGTGGGGCGCGTATGATTGGGCGTGGCCACCCCTACTAGAGCATGGTTGCCCCTACCACGACGTGGCCGATTTTGCTAGGGTGTGGTCAGCTCATCAAGGGCATGGTCACCTCTGTAAGGGCATGGTCGCCTCTGTAAGGGCATGGTCGCCTCTGCAAGGGCATGGTTGCTCCTTTCAACTTGAATTAGGTGAAAAATGGTTATGGAAAAGGATTGAAAACACTTAAAAATAACAAGCAAAGTGGCAAGACTAACTTGAATTGTAAGATATGCACTGGTTTTACACATAAAATACAGTTCAAGTAGCACAATCCTAAGATTAGTAAGAAGGGTATGGCCAACATGGTTCTCTAACTAGGATAAACAAGGTGATCTAGGGAGTCCTCGATATATGCACGATACGTGAGGCCGAAACTGTGAACACCAATTTGTCACAAGCGTGAGTCGAGAACCCTGGAAAGATACAAAAAGGCTCAAACCAACTCTTCACATCTATCTAGGTATCACCCTAGCTTCGACGCTCTGCTAATTACAATGCAACTGGATTGGGGTACAACTTTCGTTCTTCCCCTTTTTTACACCCCATCGGTACATGTGGTCGGGATCATCCCTTGGGGTGATGAAATCCCCAAGCAAGTCCCACTAAAAAGAAAGTGTTAATCATTTTCATCTACTCCCTAGGCTCACACAAAGTGCAAGGGGAAATCTTGAACGATTTTCACCCTCTTAGGTAACACAAAGAACAAAGTAAGCTACAATTTCTCTTCACCCAAGATCACCAAATGCACAAAGGGATTGGATACGTCGATAGCTTACTTTTCAGACAAAGCAAACAAATTCTTTGACCCTTCCTACTTAGACTATGTGCCTAATTAGTGTAAAATGAATGAACACAAACATCTAACTAAAGGTCCTTTCGTCCTGCAAGAAACAAGTTAGTAGTTTTCCACCGTTCTTCATCAATCATAAATTTCCTGAATAAACATTATTATAAAACCCTTCACAATCACCAACAAGACAAGTTATGAGGTCAATATTAATAAAGCAATAGAAAACAGAGTCTGAAAATGCACAAAAACACTATTTTTACCTTTTGTTTGGACATGGTTGCCTCTGTTGGTAAAAACAAGGAGCTGAAATGTTGTTTTTGTTGTAGAGAGCCACGTATGCCTAGGCGTGGTCACCCCTACTAGGGCGTGGCAAGATTTGTTGGGGCATGGTTGGCTCTGCAAGGGCGTGGTCAACTCTGTGATGAAAATAGAGAGCATCTGGTGTTGGTTTTCCGTAGATAAGCGTCTCTACAGGACCTTGTCACCTCTCGAGTCAGACAATGGGCCAAAATGATGAAATTTCTATCGATGGGTGTGTATGCCTGGGTGTGGCCGCCCCTGCTAGGGAATGACCAGCTTTTTGTGTCACCCAAACCTACAAAAAACATAGTCAAAAAGCAAAAAATGTAGATGTTTTTTCCAAGGGGCGTCTATGCCCGGGGGTGGCCACCCCTGCTAGGGCGTGGCTGGCTTTTTGTGTCACCTGAACTTGCAAAAAAATAGTCAAAAAGAAAAAAAAGTAGATGTTTTCGCCAAGGGGCGTCTATTCTTGGACGTGGCCACCCCTGCGAGGGCGTGGCTGACTTTCTACGTCACCTGAACCTACAAAAATGCAAACAACAACAAAATTTAAAAGCAAATGACCCATTTGTGGGTCCCATTAGGCATGCCAGAAATGTGTGCATGTGTTTCTCACTCCTAAATATGCAAAACTAACTAAAAATGAAAAGAAAAGAACACCAGACCACCTCAATGATTAGCCTAAGTAAAGCACAAAAGAGAAATATGAAAAGAAATGAAACGATTATACCTTTGATGTTGGTCTCCTTGGTTGGCCCTTGATTTAGATGGAAATATGTGTTTATTGATGGCAAGGTGATGGAAAATAGATGGAAAATTATGTCAATGCAAGATGAGAGGGATAGGGGATGAGTAAAACCAAATGGATATGAGCTTTTGAATGCAAATAAAATTCTTAATGGCTTCTTGAATGGCTTAGAATCATAAGTTGGCTACTAAAATGCATGAGTTCTAGATCTATATCCTTTAATGAAGGAAGAGGGGGGGGTATTTATAAAGGAATTTGAATTTTCTAGAGAATTCAATGGTCAGGATTGAGCCACCATGGCCAAGATGGAGGGCTATAGTGAGTTGAGGACTCACAAGCCCTCACATCTTGACATGTGGAGGGTGAGTTGTCTAAGGGGTAAGGTGATATGGACAAGGTAAAAATGATGTGGAGGAAGGACAAGTACTTTGCAAGTACCTTGGGGGATGAGAGGATTTCCTCAAAAAGGAACCTCTTGTCCTCAAGTGAGAATGAAAGTGATATATGAGGAATTTTACTATTTCTAAGAAAATCCTCATGGAGAAGAGAGAATTGGTTGGAGAAATAAATGTGAATATTTAATTCACATGATTGGAAGGGATAAGGTGGTTGGGAGAATAAATATGAATTTCAAATTCATATGATAAGCACCTTGTGGATAAGACAAGGTTCTTATGGAGGAGGCTAAAAAGTGCCTTGTGGATAAAACAAGGCCCTTATAATGGAAGGTTTTTGGCTTCCATGTGACTTGATGTGACCTTTCAATGATCACATGGGGAAGATTATATTCCTTGGAGGAATCAAAAGTGAATTTTAAATTCATGGGTAAGAGGGAGATTCCTTGGAGGAATAAAAGTGAATTTTAAATTCACATGGGGAAGACAAAAAGGAATTAAAAATTCCTTGGGGAATGAGAGAATTGACCAAAGGGGGGTTGATTAGACTGAATAATCACTTATTGGAAGACAATTAGTGGCTAACAAATATTAAGAGCCAACTTGAAAAATTTGGAGGATGTGACACATCCTAATTAGGGATTAGCCATGTACACATCCCTAATGATGGGATTAGGAGATGGATTAGCATTAAGGAAAAGGATGTGACATGTGAGGAATTAAATAAATGTCATATTTATTTAATTTATTTGATGAAAAGGAGAGTAAAGGGGGTAAGGTATTTAATCATTAACTAAATACCTTAGGGATTAAAGAGGGATTAAGGGTATTAATTAGATAATAGCAATATTACCTAATCAACATGAATAAGAGGATGTTTGTACAAAAAGTGATAAATTTTGACAAATGTAAGTGTCCAAATTTGGATGTCTATAGTTTGAATTCATGTTATTACAAGGCATAATGAACAATGGAGTGTTGGCCTTGACCTAATTGGCCATGTGGTTGCAATTAAAATGGGAGAGTCTTATAGAGATGGACATGTGGATGGGGAGAGCACTGGCCTGCAATTGGGGTAGGGAAATAAAGATGGACATGGGGATGAGGAGAGCATCAGCTTGCAAGTTGGATAGGGTAATAGAGATGGACATGGGGAAGGGGAGAGCACTGGTCTGCAAGTGGGACAGGGTAATATAGATGGACATGGGGATGGGGAGAGCACTGGCCTGCAAGTGGGACAAGGTAATAGAGATGGACATGGGGGCGGGGAGAGCACTCGATTCCAAGTGGGACAGGGTAATAAATATGTACATGGGGATGAGGAGAGCATTGGCCTGCAAGGGGGAGATGGCAATAAAGATGGACATGGGGACCAGGAGAGTAGTGACCTACCATCTATATCGGTAATAGACCCAACACACTTCCATGCTTCTATTCTAATTTCTTTATGAATCCTTTAATATGTTTTGAATTATGATTCACGTCAATGACATTTCAATTGCAGCCAAATCTTGTTGATGAACAAATGATAGAGTTCAAGGGAATCACTTATAAGATCAGTGATCACATTGATCTTTGGAGGCAATGTAAACTGGTTGCCAAAGGCATTGTATATGTTGTTAAAAGAAATGGTTCCACCCACGAATTTATGCACCCATAAAATTGTGTGAGTCAACATTGTTGAGGCCATTGCTGGTGACCACACAGTGCCTTTTCCACATCCTAGCGCAGAGACCATCGAAGAGTGTGTGGGTGGCTTCGTGGTATGGAAGCTCTCTGACTTGAAGCATTCTCTTCCAGAGGTACGTATAAACAATATGTTGTTGTATATATCATACTACCTTATATTTGTTTCCATCCATACGTTAATTGTTCAAATTGTTTGTTATAGGGTGAAGGTGTTCAAAGTGCCAAGGACAAAGCGCAACCTCTCCAAAAACCTTATATTTTTTTATATCCATACGTTAATTGTTCAAATTGTTTGTTATAGGGTGAAGGTGTTCAAAGTGCAAGGACAAAGTAGAGACTCTCTCGAAAAGTGCCAAGGACAAAGCACAACCTCTCCAGAAATCTTTTGTTTCGTGTTCATCATCTGCGAGGGTTCATGGAATTAGAATCACCCCTCTTGAAATACACAACAACCCAAAGAAACGTGCCCTATTTTACATAGGCATGAACTCAATTGCAAATAATAGGCAGTGTAGGATATGATGAGAGAGGCTCACAATACTCATTGTGCATTGTGGGTTTCATTATTTCATTATTGAATAATTATGGTGTAGAGATATACATTTGATATCAGACCTTTCATGGCCCTCTATAATTATTTGATTATTGAACAATTATGGTGTATAGATATAATATTTTCATATGTTTGAACACTATGTTGTTATCCATTTGATATCACACTTTTCATGACCCTATATAAGTACATTATCAACAATGTGAAATAATGGTAGGCAATGCCAGCTCAAGTGTTACTATTTATGGTAGCTTGATTATAAATGAAAAAGATATGTTGACATGTAAATCATTTGACCTCAAAAAATTTAATGAAGTCTACTTTCAAATTTTAGAATAATTGTCTCCTATAGTAAAAGTGGCATTTCCCTTTTTCCATCTGAATGGAAGGGATAAAATGGTAAAATTTGTTGCAGTGTTGGAGAATACATTGTCCCCTATCTGTCATTTCCTTATGAAATTTTTTGTTTTGTTACCACCACGAATGTAATGAATCCCACTTTCAATTTCTAGAGCAACTATTTGGTACACCAAAAATGGCATTTCCCTTTTTCCATCTGATTGGAACACATAAAATGCTTGCATTGCTTGCAGTGTTGGAAAACACATTGTCCCCTTTCAGTTATTTCCTTATGAAAAGTAATTGTTTCGTTATGAGAAAGAATGTAATGAATTCCACTTTTAATTTATAGAACAAGTTTTCCATTGACTGAAAATGGCATATTTCCTTTCTCCATGTGATTGGAACAAATTAAATGCTACCATTGTTTGCAGTGTTGGAAAGATGTCAGTTATTTCATCATGAAATTTTTTTTATTTTATTCGCACCAAAAATGTAATGAAGTCCACTTTGAAATTTTATAACAACTAATTGGTTGATTAAAAATGGCATTTCCTTTTTTCATGTCATTGGAACAAATACAATGCTCCCATTATTTGTAGTGTTGAAAAACACATTGTCCTATGTCAGTTGCTTCATTATGATTTTTATTTTATTTTGTGGGCTCCAAAAATGTATGATCCTATATTGCATGGTTGTATCTTTTTTGTTATGGTATCTTATAGGGATGTAATGTAACTAACATAACACATTATTTCAGTAGAAAGAGGATAGACGAAGGAAAGAGATATGAGATATGGTTAAAATGGATGAATGATATATGTTGTCAAATTAACTTCATGTCAAAAGAGAAACTTACTTTTATTAGCACTAGAATTATGTAGGATGATATAATGGATCATGATGATGATGCATTAGATGCATTAGGTAGGCAACACTATAATGGATCATGATGATGATGTTGGAAAACACTATTGTCTCAAATAATATTATATGGCATCAAATAATGGTAGGAAAAACTTTGTATTAAAGTTCAGCTTCATATTTTATAACAACCCTTACTTTCACCAAATATTCCATTTCAATATCCTAATACTTTTGGAACAGAAGATGCACAATAAAGTTGCAGGGTGGAAAACACACAGGGTAGTGACTCACTTCTCAATTCTTGTTCAATGACAACACTTCCTATTATGCAGACTGTAACAACACAATATATTGAAGTTCAACTTTATATTTTATAACAACCCTTACTTGCAACAAACATCCTATTTCAATATCGTAATACGATTGGAACAGAAGATGCACAAAAAATTTGCATGATGGAAAACAAATAGGGTTGTCACTCACTTCTCAATTCTTGTTCAATGAAAACACTTACTGTTACGTAGATTGTAACAACACAATATATTGAATTTCACCTCCATATTTTATACCAACCCTTACTTGCAGTGAACATTCCATTTCAATATCGTAATACGTTTGGAACAGAAGATGCACAAAAAAATTGTAGGATGGAAAACACACAGGGTTGTCAGTCACTTCTCAATTCTTGTTCAAAGACAACACTTTTTGTTATGCAAACTATAACAACACAATGTATTGAAATTCACCTTCATATTTTATAACAACCCTCACTTGTAGAAAACATTCCATATCAATATCGTAATACGTTTGGAACACAAGATGCACGATAAAGTTGCAGGATAGAAAACACACAGGGTTGTCACTTGCTTCTCAATTCTTGTTCAAAAACAACACTTTTTGTTATGCATAATGTAACAACATAATGTATTGAACTTAACCTTCATATTTTATAACAACCCTTACTTGAATCAAACATTCCATATCAATATTGTAATATGTTTGGAACTCAAGATGCACAATAAAGTTATAGGATGGAAAACACACAGGGTTGTCACTCACTTCTCAATTCTTGTTCAAAGAAAATACTTTCTATTATGCAAACTATAACAACACAATGTATTGAACTTCACCTTCATATTTTATAACAACCCTTACTTGCAGCAAACATTCCATATAAATATCATAATACATTTGGAACACAAGATGCACAATAAAGTTGTGGGATGGAAAACACATAGGGTTGTCACTCACTTCTCAATTCTTGTTCAAAGACAACACTTTTTGCTATGCAAATTGTAACAACACAATGATTGAACTTCACCTTCATATTTTATAACAACCCTTGTAGAAAACATTCCATATCAATATCGTAATACGTTTGGAACACAAGATGCACAATAAAGTTGCAGGATGGAAAACACATAGGGTTGTCACTCACTTCTCAATTCTTGTTCAAAGAAAACACTTTCTGCTATGCAGACTGTAACAACACAATGTATTGAACTTCACCTTCATATTTTAAAAGAAGTTGCTCTTGATCTTTCTCATCACTGCATCTTCATTCCTCACCAACCAGATTGTCACCATCATTTGATCTTATTCTGTAGTGTTATCTTTCAAACTGCTTTCTTATTACTAATGTCTATTAAAATAAGTCTCCTATGCAATCCATGTGAAACATGACATTGTAAGATTAAGAAACACTTGAAGGTTTAGAATAGCTAGGAAATTAACATAGATCTGATAAATGAGATCCAAAGGAGAAACTGAATCAAAATCCAATAGTTGTCACTGTGCATCTTGTCAACATAGTCCCAAATCTCCCCTTAAGACATCATATAAGGTTTAGCCCACTATTATTCTTTTGTATACATAGTCTTCTTCCATGTATGTCTTTATTTTTTTGTAGAAGACTACTCTTTAATCTTCAAACCTGCCACCTTGTGGTTTGAATGACCTCCATATTTGCAATGTCTTCCCTTTGCATTTGATATTCAAGACTATGAATATTTGCATTGTGATTAAAATTTCATCATGGTTGTCCTCCATGAGGTGATAGTCCTTGTCATGGTTGATGGACTTTGTGAAAGTCATATTCTAATTTCCAAGCCTTGACTGTCAAAAATTATCTGCAAAGATGGCTTAAAATACTAAGAAGGATACATTATATCATCCAGTTATGTTGCAATAATAGAGGTCAGTTACATTGAAATAAAGATATTAAGGATCTTAGGACAATCATAGAGGTAGATTGCTCTTATTCAATTGGCAAGATTAATAAGGTATCATCAAATAGGGAATTGAACTTATTAGATCTTTGTTGCTTTTCCTTAATGACTCTCATCTCTGTGAAAAACTCTATGCATTATGATTTTGACTATCCCTGCACAAAATAATGTCCCTTTCTATGATTTTAAGTCTATAGTGTATTTTTCTAGGACAGTGCCATTAAAGGAAACCTTTTCCATAACCATAATTTGTACAAAAGAAAAGTTTATTTTGCTTCAGGTGAAAAAACAACAAATGGTAAGAGGAAAGTAGTGAAGAACAACAAAATTATCTAGTGAAGCTATTATCAAAACTAAAGCAATTTCCATTTTCCCTTTCTTTAACAAATAAAATGCACTCTATGCTTCAGGGGGATGATCCTCAAAGTCATGACATTTAGGCACAATCTTCATGACTATTGAGCAACTATATTCACAAGTATATGTAAATAAGTTTGTGAAAGTTCATGCTAATGATAAGCTCAAATACAACACGACAAAACAACTCCAATATTTTGAGTGATTTAGTTTATTGTGAGTGACAAGAAACCATTCAATAACCCTAGGAAGATGAAGCAGACCCTTCACAAGATTCCAGTGAAAACTCTTTGATAGAGGCATCATATAACATCGTCAAACATGCAAAATGGGCTCCCCAACATCATTTGTTCACATTCCCCATTGAAGAGTTTAAATGGTTATCCCTTTAAAGGCTATTTTTAAAAAAACAAAATATGCTAACAATAACAACCCTTACTTGTAGCAAAAATTCCATTTCAATATCATAATATGTTTGGGACACAAGTTGCAGGATGGAAAACACACAGGGTTGTCACTCACTTCTCAATTCTTGTTCAATAACTACACTTTATGTTATGCAGTCTGTAACAAAAATGTATTGATGTTCATATTTTATAACAATATTGTAGAAATATTCAACTTGACCTTCATATTTTATAACAATATTGAAAATCACGTTCATATTTTATAACAACGCTTACTTGCAACAAACATTCCATTTTGATATCATAATATGTTTGGAACATAAAATGCACAAAAAGTTGCAGGATGGACAACACACAGGGTTGTGAGTCACTTCTCAATTCTTGGAACATAAAATTTCAACCATTTACAAATAGGTATAATTTATGCGTTCTCAGCATCTGGAAGGATTTGGCATACTTTGGTTGTCAAGGTGGAATTGACAGCATACAACGTAGGCACCCTATCATATTCATGTATAAGCCTGAATTATGATCTGACACGATGGATCTCGAACCTCACAATGTGGTTGAATTTGAACATGGCTAACAACCATTCCTCCACAGGACCCATGTGATTACTAATTAGAGATTCCCCCTTAAGGTATCTCATAAACCTCATGCTTAGTTTGTTCGTAAGATTGTGCTTGTGTATGATCATTGTTGGTTGAATGCATACCTTCCAAATGTATCCAGCTAGGAAAAGGTCTTGAATTTCTCAGTAAAGAGACATTGGCCAATCACATAAATTTACAATCTCTATTTCTAGATTATAAGATTGAACGTCCATGCCCATTTTTTCCCATACACCAAACATCCAGTTAAAGAAGTGAGCATAATTATGATAGTTGAAATTAGTGTGGTTTGGCCCTTTTCTATCAATTCTCCTTAAGATCTTTTTACACAACCTATACGGGAGAGACAATTCCTCTATGTGAGCAAGAATATTACATGGAAGATAGGGGTGGTAGTTGGTCAACCAACTAGACACCCATGCTCATGAACTATGTGACATCTTTTATAAAACTGGAGCAACAATTAGTGAAATGCCTAAAATGAAAGACAAAAGAACTTTTTCAGAAGGTACAACTTCATTCTCTAATTAGAAATACACTCTCAATGCTTACCAAAAATCACCTACAAAGCTACATAAGAGTATTGAAATTTTGTGCATGTGCAATATATGCAAATAAAGTGACAATATGGGATAGTGTGTTTCCCAACAGTGCAAATAATGTGAGAAAAAAGTGAGCAAAGTGGAAGATATAGATAATGTTTTGACTGAAGAGATTCTACCTATTCTTCAAAACTTAAGGAAGCATCATGTGCAGTATGTCCAATGGGAAAATTATAATGCATGACTGGAGCAACAGGTTGTAAAATGCCTGAAATTAAAGAGAAAACAACTTATTCAGAAGATACAACTATATTCTATAATTAGAAAGACACTCTCAATGCTGACCAAAAAGTGGTTGCAAAGCTACATAGGAGTATTGAAATTTTGTGCATGTGCAATATGTGCAGATAAAGTGAGAATATGGGACAGTGTGTTTTCCAATAGTGCAAATAATGTGAGCATTTTGTTTTTGTGCAAAGGACAAATGGAAATGTAGGAGTGCACCAACATGTACTATAAATCCTGAAATGAAAAGGGGATTTGTAATGAAAACAGTGAAAAAGAAGTAAGCAAAGTGGAAGATATAGATTATGTTTTGACTGAAGAGATTCTACCTGTTCTTTGGAACTTAACGAAGCAGCATGTGCAGTATCTCCAATGGGCATATGGGAATGCACAATTGGAACAACAGGAACTAAAATTCCTGAAATGAAAGACAACAAAATTTTCAAAAGATAGAACAACATTATCTAATTAGAAAGACACTCTCAATGCTCACCAGAAAGTGACTGCAAAGTTGTAGTATTGAAACAAAGGCGCATGTGAACAAATTTTGGGAAGAAATTTATGTAATGAAGATACAACTGCATTCTCTAATTAGAAAGACACTCTGAATGTTGGTTTCATTACATTCTTCGACTTTACAAAACATTAACATTTTCATGACAAAATAGCTAGTAGGGGACAATGTGTTTTCGAACATGGAAAATATTGTGAGAATTTTATTTGTTGCAATCAGATGAAGAAGGCAGAAAGGACATTTGGACTGTAGGAAATAGTTGCTCAAAAAATTTAAAGTGAAACAAAACTTTTCATAACAAACTAACTATGTAGGGATAGTGTGTTTTCCAATAGTGCAAACAATGTGACCACTTTATTTGTTCCAAACAAATGAAGAATGTGATAAGCCACTTTCACTATAGCAAAGAGTTGTTCAATAAATTTAAAGTGGTCTTCATAACATTCTCAGTAGTAAGGAAACAAAACTTTTCATAAGGAACAAAGTGACATGGGACAGTGTGTTTTCCAGCAGTGTAAACCCTATGACTGTTTTCTTTGTTCCAATCAAACTGAGAATGTGAAATGCCTTTTTTATGGTACCAAATTGTTGCTTAAATAATTAAAAGTGGACTTGATTACGGTCTTCATCGTAAAAAAAAATAAAAAATCATAATGAACTAATTGACATTTGGATTGTGTGTTTTGCAATAACAAACAATGAGAACATTTTATTTGTTCTAATCAGATGAATAAAGTTAAATGGCATTTTGACTATACCAAAATATTTTGAAAGTGGACTTCATAACATTCTTGGTCACAATGATACAAAAAACATTTCAAAATGAACTAACTAACATGGGACAATGTGTTTACCAACACTACAAACCATGTGAGCATTTTTTTTGCATAATGGACATATGGAAACACACAAGTGGAGCAGAATGTACTAGAATACCTGAAATGGAGAAGGGAACTGCTATGAGAACACTACCAAAGAAGCAAGCAATGTGAAAGAGATAGATAAAGTTTTGACTAAATAAATTCTTCTTGCTCTTCATGGGTTGAGGGAGGACCTCGTGCACTATTCTTACCTATAGATGGAGGTTCACTAAAGTATGCTTGTGCAATCCTTAGTAACTCTTGTAAGTAGCATAGTTAACCCACATTGGCTAATATCAGCCTCTCATCATAGCCAAAATTTTATAATGAATCATGGTATTGCATAATTCCATACCAAAAATTGTACTTACCTACACATAGTTATTAAATTAGAACCATACCTTCCATTAGGTTTACACTTGCGAAAGACAGCCGCTGGTGAGGACTCCTTTCCCTAGATTAGAATGTTGAGGTGAACAAAAAAGGCCAAAAAATAAATCAGAAAGTTTATGATGTGGTAGAAGCACATACTAGAAAAAGAAATTTGCAATACCATTTCCTCTTACAATATAGAAATTGAAACAATTTTTCTCATAGTCACCCGTATTAGATGTTGTATCCTTTTCCACATCCATAGCAATTGCAACTAAAGTCTCACATTGCATATTGGCATTCACATTCAAGATATTGTTTGTGGAGAAGGGAAAGGATTCATACAGAGGATTTCAATGATCTGAGTATTCCGCAACACACTTTGTACAATGGTTTGCACATCAATGACAATCCCTGTGTGCACTAAACCATGGACGCATGTGAATGGTGCTAGTTGTAGCTTCATTAGGATTGGGAATGAATTCAAATGGAAATTAATTTGATTGTTGTAGGTCATGCAGAAACCTCTTGATGCATTGTGTGTATGATTGCACTTGTTGTAGACACGGTGGCGGTGTACACATCACTTTGTTCAAGATTTCATTTGTGTCATTCCAAATACATATTTTGAGCAAATGTTCATCATATACATGAGTGATAGAAGGAGATTTTGTA
Source organism: Sequoiadendron giganteum (assembly GCA_007115665.2). NCBI lineage: Eukaryota > Viridiplantae > Streptophyta > Pinopsida > Cupressales > Cupressaceae > Sequoiadendron > Sequoiadendron giganteum. The sequence goes on along the minus strand of CM021104.1, from coordinate 181,277,318 downwards.
GGGGTGATAAGATTAGGATTTTTTTCTTTGACACCCCCTGTGACAATGTATTGTTCAAATCTATCCTGCTATCAATTGGTTGACCTCCCCCGTCTAAATGACCACACAGAAGAAACTTGTATTACACAGTAGAAAATGCAAAAGACAATTGACTCCCATAAAGTAATGTAATTTGAATTGAAATTTACTTACCGTGTACCACCCCTTCAACGAAAAATGATCTTTTAATCAAGTCAACAACCTTCAGGACATGTTTGCAAGTGTTCCCCTACAAACTCCAAGGGCCCTCACAAACAAAAAGGTGCTCCCCAAATTTCAGAACAAGGTAATGGTCAGACCTACTTTGACTTTTCACCTAGTACCATCCAGGATGTGTTTCATCAAGAACACAATGATCGTCTGGAATTGCCTTGGCCCACTCCAAACTAGATCACATATTTAAAAAATTATAGTTCATCAAAAAACCATATTGCTGCAACTTTTCCTTTTTCCTATAGAATGGTTCCATTTTATACACAACTGTGTAATACAAATAGTCCATTCTCCTAGTGCATTTTTTAGAACGATCACACAAGTACTGATTTTTGAGTACATAATGGTACAACTCAATGGCTGCATTTGTATCCTAGTTGGCATGTGGGAATAGTTTGCAATTTTTTGCCCACTCATGGCTACGAAACAAAATCCAATAGTCAAGTAAACCACAATGTGTTAGAGGTAATGTCAAAGAATGTGAATGGTGAAAATCCTACAAGGTGACATGAATTGTCAACTCACCAATTTGACCTTCTCCTTTGCACCAGGTCTTGTTGAAGTACTCTAAAAATTGGGGTTGATCACTGAACTCCTCAAAGAAAGAGTTCAATAGTTGAGTGATGCAATCTTCGCTCTCACCGATTGCCATCATGATCGTGCCAAGTCTGCAGAAGATGTTCATTGCCCTTTCCTTGTTTGCGTACTTATATACATTCTTCATCCAAGCCCTTTTAACATGCCAAAGGCATAGAAGCACAAAACATTGAAAAACAACCCTAATAGACAATACAAACGATATTGTTTACCGCTAATCTGCATGACAAAGTGGCATTGAAAATAAATATCAAATGAGAAAGGTACACAAATGAAAAAATAGATGCACATACTATATGGCTTGGATTTATGTAGTTCCATCATCAGTCAAAAATGCATTGATTCTCCAGTCGGGTCTGGCTCTTCTTCCAGGCATGCAATACACGTAGCCACACATAGATGTCCTCAATCTTGTTTCATGTGGAGACTACCCACACAATGGGCACACCACTCTATTGCTCGTCAAAAACGAGCAAAGTATATAATGGAAATTGTAGACATAATAACTCAGTGTGAGAATTGTCAGGTTTATAGCTAGCAAGATCATTGAAAAGATGAAGAACTATTTGTCAATTTCTGTAAGGCCTCACCCCATATTTGTTAGTGGCAAATGTGGAATCCATCGAGATGATTGAATTGTGTGAGTGGCTAACCATCCTACCCAAAATCCATGGAGTCTGAACCCTGATAATGAAAGATGTATCATTCTCATGGGGCTGTTGAAATTAGAAGAATTTTTCAAATTCCTGTCCATTCCACATCATTATACTTTTCGAATCAACTATGTGTATATGTGCGTGAATAGAACAAAACTTTCACCAAGCATTCATTACATCCTTTCTTGTAAGGAATTGATCTCTCTTTGACATAATTCCACATAAGACAAGATCATTGATATGTCTATCCATTATTGCATCGACATGGATTTCCATGAGAAAAAGGCTTTCAATATAGCTTTTGCACTCTGTAGATAGATTGGCGGCAAAAATAGAATGCCTATCTCCACTTGTGTCATTAATGCCATGGAAAAATTCATTGTTTTTTATCGACGTGGAAAATTTCTTTGTAGATAATATAGGCAACATTGGATCTACCATGCATAACCTTTACAATGAAGTGGCATCGACAACCTCCCATTTGTATAAACGTCTTTTGTTGTTTCTTCTCTAGTGGAGGCTAGTCTTTGAGGTCTGTAGAACTGTATTGACACCAATAGATGTGAAGAAGGCATCATCTCATCATCTTGAAGCAAGAGAGTAAAATATCATTCGACCATACAAATGAATAATGAAAGATACAAACCTATGATACCATATTTTTTTGCCATAATTTGTGTCATCGAGGGGACATGTGATGGTAGGTTGTATTTTTTTCTTGTCCATTAATTTAGTTTCAAAACCTTCAATAGGCATTTCACCACGGATGAAATCATCGTCTCGTACAAGGAATTGTTGCAAAAAGGTCACAAACCCCATCCTTCTTGACACAAATAGGAGTTCATTGAAAATCGGAAGAGGAAAAAGGAGAGCCTCCATCCCATACCTCTTGCACCTCCAATTCATCTTCCTTATTCCATTTCAAACCTCTCCCCATTCTAGGAAAGGATGGAATTGGAGAAACATTTAAAATTAGTGTGGATTGTGTCAAGAAAAAGAAACAAATCATTCATTGAATGTAAATAGAATTTTCTTGCATTGTTGTCACCCATGTCAAACCAATAGGACATTGTCAACTTCAACTAAGGAAAATTAAAGGTGATAGATTGAATCAAGCTATGCATAAAATATAACACAAATGTGGGCTAGAAATCAGACTCTCTATCTCAACATACATGTGGACATAGACAATGACAACACAAAATGATAACCAAAACCTTTGATGACAACCTTGTATGTAAAAAAATGTGCATCTATTGCTGCCAACAATGCCAAAATGATAACATGTTTGTTGCATCTATTGAAAAAAAAATGAATCACTAATGGAGAGAATGAGGAAAGGAAGAAAGGTGTAAAATTTCCTATCAACCATGATGTAAGTCAATGCAGGTTGGAAATCACAATGTGTAGATGAACCTCCTCGTTGACATAAAGACCGCAAGTAAATTCACAACCGCACATGTAAATATAACAAATATTTGAGAGTATATGGGGTGTACAAACCTATTTTACCTGACGAGAAATGTTCTAATATTCAGCTTTCCATTTGGTGTGACTTAACATGAGGAGAAAAAACACATCTATAAATTCATGAAATAAACAAGTGAAGGTTGAACCACATAATGAGTGGTTCAACCTACAACTTTGTATGTGGCGTAGGAGTGTAACATGCATAACATTAGGTAATTTCTTATACAATTGCAGCAACAAATGTATTTTCATGCCAAGATACATTGGTTGTGGTGTGTGTGTATGTGTTAAAGGAGAGGAAGGGTTAGAGGGCAACCAAAACCTTTGATGAAAACCTTCTATATAAAAAAAAGTGCATCCATTGCTACCAGCAATGCCAAATGATAACATGTTTGTTGCATCAATTGTAAAAAAGATGAATCAGTAATGGAGAGAATGAGGAAAGACAAAAGGTGTAAAATTTCCTATCAACCATGATGTAAGACAATACAGGTTGGAAAACACATGTAGATGAATCTCCATGTGGACATAAAGACCGCAAGTAAATTCGCAACCTTGCATATAAATATAACAAAGATTTCAGAGTATATGGGGTGTACAAACCTCTTTTACCTGAGGAGACATGTTGTGATATTCAACCTTCCATTTGGAATGACTTAACATGAGGAGCAAAAGCACATCTAGCAATTCATGAAATAAACAAGTGAAGATTGAACCACACGATGAGTGGTTCAACCTACAACTCTGTATGTGGCGTAGGAGTGTAATGTGCATAATAGTATGTAATTACTTATACAATTACAACAACAGATGTATTACTTGGGAAGATACGTTGGTTGTGGTGCATGTGTATGTGTTGAAGGAGAGGAAGGGTTAGAGGGAAACCTAAACCTTTGATGACAACCTTGTATGTACAAAAAAAAGTGCATCCATTGCTGTCAGCAATGCCAAAATGATAACATGTTTGTTGCATTTGTTGAAAAAAAGATGAATCAGTAATGGAGAGAATGAGGAAATATAGAAAGGTGTAAAATGTCTTATCAACCATGATGTAAGCCAATGCTGGTTGGAAAACACAACATGTAGATGAACCTCGATGCGAACATAAAGATCGCAAGTAAATTTGCAACCCCGCATGTAAATATATCAAAAAAATTAGATTATATGGGGTGTACAAACCTCTTTTACTTGAGGAGTCATTTTGTAATATTCGGCCTTCCATTTAGCATGACCTCACATGAAGAGAAAAATCACATCTAGCAATTCATGAAATAAACAAGTGAAGGCTGAACCACACTATGAGTGGTTCAACCTGCAACTTTGTATGTGGTGTAGGAGTGTAATATGTATAACAATATGCAATTAATTCTACAATTGAACAACAAATATATTATTTTGGGAAGATATGTTGGTTGTGGTGTGTTTGTATATGTTAAAGGAGAGGAAAGGTTAGAGGTCAACCAAAACCTTTGATGACAACCTTGTATGTAAAAAAAAAGTGCATCCATTGCTGCCAGTAATGCCAAAATGATAACATGTTTGTTGCATCTGTTGAAAAAAAATGAATCAGTAATGGAGAGAATGAGGAAAGGAAGAAAGGTATAAAATTTCCTATCAACCATGATGTAAGCCAATGCGGGTTGGAAAACACAACATGTAGATGAACCTCCAAGCGGACATAAAGACCGTAAGTAAATTCACAACCCTGCATGTAAATATAACAAATATTTCTAAGTATATGGGGTGTACAAACCTCTTTTACCTGAGGAGGCATGTTGTGATATTCAACCTTCCATTTAGGGTGACTTAACATGTGCAGCAAAGGCTCATTTGGATATTCATGAAATAAACATGTGAAGATTGAACCACATGATGAGTGGTTCAACTTGCAACTTTGTATGTGGCGTATGAGTGTAATGTGCATAAAACTATGTAATTACTTTTACAGTTCCAACAACAGATGTATTAGGGAAGATACATTGGTTGTGGTGCATGTGTATGTGTTAATAGAGAGGAAAGGTTAGAGGGAAACCAAAAACTTTTATGAGAACCTTTTATGTAAATAAATGTGCATCCATTGCTTCTAGCAATTCCAAAAGAATAAAAAGTTTTTTGCATTTGTTGCCAAAATCATGAATCAGTAAAGGAGTGAATCAAGAAAGGCATACATGTGTAAATTTTCCTATCAACCATGATGTCAGCCAATGCATGTTAGAAAACACAGTGGGCGGGTGCATGGAAATGGGTAGCCATTTCGTGGACACATTCAAAAAAACTTTTGAAAAGTCATAACACGAGCGCATTATAACACGCTCACGTTACCGTTAGTTGTGTCGAGCCTAAGGCTCGACAACAACAAACCAATAACGCAAGTGCATTATAACACACTTGCATTATTTCTTGTTAAAAGCACACAAAAAAAAAGAGAAATGTTGTCATTCTTCTTTTGACTGTTTTTTCTTCTAGCTGTGGCCAAAACCCCCATATTTCGCGCTTGCATTCTAGGAGGAGCCATTCAACAAAATTCTTCACCAATAATTGTTATTTCTTCACAACAATGGTGCCAAGATGACGAGGAGGTGTGAGAGATAAGAATTATGTGCTTTTTCTTTTGAATTAGTTAGTTTTAGGTTGAATTTGATATATATTTGTTTGAATTTGTAGGAGATGCAAATCAACCTAAAAACCCTCAAGATCCTCAATAAGAAGACCAGCCAAATCCTCAAGATCAAAATCAACCACAACAACAACCTCCTCCACCAATCACTCAACCCCTTCTGACACTCAACAAAATTTAATGAGTGAAATTAAGAACAACAAAAAGAAAATTGAGGATTTGATTAATAGGTTGAGTGATCCAAATGGTTTAATCGCAGGAAGAATGACCCTAGCAAATTCATTGAAAGATATGTTAAAAAATATAGATTCAATTAGCAAACAAATAACTAGATGGCAAGATAGGAGGTAGGCGACTAGGGATTATTATGCAAATAAACTATCATACAAAGATGTAAAGGATTTAAAAATTACAAAAGGTGACTTGTACTCATTATTCACCAACCCACGCACAAATCAAAATCTTACCCTCAATGCGAAGAGGTTTTCTATCCATCGGTGCCACCACCAACAAATTAGGTACCAATTTTATGATAGGTGGTACATGGTCTTTGATTACCCACTGTGCAACAATTGCGAGCTCCCACAATATTTCCTTAGGAAACTATACAGTGAGTTCATATTGAACAAAATCCCAAATTATTTTGATATGAGGGATTTCCATGGGAGAGGTGGGGAGTCAGCTCAGGATAGACCCAGTGCACAATTGGATCCTACGTGGCAAGGTAGATGAGCTCTCGCTAGGCCACCTCGTGAGCACATTGTTATGCCTTCCATCGCGAAGGAAAGTGTTGATGTATAGACATTGTATGCAATCAACACTTTGACCTAGAGTGTGATCCATCATACTAGCCCTATTCTACAGTGCCATCCAGCGGAGTCTTCAAGTGGTGGCCTTCGAACCCATGTGTGTCAATATTGCGAAGCGACTTGTTCATATGACCCCATCGACACTCAGGAGGCTACTATGCAGGATCCATCTGTAGCTATGTAGATGGAGAGGGCAGCTGACATTTTGCATGAGGCATATGGCATTGATAGTTAGGTAAAAGTTAGCATGTTCATTAAATTAAATTTATTAAATTTTGATTTTGAAATGCAAGATTAACTAAAATAAATTATGATTTTAATAAAATTACAAGGTCACAGTGTTGAGACTGGATACACCGGACCCCCACCTACTTATTTCTGCAGTACACCTGTCGCTGGGGTATGTAACTAGTTAACAATTATAATTTTTTTACATGTTAATAGCATTGTTTTACGAATGATAATTTAATATACAATTTTGGATGTTGAACAAACTAATATTGGAGGTTTTGATGGAACACTTCCCAATGGCAGTGGATTTACTCAAACCTACACAGAGGTAATAAAATAAAGATTCTAACTAATGAATTGTACTTAATAGATTTGTGTAGTTTATATGCACATCGTTGATTACGTTAAATAATTTGTTGTTTTATTTTCAGTTGTTACAAACTGAAACACCTCTGAATGTGACAAGGGAAATGGAGATTGGTGTGTCATCGTCTATGCAATCCTCGATGGCTCTGACAGGGGAGGTATGAGGCAAATTAGTAAATTTACATTTATATTCGTTGTTATAGATGTTAGTTAGTGAAAAATAAAACCATTATTGATTCACGTAGTTTAATTTCTATTTGTATGGTTTATATAGGGCTTGAGCATGCCTGAGCATGGGCGTGAGAATATATCCCTCGTGGAGATTGATCATGAGATGGAGGTAAGTGATTATTTTGTCAAATATATCATTTTTTATAATATAATTTATATATATTCATGTCTTTACTTATTATTGTAATAGTTAAAACTTCACCATGAACTAAACACTAGGAGGAGGAGCAAGAGCACTCCTCGAGTGCAACAAAAATGAGTGACAGACCTATCGTCATCCGATCGAAAAGTAAAGGGAAATATTTTATTTCCAAAGCATGGAAAGCAATGACTTTTGAATCCAGAGCCCTTTGTTGTATGCCTACATGGAAGTTTTGTACATATTTTGTATTCGACATATTTGACATTGTATGCCTATATGGCATTCTCATAAGTCTATATGGATATTTTGTACATATATTTCATACTTATATCAACATATATTGATGTATGCCTACATGGCTATTTGGTTGATACAAATATCTTTTATCGATGGTGTCCATATTTGCATTCTAAATTGATGGTTCAATAGATATGAGTTATGTGTATTCAAGTGTATACTTTACAACTTACCTGTATACTTTGTGACTTATGTGTGTTCGAATGTATACTTTGTGGGTTACATGTTTTCATGTGTATACTTTGTATTCGTGCATATACTTTGTATTAATTTGTGTATACTATGTATTCGTGTGTATACTTCTTGAGGCTTACGTGTTTTTGAGTACTTGTGCTTCCCTTATTGACATGTACATGATTGAATTATTCACATGTATAATTATTAATTGGTTAACCCTAGCATTGATCATTGTTGTCCTTCATGGTTTGTCTTGAATATTAATTGATTGATGCTAAACAACTTTATCTAAAAGAAAAAAAACATTTTTTCAATTGGTATTCCATGAAATGATTCATAAAAATATTCCAATATGTTTTTGATGCGTCACCATCGAAATATTTATATGTCAAATTTTTGCAATATTATTTCTTGTATATGAAATGGACTCAGGAGAAAGCAAGTTATAATTTATAATACAAATAAGAAATGGACTCAACATTGTCCTAGACCCCCAAACAAGTCTATTTAACAAAGAAACATGCTCTCAATCACTCTTTGAATTGAAAAGCACCATTGGTGAAGCAGAGTGGCTCAACCAAGCTATGATTTGACACAACTTCTCTCAAATATGCCCACTAAGACTCCAACATTCATTTGACTCAATAGGGTAACTCAACTACCCAACCATGGAATCTATCAAACCAGACATGAACAGAACTTGGAGAACACTTGGAAACCTCCCAACATGACCAACCCAACTCAACATAACTCACCTTATGCTTAGGAACCACCTCTGACCTATCACTTCCAAACTAGGCCTCTTATTCCTTGCAGCCTAACCAACTAGGATAGTCAACACAAGAACCACTCAAAAGGCATACACCAAACCAAGGACACTGATTCTAGGCATCTTATACCAATTCCCACAATTCCTCAAAGGCGCATGTCTTGACAACAAAAGATAAAGCTATGACAGGCCAAAATAGAATGCTACAAGGTAGGCCTAATTAGGCTACTCCACACAAGGAATCAAGTACCTTGGATCACCCCAACACCCCTCAGCCACAAACAGGTTCTTACAACCTTTTCCAACACAAATCAAATTCTCCCAAGAACCCTTGTCACAAAACATGAAAATAATAAAAAATCAAATTTTACACAAAATCAAGCCTGTCACATAGAGATGTCAGACCTAGAATGCCAAAGATATCTCTCCCACCTTAAATTAATTCTATAAAATCAATATGGAATCAAAATATACATGGTAATCTTCCATTCCACCCAAATCTAGCCCTAGCACATGGTGGAGATGGAAGATATGAGGGAATTTCACTCAAAAACCTGGTTTTTGAGGGTTTCAGACCACTTGCAAAAAAATGATAAGAACTCTCATATTCATTTATGGTTTTTCACCAAACCACCTCAAAAAGAAATCCAAATCATCCCTCTTTCAATAAATTTCATCCTTGGGACCGTATAGGAAAGCTACAAGCCATACCAAGTACGAGATCAACAAGTTTGTATCAAAAATCTAAAAAATAGAGAATAGTGTGAATAATTCTTATTAGATCTTCTCCAAAAGTTCAACAACAACCTCCATTCGAGCCTCTCAAGGCTTTATATAGTCTTTCACACCCTTATCTAACTGATCCATGCCCTCAACTAACTAAAAACCAACTTTCAAAATAAGTAATTGTTGCATTTCAAATTTGTTGCTTTAAGCAATTACAAATTTGCAACTTTAGACTCCTCCAACCTAATGACTACAACTAATGACCTCTAAACCCACACAAATGGCTTATAAATAGATTTATTACGTCAAAAAAACTCCATTCTTTCACACTCATATACAAATTCACAAATTTTCCTTCAAAGGCTACAAAGACAACTTCTAGTGCAAGATTGAAATTTTCACATTTTTTATCACTAGACCCAAAAGTCACCCTAAAACATACCTAATGGTCTTAATTGACCTTATTCAAGACAAATCATGTTCAAAATACCCACAACAACCTATTGACCAACCTATTCACCATCAGATAATCACTAAAACCACTGAACTAGACCTTCTTCATCAAATGGAGGAACAAGGTGCTCTGCACCAATGATCATATATTTTTTGTGTGGAATACTTGGACTTCTCAACCATCATTTGTATGTTTCTCTTTTCCATTATTTTTTATTACATCCTAAGGGATCAAGTCGTTTGAATGCAACTCATATCAATTATGTGTGTTTGGGTGTGAAAGAGGACCATTCCTAGCGTAAAACTACCTATCGAGATGTGTTGGAGTAGTTAGTTTGATCACACAAATCGCTTAACGAAAGTTGCACCACTTTGTAACTTTACACTGCTTCCATTTGACACTTTTTCTATCAAGTGAAAATCCACTACCACAGAAAAACCACTCCGAGATAACCAAAATTGAGAGAGGTTTTTGTAGAGGGGCCCAACGCAATCTTGTAGGATCATATGAGAGGTTTCTAAGTATCATGGTATATGAGTAATAGCATGTTGAGCTTTGCATCCATTTAGCACTTTGGAGCCTTAAGGGACTGATCTGGTTGAACATACCTCAGAGCGATTCCACGTGTTTGGGTGCAAGAGAGGACCATACCTGGCGTAAACATACCTATTTGGATGCGTTGGAATAGTCTGCTTGGTCACACAAGTTGCAGAATGAAAGTTGCACCACTTTGCAACTTTGCATTGCTTGCATTTGACGCTTTTTCCATCAAATAAAAATCTGTTTCCATAGGAAAACCACTCCAAGATAGCCAAAATTGAGAGAGTTTTTTGTAGAGGGGTCCAACGCAATCCTGTAGAATTAGATGAGAAGTTTCTAAGCATCACGGTATCCGAATAATAGCATGTTGAAGTTTGCAGCCATTTTGCACTTTGGACCCTTAAGGGATCGATCCGGTTGAACATAGCTCAGAGCGATTCCACGTGTTTGGGTGTGAAAGAGGACCATTTCTAGCATAAACATACGTATTTGGATGCATTGAAAAAGTCTGCTTGGTCACATGAGTTGCAGAGTGAAAGTTGCACCACTTTGCAACTTTACACAGCTTGAATTTGACACTTTTTCCATCAAGTGAAAATCCACCACCATGAGAAAACCACCTCGAGATAGCCAAAATAGAGAGATGTTTTTATAGAGGGTCCCAACGCAATCTTATAGAATCAGACGAGAAGTTTCTAAGCATCATGGTATCCGATTAATAGCATGTTAAAGTTTGCAGCCATTTAGCACTTTGGACCCTTAAGGGATCGATCCAATTGAACGTACCTCAGAGCGATTCCACGTGTTTGGGTGTGAAAATGGACAATTCCTAGAGTAAACATATCTATTCGGATGCGTTGAAATAGTCTACTTAGTCACACGATTTGCAGAACAAAATTTGCACCACTTTGCAACTTTGCACTACTTGCAGTTGACACTTTTTCCATCAAGTGAAAATATTCCGCTATAGGAAAACCACTCAAAGATAGCCAAAATCGAGAGAGGTTTTTGTAGAGGGGCCCAACATGATCCTATAGGATTAGATGATAATTTTCTAAGCATCATGGTATTTGAATAATATCATGTTGAAGTTTGTAGCCATTTTGCACTTTGGACACTTAAGGGATCGATCCAGTTGAACGTAGCTCAGAGCGATTCTTCATGTTTGGGTGTGAAAGAGGACCATGCCTAGTGTAAAAATACCTATTTAGACACGTTGGAATAGTTTTCTTGGTCACATGAGTTGTAGAGAGAAATTTGCACCACTTTGCAACTTTGCACAATTTGCATTTGACACTTTTTCCATCAAGTGAAAATCCACCGCCACAAGAAAACCACTCCGAGATAGCCAAAACTGAGAGAGGTTTTTGTAGAGGAGCCCAACGCGATCCTGCAGGATTAGACAATAATTTTCTAAGCATCATGATAGCTAATTAATAAAATGCTGAAGTTTTTAACTATTTAGCACTTTGGACCCTTAAGGGATCGATCTAGTTGAACGTACCTTATAGCGATTCCAATTGTTTAGGTACCAAATAGGACCATGCCTAGTGTAAACATACTTATTTGAATGTGTTGGAAGAGTCGACTTGGTCACATAAGTTGTAGAGAAAAATTTGCACCACTTTGCAACTTTGTATTGTTTGCATTTGACACTTTTTTCATCAAGTGAAAATCCACTGCCACGGGAAAACCACTCCGAGATAGCCAAAATCGAGAGAGGTTTTTGTAGATAGGCCCAACGCAATTCTCTAGGATCAAACAAGAATTTTATAAGTGAATGGGAATAATTTTTATGGGGTTTGTGTTGCTGCCCCTGTAAATTTGATGGAAAAGGGCATCAAAAATGAGGTTTCACCCTACGGTTTGATAAAATATTGCATGTAGAGGTTGGTTGATTGTCTTTTGAGTTTTTGTAGGTGATTTTAAGAAGGTCTGAGGTGGTGGCATGTTCTGGTAAGGTGTGGAACCATTCCTTTCAATTAACCCTTCTTATACTAGCATAAAATAAGGGTTTTGGTTTGCCATGGTGGAGTGAGTTTGTCCAGAGACAAATTGTGGATCTGCGGGTTTGGATACATGATAATTGCTACCCCAGCAAGTTAAGGGGTTTTTGAATGTTTAAAGGTATGTTCCTTTGTAAATTAGGCCTAGTTAGCCTAATGAGGACAATGAAGAAGGTCACTTTTTATGCACATGTTTCAAGATAGTCACTATTGATTTTGAAGTATGTGTTGTAACTCAATAATAGCTATCTAGACCAGTCATTTTTTTGTGAAGTCATTTGAAATTTTTTTCTCAAAACACCACTTGGAGCCACACTTTTCACTTGAAAATTTATCATAAAACCCTTTAGCAGCAACTCCACCTTTGTTTCTTGAATTCCCCTGCACAAATAAACACACACACACCTAAAACATCCTAATACTAATTTACTCCACTGATCTAAACTATCAAATTCGATGGAGTAGTCATTATTGGTTTACAGACCGAGTTGAGAAAAATCAGTTCAAACTAATGATAAACTCAATGGATACCCTCCTAAATAGATTCAAATGAAAGATACTTCATTATTCTAGCTTAAACAACAAGATTCAAGCCTTAAACTACTGTACAAGCCATACAAGTTAATGAACAATTGGAAAAACTCATAAAATCACTAAAATAGGGACTTTATTGATTGTAAATATTCAAGAATACACGATCTATGTTTTGCTCGACCTTACATGCTTTATATAACTTATCTAATCACCTAATGACCTCTTTGAGACTTTGAATACATTACATATGACCTTTACATGACCTTTTTCACATTATTTACATCTCAAAATTCAAATTTTGCAAATTTGCCTATTGAAGACATTTACAGAACAAGGTACTACTACACCAAACATGAACTCCAAAATTATAGTATTTGAGTAAATATCATTACAATCAAATCTCATTACAATGCCTTAGGTACTTCATTATCATAGATCTTTTACAATTTCACTCATACATTCGAGATTCTCTTTAAATGTCTACATCATAGGTGCTCATTATGAGGTTAACTTCAATTGAGTAACTTGAGATTCCCTCACTAAGCTTCACACAGTCTTTTATAATGGCTTGAAATTAGAATTGAGATTTGTCAAGATAATCAAATTAAGGATTTTGCATTGCTTTTTTGGCTCAAATTCTCTTTGATGGCTCATAAATCAACATTTTATGCAACGAGAGATTAATCAATTTTTAGTAGTTTACTTACAAATACGCAAAGTAAAAGAGAAAAAGAAAAAGCATCCAAAATGGAAATGAAATAAAAATAGATGGAAGGCACTTACAAATAGGCATGCAGGTCTCACAACTTAGTCACTCCTAGTCATACATCTTCACTGGGAATTCCAACATACCTATTGCACACAACACCTCTCATGAATAGAGTAAATTGAAATTTCAGATGCTATTATAATGTATACATCATAGCTGCTCATGATAAGGTTAACTTCAAATGAATAACTTGAAATTACCTCACCAAGATTTGCACACACTTTTCTAATGGCTTAAAATCATGATTGAGATTTTTCAAGATCATCAAAATAAGGATGTTGCATTGCTTTTTTGGCTGACATTCTCTTGGATGGCTCATATATTTACATTTTTTGCAAGGGGACACCAATCACTATTTAGTAGGTTACTTATAGATAGGCAACGCAAAAGAAGATGATAGCATTGGCATCAAACAAATTAATGTGCATACAAGTATAAATTAATAAGAACCAATGTGCATATACTTACAAATTAATCCAATGAACCATCTGGGTCTGCTCTACTCTTTATTGTGTCAAGTATTGCCTCATGGTCAGACTCACGAACCTTCCACAAGGTCTTGTTCAAAGGTCTACCCCCATATTTGGTCAAATGAACATTGAATTCCATGACAAGGTTTGAGTAATGAAGAATCTTACAATGTGTGTCAAAGTCCTGAAACAATCAATGTTTAACACTCGAATGTGGGTACCTTCTAAGCCACGTTTCAGTAACCACAACTGAGCCTGTAGGTTATTCGATGTTTTCTCCATCTATAACTGGGGCCTCCAATTTCTTTTTGGCCTCAACACAATGACACAAGTAATAGTTTGTTCCCTCTTCATTGTCTTCATCTGCAATAACTACATAAACATGCCCTACATTGATATGTGCAACAAATCTCTTGAAATTAGTCAATATTACAAATACAATACAAAGTAAGATAACGATATGGAATTTCAACAACTAAGCAAGTAGATATATCACCTGGTTGAACTAGATCTAATACATGGTCAAATTTGACTAATGATTCCATCTGTGTCAGTTCTAATGTCATCAGAGGGCGATACGTGTGAAGTGGGCTAAGATAACTTATACTCCATGAACTTGCATTTGAGCTAAGGAAAGAGTGTACCTCACTTGATCCTGTTAGTATACAAAAATCTTCATATGGTGCAATGTTAGTATCATCCATCAACCAAAAAAATCTATGAACTGAAGACGTACCTTCATTACCTAGACCCATCAAAGCATTACACCACTCGATGATTGATTTTGCATCTATCAACTTTGCACTATCTTTATACTTTAACTCTTCTCGTGCTAATGCTCTTTTCACGCATGCTTCTACACCATCATGATCCCCCTTTCCATGTCTGGCCTCACAAAAGTTCCACATATGTTGAACACATGTAATGACATGCATCTTGCACAACCAATAGAACATGCGCGAGTTCTTGAACTATGTTGCACATTTATCTGGCCATATTATATGTCGGTCGTATGCTATGCCCCTCCAAGCCAAACCACTATAGAATATCTAGAAGCAACCTTGCACGAACTCTGCAGAATGTGTGTGATCATCACTAATGTAAAATTGGTACTCCCTCAATACCTTCCTTTGGTCATCTATACTATCAAATGCATGAATGAATGCTATGTGAACAAATATCAAAACCTGTGTGGAGTTGTAATAATGTGACTACACCTTATGTTGTGGTTGTAGAGTGTAGTTCTCCACAAATTCAACCAATGATACTATGCTTCCAACTGGAAAGGTATTCTTGCATAGCTTGAATTGTGTGTCCAACCATTAGGCTCTATGGGTATGCATTGCATACTCAAACAATATATTATCATGAAACATGGACATAAACTGGTACACTAGAATCTTCTCAATAACCAAATCACACCTTTTTGCTTGAGACCCATATTTTGTAGCATATGCCACTGTTTTATACTTCTTGAACTCTACTAGTTTTTGTCCCACCTCATCTGTGATTTCCATATGTTGACATATTGGCATATGCTGGAAGCCACCGCAACGCTCACATGAACCATCCAAGAATGATCTCCTATAGAATATCTGGCCATCCTCTATTTCACATTTTTTTTTATATGAACTCTCTTGAAGATTTTGGTGGGGCTTCTATGCCACAATCCTCCAAAACATCATTAGTATGTAAATCTAAACATATAGAATGATACACATCATAATGGTTAGAGAATTCAATAGGTAGTCTACAACAACAAGTAGTGCATGTGTGATTTATCTTGACATAAAAAGGTTTAATCATTTCAAAAAATATTTGAGAAATACTAATTTGAGGATGAAAAAATTAGGTTTGAGTCATATCCAAAAAATGCTTTGGATGTGACGATTCCGACTACCGATTCTCCTTCTTACCACATCCCTTTGATTCAGAGATGGCCTTGTGGTATTCTTCCAATACTCTTCAATTAGTGTTCTCAAGGTTTGGACAACTTATTTATCTTTTCATGATAGTCTCCTTGAGAATGCCCATAATTCATTTGAATCAATGCCTCAATTTTTTGCCGCCTTTGAATGGCTCTTGATAAAGTTTTTCTACTAATTCTCATTTGTTCACTCATCTTTCTAATGAGACGAGCTCTCTTTGTTTGACAACTTACAAAAGTCAATGTAATGACACATCAGGTGACATTACTATCCTTTGAGCGTGAGTTCTTACCCACACTCTCATAAGCATCCATTAGATTCTTCACAATAGTGTCTTCACTCAATGCATTCGATGTTCTCAACCCAAGACTCTTCATGATGTTCCTATACTTTAAACCTACATCATTTCAACAAATAGTTGACATCTTGCAGTCTCATTTAGCCTTTCAAAGAATCGTTCCCAAATCTTATCAGCATATCTTCTACAATTTAGTGTTAAAATCTTACCTTCCGTGTGTTGCAAAATCCCATCATCAATATTAATCAAATACTTTGGCTTTCTATGAAAAATTCTAGGCGGTGTTCTCCTAGGTACATACATCTCAACATTAGGAATTTCATCAATATTTAATTGAGGTGGGCTAGATTGCGTACCTTCGATTGAGGGTGGAGAAGAAGACATACCTTGAGGTTCACGTGGGGATGATGGCATACCTTCTTCATTAAATCTGAGTGATGACGTACTCTCAACTTGAGATGTGTTGGATGGTGTCCAACAATATTCACTTGTGGTAGATGGTGTCCCTCCATATTCACTTGTAGTAGATGGTTTCTGTCCATATTCACTTGTGGTAGATGATGTCCCTCCATATTTTCTTGTGCTTAATAGTGTACGTCCCTTCATATTCACTTGTCATAGAGGGTGTGTTTCCAACTACGGTATTTGAATCTGTCTTATGACGATGATTTCATATTCGTGCCTTTTGTGCTGCCGATCCCTTTTCTCTTTTTGACAGTCGAGGTTCCTCTTAAATTGAATGTTTTTCGTCAATCGTTTCCAATTTCTTCTTTTCACGATATGCCGCCACCCGAACTCTCTCTTTTTCTTTGAAGGTTTCATTCTCTTCATCTGTTAGTTTCCTCTTTGTCATTTTCTTCGACATGGTGGATAATTTTATCCATAGCATGGTAATGAGATGAATATTAGTTCCTAAAAAATGTATCCATTCAAATTAATCAAAATATATGTCATTCAATGCTTCATAAATAATACTTACAATCATCCTCTACAAGAGTTAACCTAGCATAGACAAAGGTGACATGATTTTTTTCAATCTAGAATGCCTTAAAGAAATGTGGTAATGTGGCATGCCATGATTGAAAGATAGGCTCAAAATGGAAGCATGGACAATCATACAAAATTTTAACTTATGTCATATATATGTATACAAATTTTGGAAGCATACATGGTGCGGGAGCACCATTGAATGAAAATTGTCAATTTAAGAAGTTGTTGTCTAGGCTTTAGGAAAACATCAATGCAAAGACTGATTTAGAATATTATAATCAATATCATCAATAAATAGGTGAGGGAATGTTGTTTGTGTGTAGGGGAGGTCTAAAAGGGTGTTGGGCATGAAGCCCTAGAGTGAAATTTTGAGTTTTCCATGAGATTTCGAGTGGTTTTGATATGCTAAAGTGTGTTTTTCATTGGGGTAGTGTGGTTTCTTGTTGAATTTAATTTTTTCAAACCATTTTATACATATTTTAAGTGTTCATAAGATTGTGTGAGGGTTGGATGAGTGTTTTTTAATAAACCACTAGTTTCTTGAGTAAAAAGGAGGGTATTTAGTGCATGTGAAGATGGGTAAAAGCAAGGTACTTATTTTTTTTGAGTCTAAGATAATTATATATGTCAAATAAGGTATATGAGACCACTCTTAATATGTATTTAGTTCTTTTGAGTCATTCTAGGTGTTTAGGGGGGAGATTTGGATTGACATTTGCAAAAATATGCATTTTTGGCAAAGTTGTCAAGAGATAAGTTAGTTAAGAAGTTACAAATATAGTTAGATAGATTGGGGGAGTTGATTGGTGTGTAAAGTAATAATTCATATTTCAAATGTTCTTGGTATTCTAGAAGAGCATGGGTTTGGTCGGTGGAGTGATGCACTAGGCTGGCCAGAGCACATTTCTATGTGAAAGTGAATAACCATGATGGTGATTTTGAAAAATAATGAGTGTAATGGAATTGTGAGTGTTTGATAAGTTTTTTAAGAGGTATTGGAATGTTTTTGGACCCTTGGGAGGAATGGGAGAGGCTCAGAGTTGTGAAATCCTTGAAAACCCTTATTTTTGCTTATGTTTTGGAGGGTTTCTTGGGACAGTAGGGTAATGACCTTATGTTGGAAAAATAATCATGAAATTTTTGGTTTGGTATCATTAAAATTGACATATAAAAAATCCATATATTACTCATTTAAGACACTTTCCTCAAAATAACAAATTTCACTGTTTTAGGGCCCAAATTAGCCAATTTTACAAAGGGACCCCCTCAAGAACCCACCACCAGGCCTTCATGAATGAAAATAGTCTTGTATTATGTTTCAAAACTAACAATTATCAAGGTATTAGAACTCCAAGTACTCATTCCATCAACAAATTTCAAAACCCTCTCTAGAACCTAGAAAACAAGGGTTTTTAGGCCTCCTTACTGAAACTCTACCTTCCACAACTTCCCAATTCAAACCAACTACCTAGAAACCTCTATATAGGTCCCCCAAAACTTAATTAACCCTCATCTTCCCTCTGGCAATGCTGCACCCCTCTTTCTTAGGTCTGCACCATTGTTTTCTATGAGAAAATAGGGTTTTTCCCCTTAAACCAACATCTTCATGGGGAAAATTTAAACTTGTTCTTCTCTACTCCTAAGTACATCCTACATGGTCACCCCACTAAGTAACAAAGAGAAAAATAGGTGGGATTCCATGTAAGACATTAAATTTCCCTCAAACCCTTGACTGTCCAAGAACCCAATTTCTAGAAATTTATGAATTCCAAGCACAAAGTTCAATGAAAACATCTTCAAAGGGAGCCCAATGAAATTAGGAACATTAATTTGTGGAATAATATATATTTCACACCATTACTAAGCATGTAAAACCCATACAGGGTCTACAAACACACAAAATGCAGTGAGAACTTCAGAAAAACAGTGTAAATGCAAGTTTCTTTCTTATTCAAACTCCACCAACCTCTTGAATGAGGCCATACAAAATTTCTAAATACAATTTTAGTCCCTTCTCCAACTGATCCATGTCCATAACCAACCTATAACCACCCGTAAACTACCAATACCTCCATTTGTCTTAAAAATTGCTAACATTGACAACTTTTGCTAAATAAGCAACATTATAGAACTTTGTTGTCCAAGAAACATAAGACCACTCAAACACCTTTATTAAATACCTAATACAACTTCTAGACTCTTTTATTTCACTTCCATTTACAATTTGAGTAATTTACCTTCAAAGATTATATGGCAAAATTGACAATTTTCTGAAGCAAGAGTTCATACTTGCACATTTGATCACCAAACTCACAAATTCCCTAAATACATGAAAGATTGGTCTATTTAGACCTTATTTTCAATAAAATCTATCAAAAATCATCTAAAAACTCTTGAACTCACCCAAATACCTTAAGACAAACTGTCACCAAAGTAGATTTTGAAACATGGTTGTAGGTGCCCCTGCACCACGAGTTTGGAATGCTGCTAGGGGAAGCATGCTCAAAGGATGAATTTTGGTGAGATATTTGGAATGTGTATTTGGTTTATTTCAATCAATAACATGTTGACTATAGTGTCTTGGATGTCTGGATAAAGGTTGGTAGTTACCTTCCATGATTTGTTGTTATTTTTCCATGTAAGTTGCAACATTGAGTTCTTGAATTAGTGAATCATGAACGAATTGAATGGTTCTAAGTTTCTAATCAGGTTTATGCTATGTTACAATCAATTTTATGATGGTTAATCTATTTTTGAGTCTAAAAAAGAGTTGAAGCCAAGTTCTAATGTTTTGTGGAAATATGAAATCAAGTGAAATTGAAGGATTTTGATGAAAAGATGACTAAGTTTGTTGGTTGATCTTCGTCAATTTAATTTAGGGTCAGAATTACCCTTGATGATTTGTGGATCTTGATAGATGCTCTGCATTAGGTTTAAAATGGTAATTGGCAAGTGTATATAATTGTGTAATTTAAAATGTGCATTGACAACCTAAGGTTATAATGACAAACAAATAATGATCAACATGGAATATGCAAAATAAAAAAAATGAAAGGAAGCCATAATAGAATGAAAGAAAATATGTAAAGATTTCACATACCTAAAAACCAAACTTTCAAATGGAGGAGTTGAACCCAATTATGTAGCCTTAGCTTCTTCTTTCTTCAAACTCCACAACAATTTGACTTTTTCAAAAGCTTGCTCCCCTCCAAACTTCAATTGTATATCAGTTTTCAATGGAATTCAAACTTGAATTGATATTATATGTCTTTGAATGTGGAAACTTTGCTATTTCATGCAAAGGTGGTAGAAATATCATGGAAAAGGTGGTGGAATGTGAAAAACATGCTTGCACACTTCACAACATCATCAAAAAACTACTTTTTGTCAGAACACACACAAAACTAGGAGAATATGCAAACTGTGGGCCTTGACATCACGAGTATATTGAGTTTTTTTACCAATTTTAGTGGAAGACAAAACGCGCTCACGTTATAACGCGAGCGTGTTATTTCTTGCTAAAACGGTAACATATCTACTTCTTCAAAATGTGCACACGTTATATGAAATATGGTTTTTTAATATATTTCTTTTCTCACTCTTTGTCTATACCCTCTATCCTAATTCTATATCTCTCCCCTGTACCCTTAAAGTAGAGGAGATAGAGGTGAGTGTGTGTGTGTGTGTGTCTGAGAGAGAGAGAGAGGTAGAGGGAGAGTGGGAGAGAAAGAGGGATAGAGAGGGGGGGAGGGAGGGAGAGGGAGAGGGAGAGAAAGATATAGTGGGAGAGATGGAGATAGAGAGGGAGGAAGAGAGGGGGAGAGTGGGAGAGAGTGGGAGAAATATAGTGGGAGAGAGTGGGAGAGTGGGAGAGAAAGAGGGAAAGAGGGAGGGATAGAGAGAGAGAGGGGGAGAAAGAGATAGTGGGAGAGACGGAGATAGAGAGGGAGGGAGAAAGAGTGAGAGTGGGAGAAATAAAGAGTGGGAAAGAGTGGAAGAGTGGGAGAAGGGGAGAGTGGGAGAAAGATAGAGTGGGAGGGAGAGAGGGGGAGAGTGGGAGAAAGAGGGAGAGTGGGAGAAAGATATAGTTGGGAGAGATGGAGATAGAGAGGGTGGGAGAAAGAAGGAGAGTGGGAGAAAAGTGAGAGAGTGGGAGAGTGGGAGGGAGAGAGGGGGAGAGTGGGAGAAAGAGAGAGTGGGAGAGAAAGAGGGAGGGAGGGAGGAAGATAGAGAGGGGGAGAAAGAGATAGTGGGAGAGATTGAGATAGAGAGGGAGGGAGAGAGGGGGAGAGTGGGAGAAAGAGAGAGTGGGAGAGAGGGGGAGAAAGAGATAGTGGGAGAGATGAAGATAGGGAGGGAGGGAGAGAGGGGGAGAGTGGGAGAAAGAGAGAGTGGGAGAATGGGAAAGTGGGAGAAAGATAGAGTGGGAGGGAGAGGGAGAGAGTGGGAGGGAGAGAGGGGGAGAAAGATAGCCTCTTAATCCCTCAACCTCTATACCATCTTAATCCCTCAACCCTCAACCCTTAAACCCTAATCCCACAACCCCTATACCCTCTACCCTATAACCTCTTAATCCCTCAACCCTAAAGCCTCAACCCTTAAACCCTAACCCATAAACCCTCTACCCTCTATCGTCAATCCTCTACCCTCTACCCTCAAACCTCAACCCTAATCCCCCAACCCTTAAACCCTTAAACCCACTTAGTAAACTCTCAACTCTAATCCCTCAGCCCTCTTGACCCTTAATTCCTCAACCCTTAAACCCTTAAACACTCAAACCTAAACCCTCAACTCTCAACCCTTAAACCCTAAACTCTTAAACCTTCTACCCTCTACCCTCTACCCTCTACCCTTAACACTCAACCCACAACCCAATACCCTCTACCCTCTACCCTAATCCCTCAACCCTTACACCCTTAAATCCAAGAAAACTCTCTACCCTAATTCCTAAATCTTCAACCCTTAATCCATCAACCCCTATAACCTATACCGTATACATTGGACCCTCAACCCTAATCCCTTGACCCTATACCCTATACCCTCAATCCTCAACCCTCAACCCTTAAACCCTAAACCCTTAAATCATCTACCCTCTACCCTCTACCTTATACATTAAACCCTCAATCCTCAATTCTCAACCCTCAACCCTTAATCCCTCAACCCTCAATCCTTAAACCCTAAACCCTCAACCCCTATACCCTCTACCCTTTACATTGGACCTTGAACCTAATCCTTCAACCATATACCCTCAAACCTATACACTAAACCCTCTACCCTCAACCAAGTAAACCCTTAACCCTAAACCATTCAACCCTAAACCCTTAAACCTTCTACCCTAGAACCTCAACCAAATACCCTCTACAATTGACCCTATTCCCTCAACCCTCAAACCTTAAACCCTAATACCCTAAAAACCATCAACCCTATAGGTCTTCCACCTTAATCCCTCAACCCTATACCCTCAACCCCTATTGCTTTCTCTCTATCTATACATCTCACCTCTCCCTCCCTCCCTCCTACCCTCCCTCCTACCCTCTCTAATTGTCTCTATCTACCCTCTCCCTCTTTCTACATACCTCTTGTTCAATCAATCCCTACCACCCTCTCTCGCTCCCTCTATCCATCTATCTCTATGTCCCTCCCACTCTATCCCACTCTCTCCCACTCCCCCTCTCTCCCTCTCTCATGTCTCTCCCTCCCACCCCCTCTCTCTCTCAGGTCTCTCCCTCTGGCAACCTACCTAGGTAAATCTCTCTCTGTCTCTTTCTCCTCTCTCTATCTATCTATCCATCCCACCCTACCTAGATAAGTACCTCTCACTCCACCCCCCCTCTTTCTCTACCTCTATCAGGTCATTCTCTCCCACACCCTCTCCCTCTCTCAAGTCTCTCACTCACACTCCCTCTCTCTCCCACTCCCTCTCTCTCACACTCCCTCTCACTACTTATCTCTCAAGTCTCTCCCTCTCACCCCCTTCACACTCTCAAGTCTCTCCCTTTGGTACCCTACCTACAAAACTCTTTATTTCTCTTCGTCTCTCCCCCCCCCTCTCTATCTCCCTCTCTCTCAATTCTCTCTCTCCCACCCCCTCTCTCTCTCTCTCCCTCCCTCTCTCCCTCCCACCCTACCTAGCTAAGTCCCTCTCACTCCAACCCCTTCTCTCCCACTCCCTCTCTCTTAAACTCTAACTTCCACCCCCTCTCCATCTCTCCAGACTCTCTCTCTCTCTCTAAATTCTCTCTCCCTCTAAAGACATACGTAAATACATACAAGCATAATACATATGTACATACAATCCTACATCCATATAAGCATACATACATACATGTGTAGATACAATATTACATACATATAGGCATATGTACACACATACAAGCATGCATACATACATGAAATAAAAGCATACATGTACATATAAACATACAAATATATCAGCATACATTCAATAGATTAACATTTAACATAAAGGAGGACATAACGCTCTCGCGTTATGTCTTAGTTGACATGTTTCTCGCAGTAACAAAAAATCATGTCAAAACTGAGATATAATGCGTTCGCATTATATCTTGCTTTGGGAATTATCAAGCCTTATGATTGGTATTTGCCTTGGAATACCAACCCAAAGGCTTGGAGGGCATTCCCAACGACCAGAGACGTGTTTTTAAAAAATCTACCATATTTCAGATAATTGAGTTTGTGCTCACCGTCAGGATTGCATGTGGTTCAATATCGAAAAAATCGAACACATGGGTAATGTTGGCTTCTCTCTTAGCTATCCGACGATGCAATTTTTTTCACTTTATGACAATGTTAAGCCTTTCATCCATAATTTTTTTTTTTTGTATGTCTTTTTTTTGCCAAAAAATAGTGTTTGGTATTTTTTTCGTCATAAATTAACCATTCATCGAATTTTCAAATAGATTATATGTTTAGAAACTAGACTCCATTCTACAAATTTTAAAAAAATAAAATCTATTAGTTTCCAAAATTTGTAGGGGTAGCACGACCAAAATTATGTTTTTCACAAAGTGTCCACTTTGAAAATTAGTAAAAAATCAGATATTCATTAAAAAATTATCAAAAAAATTGTGCATCAACTGCATACTGTTAGCTAACTTCTGACCATTGCGATTTCAAAAATACTAAAAAAAAATTCATTGTACGAGGGTTGTACAAGAGTTGCTATGTTATGTTTTTCTAACAAAAACAACACCAATTTGTGTACGTCCCTCTTTTGAACCCCTTAATCTCAACCATTTTAAAAATAAATTAGTAGTTTAGAAATTAGACTCGGAGCACTTCGATCCTTGTTTTTGTTCCATCTCAAAATTTTGAGTGCAATTATCCTCAATTTCACGTCCAAGGTCAGTATTTCCTGATTTCAAAAAAGCGTTGTCCACTTAAATCCCCTTTTTGGGAACCATCTTGGTGCACTTACCCCAGTGTCTACTTGAACCTCCAAGTGGAAATAAAGACCGCAAGTAAAATCACAACCTCACATGAAAAAAGACTAAGACGTCATAGTGTATGGGGTGTGCAAACCTGTTTTACCTGAGCATGCATGTCATTTCGAGCCTTCCACTTGGGGTAACTTAACATGACCAACAAAAGCATATATGACAATTCATGAACTAAAAAAGTGTAGGTTGAAAAACACGATGAGAATTCCAACTTGCAACTTTATATGTATCCTATAAGTGTAACGTGAATAATAATATGTAATTACTTTTATGGCTTCCAAAAATGTGAAAAGAGAAAAAAATGTTCTTTGCATTTGCTGATAAAAAATGACTCAATGAACATAGGCTAAAACACGTTTTTTTTTGTGCATTTATTTGTGAAACATATGAAGAATTCGATAATCAATTTTAACTGTAAACCATAATTCCAATAAATTGTGAAGCACACTTGCATTGAAAACCATAGTGAATGAGATAGATATTGTGTTGACTTAAGAGATTCTTTATGCTCTTGATTAATTGACAAAGAAACATCTGTAGTATGTGCAAAGGTGAAGAAATAATGCAAATCTAGAGGCAGCACATTCTATAATTTATGAAATTGAAAAGGAATCTTCTCTAAAAACACTTGAAAAAAGTAGATTAAAATTAATGAGATAGATATTGTTTTAACTGAAGAGATTCTTACCAATCTTGAGAAGTTGAGGAAGGAGCACATGCAATATGTGCAATGGGAAAATCACAATGTAGAAGTGGATAAAGTCGAGATATTTTGTATTGCATATGAATTTTTCTAAGTAGAGAAAATGAAAGATGATGTTATAATTGGATTTGAACTAGTGAAGTCAAACATCTGTGAACATAAAACTAAACATGACCAACAAAATAACATCAAGCACAAAAGCAAAAATTCCACCCTCCAACTTACAACAAGCAAAAATATAGAAAATACAACCCACAGTGTTTTCCAACATGCCTATAGTTTATTAATTTGAGAAAGTTGAAACACAATTTTTAGTCTACCTAAGACTTGTTATATATTTTGAAGATGTTCCTTTCATTACATTCGTATTGTGTAAACAAGAAAAAGTTTTCATTGCAATCATATTGTCTGTATAACCGAAGGTTGGAAAACACAGTGCATTAAGAAACCTGCGACCCACATAGTCTTGAAAAATTGTCTATGTATAAGAACATAATTGGTTGGTCACCCCTTAGCTAAATATGGTTACTTCTATGTATCCCCCGGCTGCAACTCCTTCCCAAATTATCCACCCTTCAGCTTTGTACAAGCTCAACAAACTAACTTGCAATCCACTATGTTTTCCTACCTGCCTATATTTTAATGATATGACAAAATCCAAATGCAATTCATACTCTAAGTAATAGTTTTGGTAAATTTTCAAGGCTCCTTTTCTTACATTGGTAGTGTAAGGTTTTCATTACACTCATTTTGTTTATTGATAATTCAATTTTGGAAATCACTATGGGTTAAGGAACTTGAGTTCTTCTTGATACTTAAAGAGGCAACACGTACTAGAATGTATGAAATGAATAAGGAAACATATATCTAAAAACACTTGAAAAGAAGCAAACCAAACTATATGAGGTATATAATGTATTGATTGGAGAGATTCTTCTTGCTCTTGAGAAGTTGGGGAAGGAGAATTTAAAGTATGTGCAATAGGCAAATGGCAATGCAAAATTGGATGCAACAGGTACTAGAATGTATGAAATGACAAAGGAATCTATTGCAGAAATACTTGAAAAGAAGCAGACCATAATGAATGAGACATATAGTATATTGATTAAAGAGACTTAGTGTTGTTGAGAATTTCAGGAAGGTGCAAGTGTAGTATCCACAATGGGCATATGGCAATGCAAAACTCGAGCAACAAGTAGTAGAAAGTATGTAATAAAAAATAAATCTGCTCTAAAAACACTTCAAAAGAAGCAGACCAAAGTGAATAAGATAGATAATGCATCAACTGGTGAGATTATTCTTGCAATTGACAACTTGACGAAGGAGCATCGTGTAGTATCTGCAATGGGCAAATGCCAATGCAAAAGTGGATAAAGTCAATAAATTTTGTATTCCATATGAATTTATGCAAAAAAAGAAAGTGGGAGATGATGCTATAAGTGGAGTTGAACAAATGAAGTCAAAGATTCTTCAACTTAAGAATTCCATGGAACAAATATAATTCAAAATACATAATAATGAAAAGGCAAAATAAGATCTTAGAGCAAAAAAAGAGAATCAGTTGGCTGGAGACATGAAAGCCCTATGTGAAAAGGTAGACAAGTTTTGTAAATAACTTATCAAATAGAAAAAATCTATGTTCTCTAATCAGAAAGATACTCTCAAAGCTAAGCAAATAGCGACTGCAAAACTACAGAAAAGTATTGAAGACATTCAAAACTCTATCGAAAAAATAGATGCTACTATATAAAGGGTTGATGATGAAGCAACTGTTCGAAAGTTACAAATAAAATATATGAAATAGAAGGTAGAATCTCATGAAAAGGAATGCCAGGGGGGTGATAATAGGTAACAATAATGGGGATGAGCAAAAATGTTTGATTGGTCAACTTGCATATGCAAAAGAAATAGTTGGAACTGTTGAAATTGAAGTAGAACAACATAAACACTACAATTAACCACTTGGAAAAGAAATTAAAAGACTAAAAAAAAGTTTTCTCATCAAAATAAAAGGAGTTTAATCAATAGCGTTGACACACAAGTGCAACATAAAAGACAAGAAGTTGAAAAAATAAACACAAGAATGGAATGTGTGATTTTGAAGAAATTCATACTATTTTGTAACATTCCATGTTGCAAAACCATAGGTGTTAAGAAGGAAGTGACCCACCGTGAGACAACCTTTTACATTTAAATAAGGAGATTCAAATAACTGAAACCCAACATTGTGTTTTCCAAATTACAATTATTTTGTGCACTTTTATTTTTCAATCATGCAAAATTTAAACACAAAAATGGAATGTGTGATTTTGAAGACATTCATACTATTTTGTAACATTCCATGTTGCAAAACCGTAGGTGTTAAGAAACAAGCAACCCACCGTGAGAATATCTTTACATTTAAACAAGAATATTCAAATAATGGAAACCCAACATTGTGTTTTTCAAATTACAATTATTTTGTGCATTTTTTTTCTTCAATCATGCAAAATTTAAATAGAAGAATGAAATGTGTGATTTTGAAGACATTCATATTGTTTTGTAACATTCTATGTTCCAAAACTGTAGTTGTTAAGAAGCAAGCAACTCACCATGAGACAACCCTTTACATTTAAACAAGAAGATTCAAATAAATGAAACCCAACATTGTGTTTTCCAAATTACAATTATTTGGTGCACTTTTTTTTCAATCATGCAAAATTTAAACACAAGAATGGAATGTGTGATTTTGAAAAAATTCATACTATTTTGTAACATTCCATGTTGCAACACTGTAGGTGTTAAGAAGCAAACAACCCACAACCCTTTACATTTAAACAAGGAGATTCAAATAACTGAAACCCAACATTGTGTTTTGCAAATTACAATTATTTTGTGCACTTTTATTTTTCAATCATGCAAAATTTAAACAGAAGAATGAAATGTGTGATCGTGAAAACATTCATATTGTTTTGTAACATTCCATGTTGCAAAACTGTAGGTGTTAAGAAGCAAGCAACTCACCATGAGACAACCCTTTACATATAAACAAGGAGATTCAAATAACTGAAACCCAACATTGTGTTTTCCAAATTACAATTATTTTGTGCACTTTTTTTTTCAATCATGCAAAATTTAAACACAAGAATGGAATGTGTGATTTTGAAGAAATTCATACTATTTTGTAACATTCCATGTTGCAAAACCGTAGGTATTAAGAAACGAGTAACCCATCGTAAGACAACCCTTTACATTTAAACAAAGAGATTCAAATGACTGAAACCCAACATTGTGTTTTCCAAATTATAATTATTTTGTGCACCTTTTTTTTCAATCATGCAAAATTTAAACACAAGAATGAAATGTGTGATTTTGAAGACATTCATACTGTTTTGTAACATTCCATGCTACAACACCATAGGTGTTAAGAAGCAAACAACCCACTGTGAGACAACCCTTTACATTTAAACAAGAAGATTCAAATAACTGAAACCCAACATTGTGTTTTGTAAATTACAATTATTTTGTGCACTTTTATTTTCAATCATGCGAAATTTAAACACAAGAATGAAATGTGTGATTTTAAAGAAATTCATACTGTTTTGTAACATTCCATGTTGCAAAACTGTAGGTGTTAAGAAGCAAGCAACCCACCACGAGACAACCCTTTACATTTAAACAAGTAGATTCAAATAACTGAAACCCAACATTGTGTTTTCCAAATTACAATTATTTTGTGCAATTTTTTTCAATTATGCAAAATTTAAACACAAGAATGAAATGTGCGATTTTGAAGAAATTCATATTGTTTTGTAACATTCCATGTTGCAACACTATAGGTGTTGAGAAGCAAACAACCCATCATAGGACAACCCTTTACATTTAAATAAGGAGACTCAAATAATTGAAACCCAACATTGTGTTTTTCAAATTACAATTATTTTGTGCACTTTTATTTTTCAATCATGCGAAATTTAAACACAAGAATGAAATGTGTGATTTTGAAGACATTCATACTATTTTGTAACATTCCATATTGCAAAATCGTAGGTGTTAAGAAGCAAGCAACCCACCATGAGACAACCCTTTGCATTTAAACAAAAAGATTCAAATAAATGAAACCCAACATTGCATTTTCCAAATTACAACTATTTTTGTGCACTTTTTTTTTCAATCATGCAAAATTTAAACACAAGAATGTAATGTGTGATTTTGAAGAAATTTATACTGTTTTGTAACATTTCATGTTGCAACATCGTAAGTGTTAAGAAGCAAGCAATCCACTGTGAGACAACCCTTTACATTTAAACAAGGAGATTCAAATTACTGAAACTCAACATTGTGCTTTGCAAATTACAATTATTTTGTTCACTTTTTTTTTTCCCAATCATGCAAATTTTTAACACAAGAATGGAATGTGTGATTTTGAAGACATTAATACTATTTTGTAACATTCCATGATGTAAAACCGTAGGTGTTAAGAAGCAAACAACCCATCACGAGACAACCCTTTACATTTAAACAAGGAGATTCAAATAACTGAAACCCAACATTGTGTTTTCCAAATTACAATTATTTTATGCACTTTTTTTTTCAATCATGAAAAATTTAAACACAAGAATGGAATTTGTGATTTTGAAGACATTCATACTGTTTTGTAACATTCCATGTTGCAAAACCGTAAGTGTTAAGAAGCAAACAACCCACCATGAGACAACCCTCTACATTTAAACAAATAGATTCAAATAACTGAAACATAACATTGTGTTTTGCAAATTACAATTATTTTGTGCACTTTTATTTCAATCATACAAAATTTAAACATAAGAATGGAATGCGTGATTTTGATGACATTCATACTGTTTTGTAAAATTCCATGTTGCAAAACCATATGTGTTAAGACATAAACAACCCACCATGAGACAACCTTTTACATTGAAACAAGGAAATTTAAATAACTGAAACATAACATTGTGTTTTGCAAATTACAATTATTTTGTGCACTTTTTTTTTCAATCATCCGAAATTTAAACACAACTATGGAAGGTGTGATTTTGAAGACATTCATACATTTAAACAAGGAGATTCAAATAACTAAAATCCCACATTATGTTTCCCAAATTACAAATTACAAGATGTTGTAAAACCCTTTGCAACCGAATTGGTTAGCACCCCTCACCTCGATTTGGTCGAGTTTATCCTCCAACTCCTCCACGTGCACTCCAAACTTCAGCTTACAACGTGCAAATTGCCTTCAACTCCTTGTAAAGAGTGGAAAAATCTTTAAAACCAAATCGACAATTACTTTAAATAAGATCCATTATATTCAAAATAAAGTCGTCATCTCATTCATTTAGACATCAAAGAACTAGTCGATTACAAAACAACGGCATAAAAGTCGATAAGATAATTTCATTACAACTCAGTCTAAAACATACAAGTGTTGAATTACACAATTTCAATTATAAATACAATAGATGATAATATATCAGTTACAATTCGAGACTTAGGCATTCAGTTGCCATAAGCTTGTCATTACATATATCAAGAATAATAAAGCATAAAAGAAGATGCAGTCTGTCAATCTTTCATCCAAAAGCAAATCTTTAATAAGAAGATGAGAACAAGGATCAAGTGCTTTTTCCACCCAACCTCGAAGCTTACGCTTCCCCGCAATTCCTTAGTTAATCAAGAAATACCCGACCTTACACGAATTGCTTAGCAAAAAGCAGTCTACGAGCAAGATGGAATATGGTGCATGCCTAGTATAACTAGTAAAACCATAAGCATTTTCATTTTTCTAATTCATTTAAGAAATAAGCAAGTTCGATACTAGGATATGGTAGAGAGTTCAATAAATCCATATGTTTCAATGGTCCATAAATTACTTGGCCAAGTAAAATGTCTTGCACGATAAATAAAAGCAGTTTTGGAAAAGAAAAACTACACTCTCTATTTACCCATATTCGGCACCCGTCCCAGAAGGTAACTTTCCCCAAAAACATGACATGCGAAATCATTATCAAGCATGCATGGTCTATCAGTCAAATACAGTCTTTTGCAATCTTTTAAAAACATCAAACTGGAAACTTTGTTTAAACAAAAACAGTTTAAAAAAGACTTCTTTCAATTGTTCAAATTGATAAAATACATAAAATTAACATTTTAAATTGAGTAATTTAAATAATTAATAAAGTTTTTATGAAGGTGTAACTCCACTATGCTAATTAAATACATATAAAAACAAAAATTAAAAGAGTAGACATTCATTCGTTCATACTCTCGTTAATTAATGTTGTTTCAATATCGTTTTGGATATCTTTCAAAATAAATCAAATCTCAAGTTTAAATGTCTTATTTTCAGTTTATCATATTTTCAGAAAATAAATAATAATCATTTTAAATAACTAATTTAATTGTTTCAATTTTGTCAGTTTCGTTGAAAGGAGAAAATTTCAAGTTTCAATAATCTCTGTTCACAAATAGTGTTAAAATTCGAAGTTAAATTATGTCTTTTATTTCCAGTCAACAAGCATTATTTTCTGTCAGCAAAATTTATCTATTTTCTGTTCAACGTCGTTTTATTTTCTAAAATGATAAAAATTGTTTCCAAATTTAAAGATTTTCCCAAATTCATTCTACTGTTTAATTTATGAATCCAATCCGAATTTCCTAATTTCTTCTATTTCTATATTTGTCTAAGATTCTGGGAAATAACTACAGTCTGATTTGTTTACAGAATAAATAAAGTTTAAATGAATAGCTTTGCAAAAATCTATAAATCTCTCTTTCCTAATTTAATCAATCAAGGTTTTCATTAAATTTTAATACTCATTTCTAGAATTTAGAAATAGAATTTGAAAGATCTATTGTAAAATTTAATCTAAGAATCCTACTTGGTAAATTACGAATTCTGGAAATGTATTCTTCTGATTCTTTTTCCTTGAATCCTCTATTCTCTGTCTTTTCTTCTATCTTCTATCTTCCCTGGCTGCGTATCTCCCTGCTGCATGGTCTTTGTGAGTTTTGTGTGGAGGTGCCTTTACCTGCTGCGTGTGGAGGAACATTTTTCCTTTGCATTCCCTGCTCTCTCTTCCTTGCTACAGACTATGCGCCCTTCTCCTTGGTGCGCGGGTGTGAGAGGGGAGTGTGGTGAGGAATGTGAAGGGTTGTCCATGCCTCTCTCAGGCCACACCTTCTCCTCGGTTCCCTGCACACCCAACACAGGCCGCGTGTCTCTTTGGTTCTTGGCGTGTGGGGTGTAGGGTGCTTTATATTGCTGTGTGTGCCTCCTTTACCATGTGCATTCCTTGATGGCTCTTCCTCTACGAAATCCTTTACTTGTTGTCGAGTGTGAGGAGAGTATGTGGTGCTGACTTCCAAACTGGCACCTCCCTCTATCAACAATTCTCTCTTCCTTATGATAATTTTCTCAAGATCAACAAAATGAATATTTTCTGCTTCTTCCCAATTTCGAAAATCTGTGTGTAAATTTTGTGTCTTCAATTTCAGATTTTTCATCTGTATATATTCTATTTATGTTTCCATGCATTGATCTCCACAAGAAATGAGATCCACAATTTACTCAAGGATCTCCAGTTCCAAATTCCAAAACTCTAAGTCTCAATTTTGAATGCCTCTTGACGATTTTAAGATATTTTTTTTCTTCCACCATGTTTAACTGAAGTTTATTTTTTTTGAATGAAGAATCCAAGTGTACGTGAGTTTTGTTTTCATTTTCTCATTTAGCTATGTTTAGATTTTTAATTCAATTTCTGAATTTAAAAACATTCATTTCATAATTTCAATTTTAAAAAGCATTTAATTTCAAAAACACTTTATTTAATTATATTTTTATCAAATTTCGAAACTCAATCTATTGCATTTAAATTTCTAAATTTCAAACTTATTATTTCCAAATAAAAATAAAATATTTAAACAATCAATCTAATCATTTTAATTTAAGTCAAATTCATCAATTTTAACTAAATCATCTTTTAAATCACATGCATATTTCACAATTTTGAGAAATTTCATTAAAACTATATTTTCAATTTGCAAGCATGATAAACGCAAAATACATTAAAATATTCATCTATGTGAGTGTGTGAGATCCCATCTATTCGTAAATGTCAATCGACTAAACAACTCTACCTGATCGTTGTTCTCGCCTTCAATCGCGTTCACCTGTTCCTGCGTTCACTTGCACTTGATTTATCATTAGTAATGACAAACCCTGAAATAAATATAAATATAATTCAAATCATAATAATTGCATTTCGATTCCAATTTAACTTTAACCATCATTAAATAATCATTTAATTTCCATTTAAATATCGACATATTGATTATTACTTGCATTAAATAATTCAAAGAAATCCAAACGTGACACTCCTCCATGTGCACTCAAACCTTCAACTTTCAACATACAGATTGGATACTCTGTAATGTCCCTTACTCAGTTTGCCCTAGAGTTCATTTGTTGATAAGGTTTAATAATTCTTCTTTTCCAAATGAATGTTCTCTTAATGCAATAACCCTAGATAAGAATCCTGTATTCACCATATTAACAACATATTTGTTAGCATTAATATCTAGATATCCAAAATATAAGCATAATCACAAAAGTAATAATGAAAACAGAAGAGGAGTGGCATGGGTAGATCCTCCTGAAGATATCCATCTAAGCCCAAGGGCACAAGCATCCCCTTAGGACAACCCACCCCTTGGCTCCGAGTTGAACGTCTAAACTAAGACCATTCCATACTCAGAGTGGCGTGCTTAGTGGAAACACTGGTACTTGCTTTCTCTAACCATGCCAACACCTCAGAAGACACTTGACTTATTGGGGATAGTCAGGGGAGCGAATAAGTGGCCTAGGCCTACCACCCCTCCATGACTGCAATGAACTATGAGTGGAACCCCCACCCCTCCATGGCCCACCCAGGCCTTGGGACTAGGTGGACTATGAGTGAAATTTCCACCCCTCCAGGGCCCATCCCTGCCTTGGGTTTCAAGGGTGGACTTAAGTGGAGATTTTAGGCACCACTTCCCTCACATCCTTCCTCCCAATAAGCATGCAAACACAAGGAAGACAATCTTTTAGCAATCAAATACATTTTCTTTTATTACTAATTCTTGAAGTCAATACCAACATCATTATCATCATGATAGTATTAAAGAAAACATTACGCCAATAATCAGACTATCAATATTTGTTTCTTATAGTCAAAATATGCTAAATATTATTGCTAAGTGAGTACATCACCTGAGTTGCTATATCTCTCCATGTTTCCTTACTTGCCTCTTTCAACCTTATACTAAATTGATCATAGGATGAGGACAATTCATAAATATACATAATCTACTTATGATTTATATTAAAGATTCATCATTACTTATAAGCATCATTATTGCATAATCATGTATATGTATATATATACTTTATATACATATATATATATATATTCTTTTACTTATATCCATTAGTATTCATATATATGTTTATATAGTTATTCTTTCTTTATTCATATATATTCTTTAATCATTGTAAAATTTATCTATATCTATGCATATATACTTGTATGCCTGTTAAATAATATATATATATATATATATATATATATATATATATTAAATGGTTCTATATTCCAATGCATAACAATCCTTGTTGTTGTCGTTCTAAATTGTAGATCCTATTTTTCCATGTTTTTCCCTCTTCCTTATTTTCCTTCCTTCTATCTATACCATTCAAAGTAGGCGACTCATGGGGGAATGTATTGTTTGGTGAAAGAGGTGACTTTTCATAAAATATATCCCTTTGTTAGATTCAATTGTTGCCTTTCACTATAATATCTATTTTTAAAAATAATATATTATTACTAATAATTATGGTATTTCAGATTTATACTTATTTTATTATTTTATGTTGATGTTTTATTGAACATATTTTAACATTAAAGTATAATAATAAAACCAATTTGTTAATATCTTATTATTATTTTATTCTAATGTATTACAATCTTTGATGTATAATGATTACAATATTTATTTATTATTATTATTTTTGATATTAAGTTATTTAATACTAGAATGTAATAACAATAATTTGCCTATATATTATCATTATATTTATTATTTCATATTTATATATTTATATATTGATATGATAGACATTTATTTTATACTTAATATCAATATTGCTATTTATTTTATTTATTAATTTGTTTGTATTTTAAAACTTGGTTTTTATGGTTTTGCTATTTCGGGGACATGACATACTCATCATGTTTTCACCCTTTTTTCTCAAACCAAAAACGAACACATCAGTTTGTCTCCAATTTTCTTGCGCTAGGAAAAACGGATGAAAGTGAAACTTCACGGGCAAGATAAAGAACCCATGTTTATCGGCCGTCAGAGGCAGGTAAACCGACCTACGGTGCCGTTAACTCCTACCTACCATTTCTCAGACGTTTGGTTTTGTCTCAATTTTATCACTTTTTTTCCCATTTGAGAGGCCCTACACTACGATATCTCCTCATATTATGTATGTTTTCATGCACATAGGTGCTTTTTGTTTAGGAGTTAGCCGACTCCGTATAATTACATATATATTTGATATATAATATAAATTTTTTCGTCACAAGACGGTTGGTAGGCAGGTCGACTGTCAAATTTAATACAAGTCTACGATCACTGGCCTGTAACAGGTATTATAAGCACACACGGGTTTCTCAACAACTACAAAACAAAGCCGTGCGGCACCTGACAATACGTTTTTACTGTTTCAGGGAGAATGCAAGAATTCATCACAATCTATCCTAAGTAGAAAACGTTGACCAGTTATCTTGTTTGAAGATGTCAACACTTTTTATGGAAGAGACATTTTTCTATGTTGGGTTCTGAATTTCTGCTTCGTACTGCCATCCAAGAAGGGCCCGCTGCCTTTCTGAGGCCTCTACATGTGCTAGAAACTGGCATCCTTCATGAGTTTGCCGCACACATATCGTCTTCTCTGATTCATATTGTGGAATTTTGTATAAGATTTGGATGTGGGTGTCTCTAGGGAAGCCTACTTGAAGGACTTATCTGGGTCAATTTAACAATGGGTTGTTGCATGAGCAAGAGGAGCGCTGCAAATTCTAGGAGTGCTGCAAGATGGCGCTCCACTGGCATTGTGGGTCTCAGGGATTCTAATTTGAAGGTAGTCATAATCTTAGTTGCAATCCCAATCCGAATTCAAAACTAATACTTACTATGATTCAATCTCATTCACCAAGATACCATTTTGTGTTTTAATGATAAAATATAGTTTGCAATTTTAGTGGCTTCATATTAGCACGACCTAGTGCGTCCGGCTCCATTGACTTCCGTGTCTGCATGTTGTAGTTTCATTAATTTAGTGCCTCAATTGGTTCGTGTGTCTGCATTTTGTAGTTTAATTATATGGCAGCTCTACCTATGTTGGGGCATCCTGTCATAATAAACATAACCTAGTTATTGTCTATCCTAATATACCGAGAATCAGTCGGGACCCTCATTAGAGATTGACACCTTGTTGCCAATTTACCTGATTAGTCCTTGAGACCGGCCTGTTGTGAGGTGGTCCTTAAGGAGACTTTTCGTTTTTCTTGTAACTAGATGGATTCTCTAATAATAGAAGAATGGATATCAGTCTCAAGTTCAACAATGAAATGGGAATCAGTTCCTTTAATTGATTATTAATTTTGAATTTGGTAAGGTTCTGGTCTCTGATCCGTAACGCACACAGTAGGCATGGACTGGTTGCTGGAATTCAGGTGCACCAGTGACATAGGAACTAGACTTAATCACGGGGAGAATCACCCAGTCCTGCAAACGGTAGAATCCCAGTAGTCTCATGTTTTCATGCCCAGTAAGTGCGCTCACCTCACCTGAACAAGTGTTAGCTCAAACAGGATTATTTTAAGTTCGAATTAAAACGAGGTAGCTTTAAACACCAAAACTTCAATCAAAACAACAATATTTGAAAATGCTAATCTACAAGCACATACTCCTGAAAATATGAACAATGAATACGAAGTATTTATAACTCAAATCTGCAATGTCTCCTCATTAAATCTGAAAAGAAATGCACTGCACTAGTTCAAAACTTGAACAAATATATCACATACCCCTGCCTTTCTTTTATAGCTGAAGAAAGCTAGGAAAAAAACCAAAAGATAAAAGCAAAAGAAAAGTCTAAACTTAGGCTTCTAAAGCTGAAAAGCATTATAATTCCGGAAGAGGATGAGGCTGGCACATTAATGCCAGAAGCATGCATTCACCCTCTCCTACATAACTGAGCACTAGTCTCAAAGAAGGCTTCTGCTGTGTCTTCTCCATGCTGATCCCTTTCCTGGTCACAGGTTTGGATCTGCTGCTGACACTGCTGTGCCATCACTGTGAGAATACTAGCCGAGTAACTCAATATGAAATATCTAACACTCCCTCGTTGCAAGGAAAGTGTTCTCCAACATTCCAATTTTTCCCCCAGCATCACAAACCTCCTCTTTGCCAGGGGCTTTGTCAAAAGATCTGCAACCTGTGAATCCAAGTGATTATACAAGCACTCCCCTCTGAGCTTGTCCCTAACAAAATGGTACCAAATGTCTATCTGCTTAGAGCAATCATGAAACACTAGATTCTTAGAGAGCTTGATGCAATTTTAATTATCATGGTACACAACTGTTTGCTCCAACATTTGATCGGTTACTTTTGCTACCAATTTGCTATGCTAGATAGCCTCACAACTATTAGAAGAGGCTACCGTGTGCTTTACTTCTGCTGAACTCAATGCCATTGCTGCTTGCTTCCTGCTGAACTAAGATGTCATACCTGAACCCAAGCTAAAACAAAACTTTAAAGTACTTTCCCTAGTACTAACATCACCTACCCATTCTGAATCCACAAAGCCATATAACATTAACTCTCCATCATATCTCAACCCATAAATGAATTGGGCCCTTCAAGTAGTGGAGCACATGCGTTGCAACAATATAGTGAATCTTGTTTGATTCAACCATGAACTAGTTCAATGTATTCATTGCAAAGCAAATATAGGGTTGGGTGTTCACCAAGTACATGAGGGAACCAACCAGCTGCTTATACACCAAAGGAACTGCCAAATCTGAATCTGAATCTGCAGTTCAGATTTAGAACCATGGGAGTAGCCAGGGGCTTACGATCCATCATTTGAAATCTATTTAGAATCTCTACTATGTACTTCCCTTGGCCAAGGAAGACCAGATCTATACCCTGCCACACCTCAAGACCCATAAAATAGTGCATGAGGCTGATGCCCTTCATATCAAACTCAAAGGTCAACCCCCCTTTGTACCTTACTATGAGCTTCTCACTACTACTTGTTAGGATTAGGCAATCCACATATAATATCAAAACTAAGAGATCGGATTTATCAAACTAATAGTAAAGGTTGGGATTTGCAACAGTTTTGGTGAAGCCCAAATTTAATAAGTACTCATCAATCCATGAGTACCAAGCATGTGGTGCTTGGTTAGCCTATATAGGGCCTTCTTCAACCTACATACGTGGGTCTCTCGCCCATGCGCTTCAAACCTCCTAGGCTGAATGATAACTTTATATACACTTCTTACTCTATCTTGTCATTCAAAAAATGTTGTCTTTACATCCATCTAATAGAAAGACTAACAGAAAAAAGATGCAAGAGACATACTTACCCTAATAGAAGGGTATCTTGCAACTGAGGAAAGGTCTCATCATAGTCAACTCTCTCTCTTTGGGTGAACTCTCATGTAACAAATCTAGCCTTTTACTTCTCTATGCTCTTACCTGCTACATGCTTCACATTGTACAACCACCTGGAATGAACCACCAACTTCCCTTACAGTCTCAATACA
This sequence comes from Sequoiadendron giganteum, assembly GCA_007115665.2. Lineage (NCBI taxonomy): Eukaryota > Viridiplantae > Streptophyta > Pinopsida > Cupressales > Cupressaceae > Sequoiadendron > Sequoiadendron giganteum. The sequence goes on along the minus strand of CM021104.1, from coordinate 181,237,949 downwards.
ATCTCCCCAGCATTGTGTTGCATAATGGAGCAGTACTCCTTTGCCATGGCATCTCTCCACACCTACTGTGAATTTGCCTCCCCAATTGGAAAGCTCTACATTAAAGATGGAAGACATCTACACAACATAACTCAAAAGCTTCTTAGGGGGATGACTCACCTTGAAAGAAATCTTCAGTGCTCCTACATGTTCCTGTGCCTGTTGCAATGTTTGAGTAAGCCATCTATCGTCTTCCTAGTTGTATGAGAAAGTACTGAGATATCTACTCCTCCACTGGAACTTTGCTGAATTGTATTTGTTAATGCTGTAATCTGCAGATTAGCACTGGGGACAACAATATTTTCATCCTCCTCAACCTCCACAAGAGGCTTCTGAGACTTAGAGGACTAGTCATCCTCATCAAACTTTATGTCTTGGCTCATTACTATCTTCTGCTGTAATAGAACGTAGACTTTGTAAGCCTTGGAAGATTCACCATATTCCACAAACACACCCTTCAAGTTGGAGGTGGTTCAAGCTTCATCCTCTTCTCCTCTAGCACATGAAAGTAAACAGGACTCCCAAACACCTTAAAATGAGAAATATCAGGTTTCTCTCTTGTGAAAGCTTCATCTGGATTCTTTCCCTTAAACACTCTATGGGGAGACCTATGTAGAATGTAAACAACACAACTACATGTCATTGCCCAAAGAAACATGGACAAATCTAGGTCATTGATCATGGTCTTTGCTGTCTCTATAATTGACATGTTCTTCCTCTCTACAAGTCAGAATTAGTGCCCACTTGATCCCCGCATCCACGTAAATGGAATCAAAGTCCTCAAATGCATACTCACCTCCATTGTTAGACCTCAAAGCCTTAACCTTCATGTTTGATTTTCCACAGGAGCTTTGAACTTGTGGAACTTCCAAAAGAGCTGAGCTTTGTTCTTCATGAAGTGAATCTAGGTTTCCCTGAAGGAATCATCAATAAATGAAACATAGTAAATGTTACCAACCAATGAAACTCCAAACATAGGTTCACACATATCTAAATGAATCAGATTAATAATTCCTTCCAATCTATGTTCACTGCTAGGGAAAACAGTCTTAGCATGTTTGCTGAGTACACAAACCTTGCACACTCATGTCTTCTCTTGAAGTTTGATAATCCTTGCACCATGTCCATCAAGAGAGGTAATGCTCCATGGTGTAGGTAACAAAGTCTTTGGTGCCAAAAGTTGCCTAGTTGGTCACTTTCATGCACTCTAAAGGCCACCCTCTTGCATACCTCTAGTTGAAGCTTGGTGAGGAACTTGGCTGCGATCTCTAATAATGACTTGCTGACTGTCAAACTTAACCAGACACTTAGATCTGTCATGGATGACATTGAAAGCAAGTTCTTAGTTAACCTAGGAAAATATAAGACATCATGATATCAAGAACATCACTTGCATGCACATGGAAAGAAACATATATTGCCCCTATAGCTAGATATGTCGCATCATCACCAAGCTCAACTTGTACAATTGCCTCCTCCTCTTGAATTTTGTTGGAAGCATGGATGAAAGTACCCATTAAAGCTTTTGCACACTTTGCAACTGCTTCTGCTGTTCTTATTGCTTGCCTTTCCCTTCTACTAGGACATTGAGAAATATAGTGGCCATTCTTGTGGCATTTGAAACACTTGATATGGCTCAAGTCTTTCTTCCCCTATTGAGAATAATTGGAATCCTCCTTCCCCTTCTAACACTTCCTAGGTCCTTTCTTATCACCTTACCTTGTCTTCCTGATGAGGGCTTGGTTCCAACTATCTTCCACTCTAGCTGAAACAATCTCTAGCGTGGTCACCTCTTGTATAAAATCATCCCAGAGCTTCTCAAAAGTGGGAAGCTTCTCATGAGCATAGACACCTTGTCCAAGGATAGAGAAACCATTTATAGCTATGGGTACCAATTCATCATCCTCCACCTTTATCCTAATAGCAACAAGTTGATCTCAAAGCTCAGTGGCTTAATAAGGTAATTAGTCACTTTGTCTACATCACTCATGCATGTGTCTTTGAGCTTGTTCTTTAGCAACATGCTGTGGAAAATATTCACTCTCTATTATAGAGTGATCAAGGCATAGTACATCTCCTTCGTTGTTGTCTTCTTTGTGATGTGAGGTGTCAATCGGTCTTCGACTGAATCTAGGATGATTTGCTTTATCTTGGCTGACATTTTGTTATGTTTGGCCAATTGAACAAGGTTCATAGGAGCTGCAACCTTTGCCTCCACAAAACTTCAAAGATCAAGCTCCTCCAATAGTATATGCAATTTCAACTTCCAAGGTGTAAAGTTTGAAGTACCCTCAAGATGGTCCCACTCTTTGAGACTGAAACTAGTCATACTTACAGCTCCTGGAACTTGCTAAAATCTAGTAGATCAGCTAGGAATAACCTAGATCAGTAGCCTATCAAAGTTGTAGATTAACACACTAATCATTGGAGCACTCAGGGCACTCCACTCTACATCATCTCACAGGGCCATGTCACTTCAATCACTGGAGGAAGGGCATCACAGCTGCTGAAATCCTCCAAAAACTCTCTTATAGGTAGTAGTCAAATCCATACATGGGTTTGGAATAATTCAGTTTATGTGCTCTGATACCATGTTAGTTTTCAGACCATGGAAAGTAGATTCTGCACTTATAGATTTCAACTTCAAAACTAGATACATGAAAATTTGAATCAAAACAATACTCTCTGAATATGCTAATCTGCAAACACATACTGCTGAAAATATGAACAATGAGTACACAGTATTGAACTCTCAAACCTGCGTTTGTCTTTTCATTTAGTCTGAAAAAGAAATACACTGCACTAGCTCAAAACTAGAGCGACTCTACCTTTCTTATATAGATGAAGAAGGCTAGGGAAAAAAACAAAATGCAAAGTCCAAACGTAGTCTTTTAAATACTGAAAAGCATTCTGATTCTGGAAGAGGATTAGGCTGGCACATTCATGCTGGATGCATGCATGTGCCCTCTCTCACACAGCCGGGTGCTAATCTCAAGGAAGACTAGTACTGCATCCCCTCCACTCTGATCTCTCTGCTGTGCATATGTCGAGATCTGCTGCTGTCACTACTCTGCCATCAGTATGAGAATACTAGCTGAGCAACTTGTTGGCATTTTCATTTGTCACTTTTATGACATCACAAAACAGACAATGAATGAGGAAACCTCTCTTAAAAATTTGTTGTGGAAGCTCCCTAATTTAATCTACTCCTATATCTAAAACAAAAGACAAGTTTATTACTCTGTACACTGTACATCTTGTTCCTTGAGGTTTTGCATAAATATGAAATTATTGAAAAATCAAACTTGACCTATCTATTTATGACCTTAGAGGTTAGAGCACAAGACCTGATAGTCTTCTATCTCATGAACGAATCTATTAGTTTTAACCTAAGTAGCTGAATCGTCATCCTCTACTCGACGACTCCGGGTACAAATCGTATTGGGTATAGAATCGGGTACGAAATCCTTGTGGAAATGCACAGGATTCGTTTTTTTGCCACTTGGAATCGATTATGAGTTTTCCATCGCGTTTCTAAGCATTTCAGAAGGTGACGTGGTGATTCCAGTACGTTTTTTGACCGTTCCCAGTAGATTTTTGACTTTTTGAAAATTGAAAAAGGCGAAAACAAAGGGAAAAACCTCCGACGAAAGGCGGATTATTATTGTTTGTTTTATTTTGTGCTGCACAAAGGTGGAGAGAGCAGTTTTTATACTTTATCAAATTGATCTATAATCATTTGAAAAAATTCATATCATCCTTTTATGAATAGTGAATTAACTCAATGAAAACGACATGAGCAAAAATTTTCTTGAATTTTGGGGACAGCACGGGATACTTTTAAATATAATAATATAATGCGAGTAATATATCTTTTGATATTTTGATCCGTGCTCCAATTAATATATTAATATATTATATACTTAATATATTAATATATTATATTATATTATTGTATTATTATATTATTATTAATATATTATATTATTAGTATATTATATTAGTATTATATATTATATTATTATATATGTATATATTTATTAGTTTTATATTTTTTTGTGAGGAAGTACCCGTACCCGTACCCGTACCCAACCCCAATTTTTTTGTCGTACCAACGTACCACACCCACGTACCCGATTCTGATTCCAATTCAATAACTTAGGTTTTAACAACTAAACTAGAACATGCATTGAACAACAATGTTAACTAATGATTAAAATATAGATCATCAGTTAGATACTAAAAATTGATTTTGATTGAATAAGAAAACAAATGTATGACAGGAATGACAAAAAGAGATGAAAGCAAGTAGTTACTACAGAGTGTTCAAACTTCAAAGCTACCCTAAGAGTTTGAAAATCAATGCTACACAAAGTTAACATGGACTTTCTTTATTACTTGGCTATCAATTTGCATGATTACGACTTAGACTTCTGACTTGAATGAAAATTCAACAGCATAAGCAAAACTTAACCTCTTACTACATATCATGCATAAATGACACATTTATAACCTCTCAAAAATTTCTTCTAGAACTTCAAATAAGAATAAAATAATTGCTTTAAAGCAATTCTATCCTAAAAACAATATAAAAAGGCAATTCTATCCTGAAAACAATACAAATTGATTTTCTAGCACTTCCTTTCCATTTTGGGTGCCTATATGAAGGAAGGGCTTAGATTTAATGCTTTTCTCCTTCAAATCTTATATCTAGTCTTCATCCTTGACTTAGGTGCTTAAATTATATTTTGAGGAGCTTTTCTAACCACCTGTCATTTTTCTTTACATCTGGCTGGGATTTTCAACATTGGTGCCACTACCAACTCCGAGGAACTTTTTCATGGTCATGCCAAGGCAGAAATCCATTTCCCTCTATGCTAGGTGCCAAACTTGCTTTTATGATTCTATTTGGCAGGGATTTGCATGTTTGGAGGTTAAAATAACAAGGCAAACCATGGGAAAACCTCCACCACTTAGCCAATTTTCCATTCTTTATGTTTGTTGAGATTTTGACATTGGCGTGCCATCTTGAAATCTCCTTTGGTGCAGAAAGTGGTGTGGCAAACCCCAATGAAAAGCCTACTACTTGGTAACTTAAATAGTTTTTGATGCTTGGCAAGATTTTCCATGTTGGGCACCCACTTGGAGGAATTTTGGAATGATTATGTCACAACAAAAGTTTGCCTCACATAAACTTGGCAATATTCTTCAATTTATTTCACTTTGTAGGATTTGTTCTTGGGAAGCATTTTTAAACACTTTGTCACAAATCATCCGTTGTTGATGAATTTTTATCTCATTTTACTTCCTCTTTGCATGTTGGATTCCATTTTCTTGTGCTAGATCCTGAACTTTCTTTTGACCAACTTGTGACCTTGTCATCTATTGCCATTCCTTGAAAATGCATACTTGCTAAAAAATGGAATTTCTAAAAAATAACTGTTGAACAAGACAACTGAGAGGGAGCTGAATCAGTTGTGACAAATTTTGACCTATAAAACTTTCACCAGTAATTAGATCAACCACAAATCCTTTACTCTGCTAAAATGATTAAACATTAAGTGCAAGGGTAGAAATTGAAAAGTATCACACATACACAGTAACGCCAGATTTACGTGGAAAACCCTGTAAATGTAAACAAATCTCAATCAGACTAGGAGCCTAAAACTAAGAAAATTCTAAGTGTAAGAATTCTACTCAAAATTCTAAGTCAGATTTTTTTTTTTCTAATGCTGAATATGTTGATTGCAGAACATCAATAATTTCGATGTTTGCATATCAATGAGGGAACTTCCTTTTATATGTTTGGAGACCCGCCTCTAAGAGACACGTCTCATGAGAGGACGTGTCTCCACTTCCTTTTATATGTTTGGAGACCTGCCTCTAAGAGACGCGTCTCATGAGAGGACGTGTCTCCACAAGTGGAGACACATCCACTCATGGGACATGTCCCTTTGGGCGCACGGGTTCTAAAGGAAAACCAATTAACAATCGGTTAACATCTTTAACATATATGTAGACTTCTACATGTGGCGGATAATATAAGAGTTCCGATTTACATATAAATGCAGATTTAATCATCATTTATTATTTCGATTTTATACATGCTTATAAATTCGATTTACTTATTTTCCAGAAATATTTATAAGGAGAGTAATCTGATCACATATAAATGATGATGATGCTTTCAACAATCATCATTTATATCTGACCGAAGCTATCATCCTTCAACACTCCCTCTTAGCTAGGGAAGATATTTCAAATCAAATAAGTAGGGATATCACCTTCACACGTGATATCGAAGATATGATATGATATCTCAATATTGTCAAGTCACATGACATTCTTCATAACACATCTTTATTATGGTATGTGCACTGACATCAAGTCACATGATGTCTACCATAATTCATGGCATGTCCACGGATATAAATATCCACCATGATTATCTCTTCAGGATCACAATGATCTTCAGATGACATCAAGTCCCATGATATCCATCAAAGTGTCCAAGAGATACTATCATGACATGTCCACAGATATCAAGTCACATGATATCTATCATGATAGTTTTATCATTGTAGAGTCGTCACTTTACAATGTCAAATACAAGTGTTCATTATTAGAAAGATCATCACCTTTCAATAATGTACACAGGGGGAGTAGGCCCATAAGGTCATGGAGTCACACACATGACAAAAGAGTTTACACATTAAACATCTTTATATATTAGTACAATTTATAAACAATTTGTATTTCAAACATAAATATCAAATTACATTTCAACCATACCAAGTTTCTTCTTGAAGTGCTCTACCTTGATTCGGAGAGAGGCTTGGTGAGAATGTCTGCAGTTTGATCATTTGTACTAACATACTCCAACTGGATCACTTTCCTTTCCACCATATCTCTTACATAATGATAGGGGATCTCAATGTGCTTAGATCTATCATGGAAGACAGGATTTACAGAGAGTTTGATGCAACTCTGATTATCACAATGAATAATTGTAGGATTCAAGGGCTCACCAAAGAGTCCCACAAGCAATTTACGAAGCCAAACTGCTTCTCTTGCTCCCATAGAGGCTGCAATGTATTCAGCTTCTGTTGAGCTCTGTGCAACTGAAGATTGTTTTCTGCAAATCCAGGAGATCATAGCCGATCCTAAACTGAAGCAACATCTTGATGTGCTTTTCTGATCGGTTACACTTCCAGCCCAATCTGAATCACCCATGTAGATCTAGTTGGTCATTTTTGTAAAGAAGACCATATCCAATAGTGCCTTGAAGATATCTCAAAATATGTTTCACAGCCATTAGGTGAATTTCTTTTGGCTCACACATGAATTGGCTGAGAACATTCACTGCATAGCAAATATCAGGTTTGGTGTTAACCAGATACATCAAGGATCCAATCATCTGTCTATAAAGGGTTGGATCTGCACACTTGGATTCTGTTGCTGCTTCTTTCAGTTTGTGAAGGTTGGTTTCCATAGGTGTAGACATCGGTCTACAATCCAACATTCCAAATCTCTTCAAAATATCAATAGTATACTTCCCTTGGTTTAGTATAATGCCCTCTGATTTATGCCATACTTCCAAACCTAGGAAGTAGTGTAGAATGCCCAAGTCTTTCATGTCAAATTCAGAAATTAGATCCTGCTTTCCTTGAGCAATGAGGTGATCTTCTCTTGTTATCAACAGGTCATCAACATATAAAATAATTATTAGCATATCACCTTTGATTACCTTGAAGTAGAGATTGGAGTCAACATCATTCTTGGAAAATCCTAGTCCCATGAGATAGCTATCAATTCTTTCATACTAGACCCTGGGAGCTTGTTTAAGTCCATAGAGGGCTTTCTTCAGTCTGTACACATGTGAGTCAGGTTTATGTATCACAAAACCTTCAGGCTGTTCTAGATAGACTTCCTCTTCAATGGTTCCATTCAAGAAGACAATTTTCACATCCATTTGATGGATCTTCCAGCCTTTAGCTGCAGCAATGGCTAACACTGCTTTCACCGAAGTGTAACAGGCAACAGGTGCAAATGTTTCTTCATAATCAATGCCTTCCTTTTGAGAAAAACCTCTTGCCACAAAACATGCTTTATGTTTTTCTATACTGCCATCATCAACATGCTTGATTTTGAAGAGCCATTTGGAAGAGACAACAAATTTCTCTTTCGGTCTAGGCACTATATCCCATACATCATTTTTTAGAATGGACTGATATTCCTCCGTCATTGCATCCTTCCATGCTTGATGTTTGAAGGCTTCTGTAACACTGACAGGTTCTGAGTTTATGATGTTGTTCATTAGAGCAACATAGCTAGAGAACCGTTTGGGTCTTTTACTTTCTTTGAACGTTCCTTTGGGTGTTGCATGATCCTCGACTTCTCTGATCATCTTTCTAGCCCAAAGTGGCCTCTTTCTGCGGTTGTCATTTGTATTCTCATTTGAAGTAGAAGGAAGTTCATGTGGCATTTCCTCATGATGCTCCCTCTGAATCTCAGGAGCAGGTTCCATTTTAGGTACTCTAGGGGTTTAGGTTTCTATCTCACTAGAACTTCTTGCCCTCTTGAATGCAATGTCTTCTTCAAAGATGACATCTTTCCTCAATTCAATTTGTTTCTACCTGGGTATGAATATCCTATAGGCTTTGGAGGTTTCACTATAACCCACAAATACCCCCTCCTTTCCGGAAGGTTCTAGTTTGAATCTCTTCTCTTTGGGCACATGAATATAGATAGGACAACCAAAAATCCTAAAATGACTAATGTCAGGTTTTATGCCAATAAAGGCTTCTTCAGGAGTTTTGTTATCAAGATGAGAATGAGGACATCTATTTTGGATATAGACAGCAGTCCTAGAGGCTTCTGCCTTGAAAGAAGTTTTAATGTTTTGGTCAAGCAACATTGCCTTAGCAGCTTCTACAATGGTTCTATTTTTTCTTTCAACAACCCCATTTTGTTGAGGGTTTTAGGCAACTGTGAACTCCCTCTTAATTCCAGCACTCATGCAGAATTCCTTAAAAATTTCAGAGGTGTATTCTTTCCCATTGTCTATCTTTAACGTTTTTATTTTCTTCCCGGAGAAGTTTTCAGTAAGGGCTTTGAACTCTTTGAACCTTTTGAGGATTTCTATTGACTCTTTACACTTAAGGAAATGGATCCAGGTTTTCTAAGAGAAGTAATCTATAAATATGACATAGTATAGAAATCCTGCTTTAGAGGGTACAGACATGGGTCCACATAAGTCTGAGTGAACCAGTTCTAACAAATTTAGGGTTTTGCTCAAACTATTGGGAAAGGATCCCTTTGTATTCTTTCCTAAGGCACAACCTTTACAAGTTCCTTCATGAGATGGTTTTAACTTAGGTAAGCCTGTTACAAGTTTTTCCACAGAAAGTAGGGCACGGAAATGAAGGTGTCCTAATCTTCTATGCCAAATCTCATTTGACTCAAAGGTGTCAAGGGTAAGGGCTTGTTTAACTTCAATGCATAGTTTGTAAAGGTACCCTTGTCTTACACCTATGGTTTGGGCTTTCTTGATAGTTGAGTTCTTAGGCCATGCTAGAACTTTCCCATCCATAAAGGTAATTCTATATCCATTGTCTTCAAGGGCAGAGATGAATATTAGATTCCTCTTTATTCTAGGTACAAATAAGACTCCAGTGAGTTGAAGAGAAAGACCAGATTTCAGTTTGATGGAGCAAGTTCCAACCCCTTTTACAGGGTGTGCAGAATCATCCCCAATGTTTACTTCTTCATTGGTCTTTTCAGTCATAGTGTCTAGGTGTTCTCTGAATCCTGTGATATGTCTAGAGGAACCACTATCAATTACCCAGTTTTGGGTGTTGTTAGATACTTGACTAGATAAGGCTATATAGAACACAAAATTCTCAGATTTATGATCTGAATTTGTCTTTCCTACTTTGGCAAAAAATGTTTGTTGTTTTGATCTGTCAGGGCACTTTATTGCATAGTAGCCATATTGATCACATCTAAAGCATTGCACTTGAGAGATGTCTTTCTTCTTAGAAGATCCCTTTCCATTGGAATTTCTCTTTCTTTTAAAAGATCCTCTCTTGTAGGAGTTTTTCTTATTCCTTTTATTAGACGATGTGTTGAGTACATGAATGTCTTCATCTATGTTCTTCTGTTTATTTTCTTTTGTGGAGAGTCTTGTTTCTTCTTGAAGGCAGTCAGTTCTTAGCCTATCAAACTTAGGGAGTTTAGATCCTGCACTTATTCCTTGAACAAATGACTCCCATGAGTTTGGTAGGCCTCCTAGTGCAATTAGAGTTAACTCTTTGCTATCAATCTGATATCCAATTGTGGATAATTGATCCCTTAGTTCAATGATCCTCAGAAGTATGCATTAATGGACTCTCCTTTGTTTATTTGAGCATTGTTGATTTGCCTCTTTAATGCAAGAGTCCTACTGGTGTTTTTGATCTCATAGGTACTCTCAAGAGATTTGAACATATGATATGCAGTTTCATGTTTTGCTAGGATGGGCACTATATGATCCCTAACTGCATCTACTAAGATTTTCATGGCTTTTTCATTGTTTTCAATCCATTGAGTTTTCTCAGGATCAGCCTCTGGTTCCTTTTTTATTTTCTCTCACAAGTGAGTCTAATTTATTATCTTTAAGGATCATCATGATTCTAAATTTCCATGATGTGAAGTTGTCTGCTCCTGCAAGACGATCTTCAAATCTGATCACACTTGACATTATGAAGAATGTGATGTGAATTCGATTTTAGAAAATACGAATTTTTCTAGAGCAATCTGATAGCTAGATTTGATTTGGATTCACACAACTTGGCTTTGATCCATGTAAATGTAAACAAATCTCAATTAGACTAGGAGCCTAAAACTAAGAAAATTCTAAGTGTAAGAATTCTACTCAAAATTCTAAGATTTTTTTTTTCTAATGCTGAATGTGCTGATTGCAAAACATTAATAATTTCGATGTTTGCATATCAATGAGGGAATTGCCTTTAATATGTTTGGAGACCCGCCTCTAAGAGACGTGTCTCATGAGAGGACGTGTCTCCACAAGTGGAGACACGTCCACTCATGGGATGTGTCCCTTTGGGCGCGCGGGTTCTAAAGGAAAATTGATTAATAATCGGTTAACATCTTTAACATATATGTAGACTTCTACATGTGGCGGATAATATAAGAGTTCCGATTTATATATAAATGCAGATTTAATCATCATTTATTATTTCGATTTTATACATGCTTATAAATTCGATTTACTTATTTTCCAGAAATATTTATAAGGAGAGTAATCTGATCACATATATTTGATGACGCTTTCAGCAATCATCATTTATATTTGACTGAAGCTATCATCCTTCAACAAACCCAATAAGGGAAAAACCTGGGTGAGGATTAGCTCATAATATAAAGAATATCAAAACCGATTACAAAAGCTCACTGCCAGAGTAGGCTCATTGCCAGAGTAGGCTCACTGCCAAAGTAGGACTCACTATTCGGATCAGGACTCGCTATCCAACAAGGGTTAACCACTTGGAGGGCTCACTGCCACACTGATACAAAGAAGATAGAAGAGATTGGTTATAGAAAGAAGACAATCTCAATGCAACCAAGATTTCCACCACAACTCACTCAACCACTTGCAGACATGCATGAATGATAGAGTACACCTTCAACTCACTGCATCCGGAAACTCAACAATAAGATTTCGCACTGATCTGCCAAACTCGCATCATATACACATTGTTTCGCATCTATCTTGCTCTATTTCTTTTCATACCTTTCACTGATATCTCATCCTGTATTTATATCGTCTTCAACTTTGAAACATATCCAAAGTCGGCCATCCATAATTTAAATTCAAATTAAGTTGGCGCCAAAACATTCTAGGGTGGAATTAGAATGAGGGCGACCCAAACACACGCTTGATGAGGACCCAAATAAGACCCAACACGCTTTATGAACTACGAAAGTAGTGTTTAGCACAAGGTCGGCCAAACCAGTGTAAAACACATAGAACAATTAAGCACATGCAACCCTTAACATGATCCAATCTTTCTAGACAACAAAGTTATCTTCAATACGATCATAACAGCTTAACTCTAGAACCGCAAGTCATAAGAATCAACCAGGAAGAAATCCAAAGCAACTACATTTCTCCCAAACCTCAGCCAGATACCCTAAAAACACAGTTCACAACTGGTGAACATAACTCACACTGTACAACGATCTAGAAACCCAAAATTTGGATAAAGAAACATCCAATAACTATAATCAACATATCTAAACCACACGATCATAGGAGCAAATCCCGGAGCAAAACCCGAAGCAACCACTGAATACCTACAACCTTTCTTCATTACAATTTTCACAATATCCTTGACATAACAGCCAATAACCCGCATCCATGACATCGATGACAACAACCAGTTGACTGGTTGACATCAATGACAACACCTTCATTCTTGCAACAATAACAACATTCTAAAAATGGAAAGTTTGATTTTCTACAAATGCTAATACTCTGATTTGAAATTGGATTGTCTGCGGTGACAATTTCATATTGGAGAGATGGCCTTTTTATTGTATAAACCGCCCAAATTGTGTAACATAGTCCTCTTTAACCTCATTTCTTCTTTCTTCTGCCCCTTTTCAACCACTTTCAGGTCTTGCTTCAATTGTAGCTCTTTTGTTTGAACTTTAAAAGCTGTCATTTTCTTGCACTTTCTGTGCTTGAGCTTTTGAGATTGGTTTCCTCATTGGCTATATTTGCCCATAAGGATCCTGCAAACACTGTTAGTGAAAAAAGGAGTAAGATAGAACAACCTGAAGACCTAGATAGGAAAGATAATCATGATTAATGATTAAAACATTAACTATTGAAAAAATTATCATATGGGTACCAACACAACTCAAGTTAAGAACTCTAGTAGGTTCATCTTGCATGGGCCATCAGAATCAAGTTGTATGTGTAATTATTCAGAGTAGCAAACATCCTTGATTGCAAACTCTCAGATAAGCATAGAAGTTTTGCTAAACAGTTGCAAGCATGGTTAATTACATGTTGATTGATAGGTGGTCCTCACTTGTGACATAAAAATTGCCCTCATGCTATTTGAAGTTTTCTCAGAAAAAAAATGCCCTTAAGTTTTACCATCCCCAAAAGGGTGCTATCAAGTGGCATGATACTTGTGGTAATCAGCAAGGAAAGGATAAAGGTGTATAGAGCTGGCATAGTCTCTTTGAAGAGATAAAGTCAAATTTTTGGTAATGGTGGTCATATCTAATCTTCTGTTGCCTCCTTTGTTGGTATTATTATATATATATATACCATAGCTACTGATATATATACCATAGCTACTGGGGATGCAGGGGTTGTAATGTCCCCTACTTGGCATATGCCTCAATTTGACTTAGGAGACAATTACACAACATAAAATTGTTTACCAAATAATATTCCATAGCAAATCATATAATAGATATTAAACTTAAGGATAAATAAACTACTAACATTTATGAAATAATGAATAGCTTAATTTGGAATCTAATCTATAGACTCTTTTCCATTAACCAATCATGGTAGGGATGGGAGAGAAACACATGATAGGGTGCTAGAACAAGGAACATCCAACCAAGACAATCCCTTGTAGGAACATCCAACCAAGACAATTCCTCTAGCGTCTTTTCCAATCATGTTTCCTTCCCAATCTTACACGTGATTGCTTAAAGAGAAAGATGTAAATTATAATAATATGAACAAATTCACTATTTCCCTTATTTACCAATTTAGGCATAATATATCTCTCCTTATTGTACATTAATCATTATGAAATTATATATATATATATGACTAACAAATATTATATATTAAATGCATATGCAACACTGCACACCAATCACTTATGGGATCAATAGCTGCTGACTTTTTGAATGCAGATTTTATTATATTTTCTGACCTCCTTCTTGATGCCTTCCTCCAATGAAATGTCTTCTCTTTAATATCTTCCCTTGAGAGGAAAAGTCACATCCTTTCATAAATTATATCCCTTGCAAAGAGTCATGTCTTTCCTCCATGGAGCACTGCCTTTCTGGATTAATTATTATTATTATTTTGTTATTTATTTTATTGTCTCCTTTCCTAGATGGAGCGCTTCCTTTTAGACTCTACATTTTATTTTAATTCATACCTTTTGAGGCTTAATAGCCTTCCTTTACCCTGATCGATTATTAATAAGAGGCTGTATAGCTGCGATCCTTTGTTTTTATAAATTTGTGATTCTTTTTATGACAGCTGTATAAAGTCTTAATTGTGTTGCCTTAAGGAATCGTTGTATTTCTTTTTGGCAGCGATTACTTTATTATCTCTATGTAGGTTGCAATCAGGGGTCATGACAGTCCACCCTGCCCAAGATTGCTTGTCCTCAAGCAATCACAAATTAAGATTTGGAATTTTTTTAAATATTGTTTCTTTTTGTTGATGATATTAGCTTCAGTTGTGATACTTAGATAGGAATTGGAAATTCTAACCAAGTGATGATTATTTTGGTTATGTTTGACTCTGTGTCCTTGGAGAGTAGCTGTTAGTATACTTGCCTCAACTTACTACCAATAAGGTTAATATTAATAACTTAATACCATCCTCCAAGGTATGAGGACTATTCATTGTCCAATATTCTTCTGATTTATGTACTACTATTTCCCAATAATTCTCAACAACAAAACCAAGATTTGGAACTTGGCAAGACCTCTTACTTAAGACAAGTTTTCTCTCATTTCATGACCACAAGGATCCTAGGAAATGATGCAAATTCTTAATTATATCTTGTTGAACTCCACAATGATAGAAAAATGTTGCATCCTTCATCATGATGGATTATGTTGTGAATATCAAGACCTCACTTCTTTGTTCAAAATCACCTTTGAATTTGAGTAAAAGGATCTAGACGCACTTTACCACATGTATCCTTTCTCTCTAAACAATCAAATGACAGTTTCCCTTAGATAAAGTATCATCAAACAAAGTTTTGAGACGAGTTTGTTTCTCATGAGGGTGAAAAATAGCTTATAGGGTTTATGTAACACTTAACCTAGTCAAACATCTTTCAACATATATCTTGTCATAGACTCATAGGTAGTTAATAACATCTTATAACCTCCTAAATAATACTCAAGTGCAAATTATTGGATTGATCAAGTCCAATAACAAGTGCAAAATAAAATGTACACAATTTTAGAATTCATAGCAAATAGTTATTACCCACGAACACTCCATAGAACTTAAATTTGTAGATTGTCACTAACATCCAATTTCCATATCAATGCGAGGTTGTCACTCTTGTTGTAAAGATTTGACATGTTCCCATTTTTAACACTAGGATGATTTTCATATCTTAGGAAAATACTGTTTTATTCCACCTAATTCAAAACAACATCAATTTCTTCCCAATCTTCCCAAAGTTTAAGAGGTGAAAATGATCCTAGGATTTGTGGGTTATGGACCCACAATGTAACTTAAAATAGACTTATGTAACAAATTTGAGTGTACTTGATTTGTATCAAATTTATCTAAAGCACATGTATGCCTAATGTAATGCTCCCTTTGGGATCACCTTATATTTTGCCCTAAAATCACAATTCCAAAAGAAACCAATAACAGATTGTAGTTAAAGATATAATTCCTACTTAAAATTGAGATGATGTAAGTCTTGGTTATGGAAACCTGCAACCATGTTAGATAAATATGACAGGCATAATCCATGAAATACATTTAGTTCTAAGTCTAAGAAAGAATATATATATCAATACAACAAGTCCCGAGGACTACATGGGCTCAACCATAATGAGGACATGATGAGGTGCCCCAAGTATCCTCCCTTGACCCAACAACAGGACCTTATCCTCTATGGCCTCATTTTGTCCTTAATCGATGGTCCTCGACCATCATCATGAGGTGGTGTACATAGTGAGGGCTTTACACAGTTCTCCTCCATCATGCCAACCTCTCCTCTTATGATTGAAGACCTTTCTTCATTTACTTCAACAATTGATTCAGTCGGGGATAGTTGGGAGGCTGCAATAGGGTGTCTTTCTCACAATTCGCCCTTTTGCATAATAGGGTGCCCTTTTCGCAGTTCTCCCTTTTGCATAATAGGGTGCCCTTCTCGCAGTTCTCCCTTTTGCATAATAGGGTGCCCTACTCCTAGTTCTCCCTTTGCAGTCCTGCCTCATCCCTTCATGACTAATTATTGCCAAACCAGATTTCATACCACTAATTCAAGAAATCAGTCTGCTGTGCACATGTCAACTTATCAATCATTTCCAATTGAGAGGATGGCAGACCTCTATTTTCTTTTTATTGATTTTCCCTGTAGATGATTGCTGGTCTGAATATTCTTCTTCAATTGATCTGTTCTCAATATCCAAAAGATATTGCTAAAAGAGAAACAAACAGATTAGTTTCAATTGAATAATGACTAATAAGGATTAATAATTGCTGCAAGCATCATTATTACATAATTGTATAACACACACACACACACATAACTATTTCTAATTGATTTCAATCTTCCAATAAACTTATACATTTATATGTAACTTATATATTTATACATATATTTGTGTGTAATTATATTAAACTTACTCCCCTAATTTTTGATTGATCGTTTGTTTTCATATATCTCTCATTGACCCATCTTCTTCTTCCAAATCTGATTATATCATACTAATTTATCTGCTGCTATACTCAGAAAATACTCCTTGTATTTCTGTCCTCATTTGTTGTTCTTATATTTCTGCTAAATCCCCTTATATCCTATCCTGTTCTTTTCTCCTTGTCATTCGATGATTTTGTATTCAGATGTTCTTCTTTTTCTGTTTCTCCTTTATATATATGTCTCTTTAATGAGACACATCCTTTTGAATAGAGACCACTTCCTGAAAAGGCATGTTTCTTTATTAACAAACCTGCCTTTCCTTAATCTTGATCGCTGCCTTATTATTCTCTTCACTGACACTGCTGCCTGCTACACTTAATCGATATCTTCTTAAGATCCCCATCATTGCACATGAAGTCCGAACGTTGCCTTTGTAAATAATAAAACAAATCCTTAAGCGCTGCCTTCTCCTTATAGATCGCTGCTTGTATGACAATCGCTGCTATCTATATCATTATATATATCAATGTTTATTTTAATATATTTTTTTTTTTTGGTTTTCTTTATATATATTTATAATATTTATTATATTATAATAATATCAAATTGTTAATACTTATTTTGTATTGTTAATATTTATATTGTTTATATTGTTTATATTGTTATATTTGACAATTATAATTATAATAATATTAAATTGCTAATACTTTCTTTTTTATATTTTTAATATGTATTTTGTTATTTTATTTATTTATTTGCATTTCAATGCTTTATATCTTAGTGTTTCAATTTCGGGGGCATGCCACCTAGTATTGATGTCCTTGATCTGTAATCATGAATGTGGAATTACTTTGATCAAGAAAAGGACTTGGGAGAAGAAGACCCTTGGATGAAGTGATCTATTCTAGATATTACATATAAAAGTGAATTTGGTTCATAAGACAAGTTTACTAGATTGATTTTGTAGGTTACAAGGTAGATCCATGCATCGTCATTGTTTCAATTGTATGTGGTATGGACTTGCTTTGTACTTTATAATCTTGTTTAAAATGAACAAATTACTCTTCATTAGGACAATTGTGTTCCTGCCTCAATGAAGCTTGATGAACATATCCTATGATAAATCTCAAAACACAAACCTCAAATTATAGTGCCCATGGTTCTTCCCAAAATTTCTCCTAAGGTCTCTCTAAGAGTAAAAAGTTGTTATTTGTATGTTCCTAAAGATTTGGGTTGTCTTCGTTGCATTTGCTCTAAACTTTTGTTTTCGCATATCAAAATTTGATTGAATTTAGACTTGATGTCTATCATTGATAGTAATTCACTCTATGATGTTTCAACTTGGGTGTTATGGGTTTAATCCAGAGTTTAAGGATTTGTTGATGTGATATGTCTAGATGTTTATGGTGCCTTTCATGTAAGCCCCTATCTCTGTGTGAGAGATGAAATCTAATTTAAAGTAAAAATTAGTATATGAACTTGAATGATAAAGACTTCACTTTGAACTCACATCTTGGAGGGTTTAAGATTTCCATGGTTGGAGTTTCTTGAGCCAAAGGGCTCATTGATGCCCTTGGAAAGTTCCTTTGTTGCTATGTGGACAGGAAAGCATTTGTAGTTAGGATAAAGGCTTTCTTGGCTGCATACTCCTTATTAAGTTATTGTTTGGTGTTTAAGAGATTGACCATCCTAGGTCAAGATGATATCCTAGTGCACTTATATCTTGAAGTTTGAAAGTAAGATAATCTTAATCCATCTTTGTATCTTTAGTTATGCCTAAGTTTCCTTGACAACTAGTGATGGCAATGTGTAGATTTCCATTTGAGAATTGGAAGTCAAGTTGTATCGTTAGATTTTATCATTAACTATGTTGAGTCGTTATGATTGATTGTTTCTTCCTTGGGAAACTTTTTGATATTTTGATTGCTTGCTTTCTTGAGGGATTGATGAGTAATGATTGCTTGATTTCTAGATGGATAGGTGAGTGATGGTTGCTTATTAAATGTCAATGAATTGAATTATCCTTTATATCCATTTCTTGAAGGAGTCACCACCCTTCATAGTAATTTTATTTCCTATTGATGATTTCTTCACAAGGAAATGATTCCCCTTTTATGTCTTATTATTGAGGGAGTCGTAGTCTTTCACATTTGAAGGGTCACAACTTTTCAGATTTGAAGAGTCACAACCTTTCACCCATCATCATTATTCTTGAGAACCTAATTTAATTTACTTGCAAAATCACTTAAGGTTCTATGCTCAATTGAATTCTTCAATGATGCTATGGATGTATTTCTCTAATGGAATGCTCTCCCTTTTATATCTCAAGTTTGAGGGAGTCACACCTTTTCACTTCAATAGTTACAATTCTTCATTATTGCATTTGGGGACTAATAATAATTTAATTTTTACTAAGTTAATTTGTTAGTGCTATTGAAGATACATTAGGCATGAAGCAAACATATAGATATACGTGAGACATGAAGCATACACACAATACACAAAGTATACATAAATACACGTAAGACACAAAGTATACACATAAATACACGTAAGACACAGAGCATACATATGAAGGCACACACATATAGAAACACACTATTGGCCTACTTAGAAGAGGGCTCAATAGTTAATCCTAATTGAATGGTGGTTAAAATCAATTTGTCCTGCAGGTTGGCAGGATTAAGGCTTTGATACCAATTGTGATGTCCCCTGCTTGGCGTATGCCTGAATTTGCCTTATGAGACAATTACAAAACATAAAATTATTTAACAAATAATATTCCATAACAAATCATGTAATAGATATTGAACTTAAGGATAAATGAACTATTAACATTTATGAAATAATGAACAACAACTTAAATCGGAATCTAATCTATAGACTCTTTTCCATTAACCAATCGTGGTAGGGATGGGAGAGAAAGGCATGATAGGGCACCAGAACAAGGAACATCCAACCAAGACAATCCCTTGTAGGAACATCTAACCAAGACAATTCCGTAGGAACATCCAACCAAGACAATTCCTCTAGCATCCTTCCCAATCATGTTTCCTTCCCAATCTTACACATGATTGCTTAAAGAGAAAGACGTAAATTTTAATAATATGAACAAATTCACTATTTCCCTTATTTACCAATTTAGACATAATATATCTCTCCTTATTATACATTAATCATTATGAAACTATATATATATATATATATGACTAGCAAATATTATATATTAAATGCATATGGAACCACTGCACACCAATCACTGATGGGATCAATAGCTGCTGCCTTTTTGAATGCAGATTTTATTATATTTTCTGATCTCTTTCAGAAGCCTGGGTAATAAATTATTTGAAAGCACGGAAGAACAACATATTTTGAGGTAAAGATACTTAGGTGAAAGGTAACCTGGACCTGAAAGATGGTTGGTGATGTGCCAACATTCAGGTGGTATATACTCACCATACTGAAGCTTCAAAAATCAAAATAGACAACGAATATGGAAAAAGAACCTGTCTATACAGCTCCATAAAACCCACTAGTCCCAATTTCCTTGTAAACTTAGATTGTCATATGAATATTTTTTTGTCATATGAGCATCTAGAGCTAGAGATAGTACTCAGCTGCTAACAAGAGCATGAAAACTAGCAATATATGTAACCCAAAAATGTGATCATCAATCTATGAAATGGAGAAGCTTTCTATTTCCATGTCTTCCTAACATCCAGAAAGCTCATAAATCTCTAAAAAGCATCAACAAAGTACATCCACCTCTTCTAATCTGATTTTCAAGTAAAAAACAGAAGATGCAAAGGATCAGGACAGATGTGCTTTGAAATCAGCAACAACTCCATCCCAAATACTGAATCATAAACACATCCTCCCAGCACAGCAATCATGCAGTCTAGGGTTCCAGGCAAGCAGCTCACCCTCATTCGCTTGAATTAGTAATACTCCCCTCCTCCTCCACACTTAAGTACTCCCTCATAAGTACAGCATAAGCAGTAAATTGATCATCCTTTCTATGCATCCTCTCAATTCTCATGTTTTTGTCAGAAAGAGGCATAAAAGCATTTAGAAGCTCACAGAATTCAATTAGTCAAATACTCCATTACACATCCAACAGAGGTCTCATCAGACACAGTAGTCTTGAGAAGCAGAAATAAAAATGCAACATCCAACTCAGTAGCATATTTGAAATCTATAATATTTCTTGGTGGCATGTGATCATCCGCCATCTCAATTCACAGTTTTAAACTGACTGTATTGCCAAGGATCTTTTGTATTCTAAATGAGTAGTCTTACAGATTACAAGGGAACCAGGGAAAACATGTATGCAATCAATTCTTTTATGATAAAGGAATAATATTAGAATCATAGCTTGACTAACTGCCCATGGCCATAAACACTATGTTTCTCATGCAAAAAACATGGATGCTTTTTTAATTGAATTAATCTGTGTGCAAATTGAAGAATGTTTCAGTAAATATTTTCTGAAGCTCTTTATCATGTTTGGTGCCTGTGATGTTGTTTTCTGAGTTTCTCCATCTGTAATTTATATTCATTTTTTGCAATATTTACTTTTGATTGTTTTTCCAACACCTATCATGCTTTGTAGTATTGTACTATTACTCTGATTTCTGGAATGTCCTGCATAGAGATGTCTTTATTTTGGTTTACTTCCAAATTTATTGAAATAGAGTAGTGGTCCAAGGAAGCAATGCCTCAGTTAATGCCAGAAATAGGTCCATGCAAGTGATAACACAAAAGAAACACAGAAAGACAAATGAGAGGAATCTTCTTCTAGCTTTGCATGGTTGCACTGAGGGTAAATTCAATCAACACTATGTTGTACCCAAACCAATTTTTTTGCTTCATTAAGGCATTTTGCTTAAAATGGTCTAAACCCTGTAAAAATGATGTCAAAATTCAGTTTTTGGGCAAATCAAGTATGGGCTTTTGGTTAGTGTAATGTTAGGAAGTATTTGGAAAAATTTGAAAATTTTGAAAATTAGAGTTTCTGGACCCTGTTTTTAGGTCAAAAACCCTAAAAATAGAAACTTGTCAGATTTGGCTGGAATTAATTTTGATTGGCTTATTTCACATCACGATCACAATGGTGAAGTTGGTTTTAGTTAAAAGCCAGTTTAAGCTTGGTGGGTAGTTTTCACTTTTTCAGGAGAAAAGTTAGGACCTCTGAGGTTGTCAATGGCAGTTGGCTAGTACCAGGTGTTAAAATCTAAGCCTGAAATTCAAAGCAGAACATTCTATGATGAAAGATGCTGAAAAAAATGCTTCTCAATGAAGGAGATTTTCAAATGGTGAAAAGTGCAAAAAATATTCTAAGTTTGGAAACACTTTCACTTTGTAACGTGGGAGACGCTTGTGCAATCAACGTGCAAATCAACTTTATAGTGTCCATACATGTGAAAATGATGAAATATAGTCACACACATGTGTCAGTAGTAGTAATGCTTCTACGTGGTCAACTTAGCAGCCGCCACGGTGTTCGCAGAGCGCAAAATGGAGGAAAACATCAAATCTAGAACAAATCTGCGCCCTTGTAACTCAAGGGCGCCTTCAATTTAGAGGCCAAGATTCAGTTGTTTTGGGTTGCAAATACATTCATTCTCTTCGGTTTTCAGTTAGCTTTTCGATAAGCTATCAAGCAAGTCCATCCAATTTGCGAAACTCCGACAATCGAAGGCGGAAGCAGAAGTTACGAAGATTACACAACACAAAGACAGTCAAATTTACAATTTCTGCACCCTTGTAGCTCAGGGGTGCCCTTGAATTAGACATGTCAGATGAATGAATTTGCAGTTTTCGTTTTTGGGGAATCTCTTGTGGTTCAGCCCAACTCCGCGATGCATCCGTTCCCAAGATCGTTAGACAAGCTGAGTGTCCGAGGCAGTGGTTCCAGCGAGCACGTAAAATAGAGGAAGTATAAAGTAAAAATATCAAATTGTACCTCTGCTGGCTAGGGGTGCCTTGCCTTTAGGCCAATCAATTGAGGTTTCTTGCAGCTGTCATCTTCACGAGATGTGTGCGGAATCCTCCTAGCTTTTTAGTGAATCTATCCGTCAGCCTTCAGGATTTGTTAATCGCTCGTAATCGAAGAGTTAGTGCAAAATGGAGACAAGTGGAAAACTGGCTAAGTAAGGGTTTTACATATTGCCTTGGAAAGGGCGCCCTTCTTCTAGAGGCACTAAATGCAGTCATTTTGCTTCGTCACTCCCAGGAACATCTCTTCCAAGTTGTTCCAGCTATGCAGCTAGCCTATCGGCACATGAATCAGAGCAATCCAGCTCTCGGTAGTGAGGGTCAAAGTAGGGCACTTGGTTGAAATTGACAAA
The DNA here is from genome assembly GCA_007115665.2 of Sequoiadendron giganteum. Taxonomy (NCBI): domain Eukaryota; kingdom Viridiplantae; phylum Streptophyta; class Pinopsida; order Cupressales; family Cupressaceae; genus Sequoiadendron; species Sequoiadendron giganteum. The sequence continues at coordinate 181,214,893 of CM021104.1, read as the reverse complement.
ATACAAAATCATGTTAATTTTTGTTTATGTTCCTCTACAAGATAGGGGAACCCTTGCATTTGGGGGTCTTAATCCAACATTTAGGCCTTGCATATGCAGTCATTGGGTGCGTAATTCTTCCAGTTACGCAATGGGTTCGATGTCTAGTCGACGAGAGTCATTGTTCACCGGCAGCGCCAGATTGAAGTGTCAAATGGAAAATCGGGAAAATGGCTAAGTATGGAATTTTTTTCGAAATTACATATCTCCTTGAGAAAGGCGCCCTTCATTTTGAGGCACTAGATTCAATTTTCTGAGGTCACAGCTCCCAGCAGACATTTCATCAGTTTTGATTTGGCTACGCGATGAGTCCTTCAGTTTAGTTTCAACATCACCTAGGCACTTGAAAATCAGAGTTCAACAGAGGCTGCGGTGACGTTTTTTAGGTAGCTACAAAATAGGAAGCTAGCAAAAAATCTCAACTTTTGAAGATGGATGCCTAGAAAGTCAAAGTTTGACTTTTTAGAATTAGAAAAATATTCTAAGCGAACCTAGAAAGAGAGATTTCAGTTAACTCAATAAAATAATATTAAATTTCAGTTTCCACATTTTAGCTTTGCAAAGGGCGAATTTCTTCAATATTTTAATATTGGCACCTATTTTGAGATTCATTGAGTTTCGCATGTTGAGTTGAACTGAATATTTTAATATTTAATATTTTTGAGATTTCAAGTTAGTTTCTGTTGCACGTAGTGGGGTCCAATCAGATAACTTCTTTTGAAATCAGGGTTTCTACTTGCAGTTGGCGCCATAAACCTAAGATTTTCTCTATTTATTGCAAGATGGTGTCCATTTCTCTCATAACAGGTTGAAGTGCAAGTGAATTTTCTCTTGTGCAAGCATTCGAAGGCACCATAAATATTGTTTTTTAGATTTCCTTGCAGATACAGGTCCAGAATAATCAACAAACTTCAAACAAGCATGGCGATTTTGAAAGAATCAGAAACATAAAACCTCTATATTCTGTCTTAATTTCTTCTTTTCTTGTCTTAGGTATTCTTCACATGTCCAAGAATTCGACAACTTTTGACAGTTTTGATCATCTGGGTTGGTCGTGCATGGCTTTCTCTACAAAACCCATGTGTTCGAATTTTTCAAAAAAAATTACCTCGAAGCTTTTCTCAAAATTCATTTGCATGGTGGAGTAAAAGACAATATTTTTCAAAACAGAGGATTTGGGTTTGCTTAAAATCATCTTCTGCATAAAACCCACGTTTTAGATTTTTTCAAAAAAATCTACCCCTGTAACCCCTGTTGCCCCTAGTTGCTTTTTTTGGAAAAGTCTTTGCATGTCAAGCTAAACGATGTTTTTTCGAATTTTTGACATCGCGGGTGTGTTTAAAATCATTTTCTACACAAAACCCACGTCTTAGAATTTTTTCGTGAAAATTGCCCTCCGACAGGGTATTTTTAGCCTCATCAGGAGTGATTTTCGGCTTTCCGGAGAAAGTCGTCAAAATATAGTCGTGTTCACAGTCAACAAGAGAGTTTTTTAGAATGTAATACATACATAATGAATTCGGGTCCAAGTCGGTCCTAATTCACGATTTCATCGAAACGGCTGACACAAACTTGCATAAGGTGCTTCCAGAGGCCATTTTGGATCCGATAAAGATAAATTCGACAATACTTCAAAACATTGAAAGGTCCGGGTTGCTAGAGGCGGCTTCTATCCCCATATCAGTTCAATGCATAGAATTCGTAATGTCTTGTGTCAAGCATTACAATTCTATTGCCCGTGAAATTCAGTCAGCGGATGGACGGGTGATTTGCTTTTTCAAGCCCCGAGATATTGAGAAATGTTTTGGTATTCCTTAGCATCCAAATAGTTTGGTCATTACCATGGTTCAGTGTGAGAGAATTTAATGCTGATAAGGACACGTGTCAAACAAAATGGCGGAAAGGTGGTTAAAAGAAAAGAAAGTTAAATTGCCACACAATGTCGGTCGCGGAGAGTTCAAAGATGAGTACGCGATTTTGACAACTCTTCTTAATTGTGTCTTTGGTCATTCAAATGCAGACAAATTCCAGCCTTGGATGTATTATATCATTGCTCAGATTGTTTCCAGGCGAGAGTATTATGACTAGGCTTCTTTGATCAGCGACGTCATTCACAAACAGATTACTGGATTCCTAGTTGCCCATGATTTTCACATGTGTTCTTATCTCGTATACTTGATTGCATATCAGAATTAGTTTAGAGGTTTGAACACCAAGGGCGTTCTCAGTATGCAAAAAGTTTATCAGTACTACGATCAACTTGAATTCACAGCTTCTGAGCGACATTTCAAGCGTGTGTAGGAAGCGTTCTTGATATACATAGTGAGAGACCTAGACCGGGAGTTACACGTTCGTATTTCAGCAGTTGCTTGAGAGGCACTGGCAGAATGGGCAGACTGGTTCATTCAATTCCCTACATATACTTACATCTGTGTCTACGGTTATATAGGAAATCTAGCCATGTTACCACGTTATCCTTCGGATAAGACGGTGTTCATGGAATTTATAAGGCAATTATTTTGAAGTCCATTCACGGTTGTGTAACAAGCGCAAGCCGACAACCAGTTTTCTTTTGTAGATGGGAATCTACAGATGTAAAACAACAGTTGATGCCAAGATTGCAGGTCAGGAGTTGGAGAACCTTAAGCTCAAGTACCTTGTCGACGCACGTTCATGACTCTTGGGGTTATTATTTAATGCGTCTTGGAGGTCGCTCTCATCACAAGCCTACTATGGAGGACTACTGGGTCAACTACGAGGATGAGTTCGAGGTGCGCCAACACAATTACAACAGGTTCACTCTCTTGCAGATTTCTCTTTACATGTCAGAGAATGTGGAAGGGTTGTCAGATGATGACGGGGATGTACTTCCTCAATTCTTCAGAGAGCAGATTGATACACAACCACTTCCAGCTGTTGATTGGTTCGCCTAGGAGTATTCATCCGTGAAAGAGAGAACAAGTAGAGCTATTCTGAATAGCATACTCTACTTAGAAAGCAAGAAAACAAGGAGGGCAGTCATGCCAAGCGCAAAGCCTCCATTGGTGGATTCTACACTACCATCCTCGTCAAAGCCTAAACAGAAGGAAAGAACTAATCCTCCTAAAGAGAACAAAATACCCAACAATTCAAAAGGGAAGGCACTTGTTGCAGAAACACACATGGATCAACTGCAAACACAGTTTGTAGCATGCCAGAGCTAGAGGTATAGCCTCCTTTGCCATCGCCAACACCACAACAGCCTCCAGTTCCAATTCGCATTGATTTGGACTTGGATTCGCCACCGCGTAGCCATACTTCTACACTTTTCGCTTCATCAGGACCTCCTATGACTAGCACCAATCCATCCAGTGAGATTAGTCAAGACTCGTCTTGGCTTGAGAGTTAGCTGGTTAGGAAGAGGAGGCAATTGTCATACATACTTGACCACTCAGACTTTGATCACATCTACCAGGATCCATCAGATAAGAGGATTAAGAAACAAGTTCATGTAGAGAGGAACGTTGCGAAAGAGATCATTGTAGAGACTGCGGTACCTCCACCAGACAAGAATTTGGATGAGTTGGAAGTTGAGGACTTTGAAGTTATCAAGGTTAACCTTGGCAGGAGCACACACCAAACAGAGGTTGATATTCTTCAAGTTGCAACTGACAGCATAATGGATAGAGTGGTGAAAGACGGAGAAGACAAGGCAGCCCTCAAGGCTAAAAACCAGCAACTTCGTCAATACATCTCTAATCTCGTTCATAGACCCGAGAATGTCACCGCTTCACTCCCACAGATGGTAGAGCCACCAACAGAGCAAGGTCAACTCAATTAGATGGTTGTGTACGGGAAGCGCATGATGGATTGGGAAGAGGAGTTTATCACTAAGGGCCGCTTTGTGTTTGCAGAGCTATTTCAGTTGAGATACAACGTCCGTGAACTCCGTTTGCAAATTCAAGATTCAGAGTGCAGCTTGGTGGTTGACAAACTTAGGGATGAAATCTTGATCGCTCACCTGAGGACGACATATGACTCGGTCGCTGATGAAGAAAATAGAGAAGCTATTTATGATTGGAGAACACAATTAATCTTCAAGGCAAAAATACAGGAAACAATGATTTCAGAGTTGGCCGAGAGTAGAGAGCATGCGACTATTGCACTTCATTATGTGAGAACTTTTGTGTCACAAGTTCCTTGCTGATATTAGCGTGAGGGTGGTGAGTATGTTGAGTTTGCAGACATTCAGTTAGAATTGCAAACACTCATCCATGGTATTTTCAGTGGAGACTCTATTGGCTATAAGTTAGATCAACTTATAGTCATGTCAACATTGTTCGATGAGGCAGTTAGAAGAAGAGGTGAACTTCAGAGCTAGATCACAAGTGGTGAGGATATGCTACGCAGACATCGTGTACTACGAAAGAGTATCAGTGCCTCGGATGGTGATGCAGTCAATGACCTCATGGAGGGGTTAGTTGCTCGAGATCAGGGCCAGTGAACTTCAGTTCAAGGCATCCCACCTTTTCCAAGATAGGCATTAGACACATGAGTTAAACTCGATGCCTCTTTCCGAGTTAACTCGTTGTTCCACAATGCATGCTATGTCTTTCTTGGAAACATCTTTGTATAGTTGGAGTTATTAGTTGTCTTTCTCCATTAACCGATGGTAGTTATTAGTTAACTCTCTTTCAATAAGGACGTGCATGTTGCACATGTCCAATTAGTCTTGTTTGTATCGGTTAACTGATGGTAGGTTTATAGTTAACTGCATAGTTTCATTCAATTAGGTTTAGAGAATAAGATCTTGCTTGCTTGCGAGACTGTAGTTGACTCAAGGTGATTTTAGGGTTGCCTACACCTTTGATGTCTATAAATAAGAGCATTCAACTCATTTGTAAATAACTTTTGCATGCGATAGCAATATATGTTGAGCCTACCTTGCCCGTAATATTGTTATTCTGTATCTGTTCACGAGTGATTACTATATTAATGAATAGTTGTGCCACCTTGCCTTCATGTTATTACTATGGTGTTTGTTCAAATCTTAGTTAAATGGGGTTACTAGTTTGATCGTTTATTGTATGCGTGTCTCGTCTATGCAATTTACTGTCCTAGTTGCTTACCTTATGTTATGTTAATAATAGGCCTATTTAGATGAGCAAATTGCTGAGCCACCTTGCCCTCATGTTGCGAATCTATACTTAAAGCTTATCGTTTGATGTGTGTGTCAATAAACCTATTCAGCCAAGCAAATAGTTGAGCCACCTTGCCCTCATGTTGTGAAGTTGTACTCAGTTTATCATATATTTGTTTGTTTCTAATAAACTTCTTCCCAGCCAAGCAAATAGTTGTGCCACCTTGCCTTCACGTTGTGAATCTGCACCTGAAGTTTATCGTATAATCACATTCCTACTCCTTTTCCTCATGCTCTGTTTTCTTGAGGAGATTGGATAGTTTAAAGCATTTAGTTTTTAGTTGTAGTTAAGACTTGGGAAACCAGAAAATCCTTAGCTGCAATGTCCTTGGTTTTCTTAACCTTGTACCTCTTCCAGTTGAGTCAAAAAGATAGGATTTAGATCATTTACTTTTAGAACGCATATCAGAAAAAGAGGGAGCTTCCCCTCCTAATTTGAAGAGCAGTCATCGCGTACTGTGCATAGCTGTCCGTACCAACTTGCACTCCAGAGGTGCTAATTGTTACGCCAACACACTGCATAACTCTCTAGAGTAGACTGCCATTTACCCTAATTACTGGCTTGAGTTAATCCCTTTTGATTGTCTGCCATTCACCTGAGCAAGGTAGAGGGTTTCATTTACTGGAATTAGGTTCCAAGCGCTCAAGTTGTAGATTCCATTTTTTCTATATGTCTGACTAGTATAAGTGCAGAAGTTTCTGAGAGCTAGTTTGGAGTTCTTTGCCATATCTTTAATCACATTCTCAACACTAGAAGTACACAATAAACTACTGATTAAAAAAATCCAAAAGGAGAAGGATAATTCAAAATTATTTAGAGTTACTTAATTTATGGGGCCAGTTTCAACATACTACCTTCAGCTACATATTCCAGGAATGCAGGGAATGCCTCATAACAATGTTAGACCTGGTTGCATGTGTTTTCTTCCAATAATTTTAAAGCTCTTTACAATCCTGAGGAACTTGCATTGGTTGAATAAGCGTTTACCAATGTTTGTCTGTAAGAATGAAACATCTAAAATCTATCAGTCATTAAAAAGGTTACAATTCCCTAAACCATTTTCTAAATGTTACTGTACTGTCACCAGTAGAGGTGTTTTGAAACCAAGAGCTTGAGATAGCTACCATATGCATGAGTAAAATGATAGGTGAGAATAATGTGTTTCAAATATAGAGCTATACATATCTAAATTCTCAAGATATGAAGGAGTTTGACACGATTCAAGAACAGATGAGCATTTTACCTTGTAATAAAGTTCTGAAATTCCCCAGGAAGAATTCTATTGATACACAACACTTAGTATTCTGTTCCTGTTTTGCAATTATTCTTCGGTCATATTCATGTCTTGTTACAAACAAAAATGCCAAGATCAACTACTAAACATTAAGTTATAAGCTAAGAAAAAATAAATTGAGAGATTGAAATAAACTCATTCCACAACAAAAGTGAGACAATATTTTTGAAGGGGGAAAATCGTTTCATGGAAGAAAACTCTATGTGCATTAATGAAGATGGCAGCCTGAAATAATATTCTACAATGCTTACACTTGCTTCATTGCAGAAATCATTAGAATTTTCAAGATTGAGAATGTAACTCCAATCCTCTACATTTGGCACCTAGCATTAGTGTGTGCCCAAGCATCTTATTCCTCATGACAAGAGGTGCGCATACACGCGTGTAAACGAGATTTACATTCTAGTATTCCTTGTAATGAATATAGAGACACCTAAGAAATGAGTTACACTTAAAGGAATCTCATTAGCTAAAAGACAAAAGAGGTGTAGGATAATCTGAATTAATTAGCACAAGATAATAATCCCAATCACCTTACTAAGGACAAAAGCTTACTAAATGGAGGAGAAATCCATACATAGAAGGATAAAAGTTTGAGTAGGAATTTTCCATAAAAACAAAATAAATCTATTCTATAGCTTGAGGGCCTACTAACTATAACTCTAATTAACAAGGATAACATGTTAAATCATAGATGAAGATTACTGATCAACTACAACATGATCTGTCCAATTCAAAGCAGATATTCTTATTAGTAGTCTCAGGGATAGAAGATTTTGGTAAGTTGGTTCTATCCTGTTCTCTTTCTGGATCGTGCCATGTATCTGCCCTTTCACCCCACCTAAAGAGGTGCTTGGAATATGTATTAAAACAGAACTTGGGATAATATCTGTCATTTTCCTCTTCTACATCTTCTCCATGTTTTGGGTTTGTGAGAAACCTCATCTTCTAAAGGTTGCTGTGTGGTTGTACCAGCTTCTATTTGAAAAAGACAAATAAGAAAACTATATCAACGTTTGCAGATTGTAGATAATAAATGGAGCTGAAACCTACAGCTGGTATAGTAAGTCACACTTCGATACTATCATTTCAAGGTATAAATCTTATCAGCATAGCAGAAAAAGTACTTGATGAATTATTGTTTTTGTCAACTATAAAAAGGTCATTTCTGTCAATTATTTTATGACCTCTAGAGTAAGCAATCTAGACCATCGTGACTTTAAATGGAGTGTACCTAAAGTTTGATATATGCTGCAAGGAACTTTACCAGGTAAAGATGCTATTGATTTGTCATTAAAAAAATTTCTGGATTCCATGCATGGGACACATATCCCAACTCTGAACAGGAAATGCTGCAATGCAGCCTATCTAACTTTGGCAGCAAAGTTAGTGAAACTATACATATAATTAACTGTTTTCTATTTCTATTCTATTGTTTTTTTTCTTTTCAAATAGTGTCATGTTTCCCTTCTACATTTTCATTAAATCTAAACTCACTATTTTAGTATTTTCTGCCTCCCTCAATGCTGCAAGTTTCAATATGTCACTATCTTTCCTAGTTGGTCTGATTGGTGTCATATTATTCTAGTTTGGTGGATTTAGGGCTTGCATAATAAAAAAATCCCAATCCTAACAAATAGAATGCTGTTATGTATGTATTTAAGAAAAAATGGTCATATAATAATACGACTATTGATTTTTACATGCTTTTATTTATTTCTATGGTAATATTTAAAAGATTTTGGTTGTGGCACAGCACTTTCCCTCTGAAGTTTTGGAACTTGAAAGAGCTGCTCGCACTCTGGATATGACCCACAACAAACTCGGTAATTGTCTTACTTATGGCCTTTGAACTGGTTTAAGTTGCTATTTTAAATGAATACATAAAAAATGGACGCTAAAGAACAAACACTGACTGAATGTTTTCATCTTGACTGCTCAGGTTGTCTATATATAATTGCAATGAAATATATTTAAATTTTTCATTTAGACTTGGGGTAACAAATCCATTGTGGAGTATTTGTTTGTTGAGAAGGATAATATCCCCTTGTGGTGTGACTTTCATCTTAGATGCCATGACTGAGGGGTGTCTTTTCTGTCAAATTCACCCAGGCCTCATCCATTGGGTTATGGTGTACACTGCACCTGGAATTGGATGTGGTAATTTAACCAATGTAACATTCAATATTTGTACATTTAAGCATGTAACATATCTAATGGGGATTTCAAAATAGGTCTCCATTATGAAAGCCCTGATGATTTACCACTTGATCTCATCCCATTTGACAAAGTAGGGTGGAATTTTGTATCAATAATTATTTTCATGTATATTTAGGGAAATAAATAATTAACTTGGCTGTAATATGGATGTGTTAATTGTTAGTGGTGAGGGAAGATTCCATTGAGTTTGTGGTGACACATTGTAGTCTATCTTAAATTCATAGCTGCAAATGCAACATATTTATTTTCTGGATCATACAATAAATGTGCTTTGGATCCCTCATAACAATGTTATAATAACTTAGTAAATTACAAAGGTAATCCCATAGGAACATTAGCTGTTGCAGCATTTGGGAAGTACACGTTTTATATTTGTAAGTTAAGAAAAGGATTATTAAAAACCATAAACTACTATGTGTTTCAATTTTCCCCCATCATGTGTTGGCAAAGCTCACAAATTTTTTATCAACTCACTTGCAATCATATTAATTTGAGAGGAGTTCACTAATTCCTTGGGAGTTAACATTAATGTTTGTTTGGCATTTAAATTAACATTGAGAAGTTGACAAGGTACCTTGGAGGCAAATCAAGGGCTTACACATGAAAACATTATATGATCAATAATATTGAGTTATACTACATTGATTGAAGGGATGTGTGGGTTCTAATTGTGTGCCCTGGTTATTATTCATATTTCTGATATTAATGTTAATTGGGTCTATAATAAGTGCCCCTATATCAAGTTGCTTTGGCGTCAAAGCATGTGCAAAAAAGGATGCCTAGCTTGGAAGTCCTCAATTTGCTAGTATGCTTCATCATTAGGAGGGTTCCTCCACTTGATTAAGCATTTTGTGATTTGCTTTAATCTCAATGACATTATTTTGTTATTCAAGACACTTTCTGATTCTAATGCCATTTTCCTCCGTCCAAGCAAATGTATTTTGATTTGGTTTGTACAATATTCATTGAATTTCTTCTTTAGATAGGATACATAAAAAGACTTGTGTATGCATCCTTCATGCAGTACATCTAAAACTTACACAACTTGGCTTATTTTTTCACATCTTGTATGGTCCATCATAGTTACAAGACTCGGACTCGCCTCGGACTCGGCAAGCCGATTTTTGACTCGGACTCGGACTCGGAGCCCAGACTTGCCCAAGACTCGGCAAAGACTCGACAAATAGAAAAACCCAAGAAATTTAGAGATTTTTAAGGATTTAAAGCTTGTTTCATGCACCCTTTAGTAGATAAACATCAAATACACAATAACATCATGAACTAGAAACTACTATGATCCTATACACAAACATCTATCGATCACATAAGTATAAACGCAAATTTTAGCTGAAGGAAATAACACATTCAGATATATAAATATTGTCAAATGTATACAAAACTCATGGAATATGAAATCCATGGCATCAAAACAAATATCAAAACTAAAAATATAAGTCTATGGCTCAGAAGAGCTTGGATTACTCATCCCAACATCACGACAAGTCATGCGCTAGTGTCTAAGATAGGTCCTAGATGATGATGTAGCCATGATATTTGCTTGCGTCTCAATGATTGGTATGTATATTCAAGTGAGGAATTTATTATTAAAATTTTATTGTAGCCTTCAAGACTGCATGTTTTGTTGTTGTATGGAACAAGATAATCCTTGAGGATGGCTTTGACTGTGAAAGATGCAAAGATTTGCAACAGGGGATATATATTTTGTAGGTTTTATGATCATGATTCATCATTGGCCTATAACATGCTTAGACCTATAGTTTGATGAGGATTTGGGGGAAACACCCCAACGGGGTTGAGGGGTAGTGCCCCTCACGGGGGTCTTGGGGCAGCGCCCCTTGTGGGGGTCTGGGGGCAGCGCCCCCAGCGAGGTCGAGGGGCAGTGCCCCTCACAGGGTCCCGGGGCAGCACCCTGGGCGCGCTCCCCCAAGCCCAAATGAAGACCTTCAAAACCACACAAACCTCCATGGCGCACACCATTTAATTAAAAAAACTGTAAATGAAAGATTGAATTTTTTTTTTTAAAATTAATTAAAATGCCCGAGTCTGAGGCACAAGACTCGGCGAGTCTGCCGAGTCTGCCGAGTCCGGCGAGTTCGGCGAGTCTCGGAGAGTACTTGGCAGCCGAGTCTTTGGGACTCGTTTAGGGTCAGCCGCCTCGGGACTCGCGAGTACTCGCCGAGTTTGGGCGAGTCTTGTAACACTGGTCCATAGACAATAGACATGTAATTTGTTGTCAATTCATCCTTTGTGAGTAACTCCAAAGCTTACGCCATTTGGATTATTATACTGTCACATAAAAACCATAGAACTTAGAGGCAAGCTTTATATGTTACTATTCTCTAATGCTAATTGGTTGGATTACTAATTTGTATCTCATATGGACTGTAAAACAAAGATCAAATTCTTAACTTGGAATTCTCTTTCTAGTTGATTTGAGTGAAGTTTGTTCATTTGAATTTTTCCATTGTCAGATTTTCTTTTAAATATTTCATATTCCTTTGGGATTTTCAGATATGAACATTTATTGTGGGGACTTTAGTGTTCCAAGTTAAACTTGATGGCTTATGGTTGTAACAGCATTGTTAAGGGTGTCATTTTTGGGGATGTGTGATATGTAGTGTTATACAGATGTTTTACTAAGTCTAACCACTTATGTGATGAAAATTTGGAGGTATCTTTAAGAAATTTGTGAGTTATTTCTATTTTTCATTTATTTCAAATAAGAAAGTTGAACTCAAGGTGAGTAGCATATCTATTCGATGAAAAGATATATTTGAAAAATTACTTGAGTACAATTGGCCATGAATTTTGAACTTTCAGTGATTGATTGGTTTGGTTAAAGATTACAATTAACTGAAAAATCAAATATTCATCAATTCTTGTAACATTGATTCTTTGTCTTTGTGGATGAGTATTGTGTATCCTCAATCACTCAATATTGTTAGGACTAGTGTTGAGTTTGGTGATTCTTGATGGAAAAGAACTGTGAATCATATGCAAGTTAATGAAAGAGTCATAAAACAAGGAAGGTTAATGTGGGTTATGGAAAGGGAATAGAAGAATAAGTTTGTGTCAGGAAAGAACAAATGGAATTGTTGAATGGTTGGATAAAATCAAGCTTCATAGTTTCATACTTCTTGAGGAATAGGTGATGAGCCTATGCAATAATGAATAATTGAGAGGCAATTTGGAAGGCTTATGGATAAAAAGGATCAAACATATTGATTAACATGTTTTTTGATACATTGAGCAAAGTTACCAAGATGAGCAAAGTTACCAAGACTTTGCTGGTGGTCACTACAAAATAGGGTTCGCTTTCATTGCATCATAAGAAAACATTGAAAGCTAATCTGTATTAGGATAAAAATCATACATCTAAGCATAAAAATTGAAGCTAAAGACACTTTGGAAGAAGATGAAGACTTCATCCATTGAGAACTTAATTAAACAATCAAGCATTGAAGGCCTTCCACAAAAATGTCAAAGAAAATGAAGATTCAACATCCGAAAAGTTATGTAGAAGCATTGAACTCCACAATGAACTCAAAGAGTAAAGACTGCACACAATAATGGTGGAAAGATCACTTGAAGAGTTTGCAAAATTGCTGAACAATTTGAAGGAGGAAAAAAAGAATCATGGTATTTAATATTTTATTATGTAGAAAAGGACACATTTAATGAGATTGGGTAGATTGAGACAAGATAGAATGGGCAGATTGAGACAAGAATATTGCCATTTGCAAAATTCTGGTTATGATACAATCATATGTGTTTAATCCTCATGAAGAGTCTCAATGAAGATGTTGTTAGGATTTGGTGTTATACACCTTGCATAACTAACTTTTAATGTTGGTGGTAAGTGTGGGACGCCATGTTTGCTTATGTCATTTTTTTCCTATGTGATTGTTGTAACATTGGAAATGTATTAGGTTACATAAAGAGAAGCAAACAAGACAAAAAAAAATCACCTCAAGATGGAATATGAAGTCACAAAGTGGGGGTCATTCTTTATGGGGAAAAAACGAGCTTTGGAATGTGAAAAGTCATTTTGTGTAGGCAAATGAAGGGTTACATTCGCGCACCCATGGGAGATGTGAACCCATGGTTTAAGATTTGTGGTTTCGTGTATCTCAACTTTATAAATAAGAGGTTTGGGGTAGTGGTTTTGTTAGTGTTTCTTATATCAGATTGAATAATGAAAGCACTTAAAAGAATTGCAACACATAAGACAATGAACACACAAAGATACCTTGGGAAAACCCTCCTCTTGAGGGAGAAAAAACCCAGCAATGAATCTCTTCTATAATATAGAACAATGGCAGAAATCTGCTTACAACTCAGGCCCAACAATGGCCAATAATGAATGCAATGAGGTCGCACCTCTTCTAGATACACAAGATACAAATGAATATGTTCTTCCTTGAAATCGGACCTGCTCTTCTAAAGTGCAAATTCTGCCCTTGAATATAAAATGCGAACTTGCTTGAGATGAATGTATGTAATGACATAAATGACCTTGCCTTTATACAAGTGAGGCGTCTCTTCACTTAGGTCGGCTCATATACAAAATAAATAATAAATACATAAAGTCGGCTCAAGCCAAGACTAAAATATGCGAACCAAGAAGGGTCGGCCCTTTAGCATTTACATTTATTGTTTGGTATAAATTAAATAGCCGAATGGCTATGCATTTAATTTATCTTTTCTTCTTGGAATTCGTGTGATGAAGTGTAGACCGTAGCTGCTATAACATCAACACTCCCTCTCAGCTAGGGATGAACTTCCATCTGCACAAGACACATCATATTAGAATGAAAACAAAATAGAATATCACCTCAATGTGATATTAACCATTATGGCTACTTCCATAGATGGTATAAATAAAATCATCACGGATTCCCTCACGTGATGCTGTCATGGAGTCACACACATGACATCCACCATAGCTCTCCCAGAGGGTGGAAACAAGGGCTTTCACCTCAAATCTCTCTCAATAGAGAATTGCATTATCAAGGGCTTACACCTCAACTCTCTCTCAACAGAGAATTGCATTATCAAGGGCTTGCACCTCAACTCTCTCTCAATAGAGAATTGCATTAAACAAAGGAACACTGATACTGAGACTCCCTCTCGATCCTGGCTTCAGAGATTGCAAAGAAGACTTCTGGAGATGTACTCCCTCTAGCCATCAACTCAGTCCCTCTAGTGTTTACTCCCTCTTGATCATTTCTTTGGTTGACATGACTTCTTCAAAAGATGCCTCAAGCTTTTCATCACTAAGTAATCTCTTATCATCTTCTTCCCCCTAAACCTGTCCAGGAAGCATTTTAGATAGAGATTACTAACAGTCCATAATTATCCAAAGAAATATGAAGATTAGAATCGTACAAGTTATATCATGAATGAAATTTTTTTCCAAAGATCTTTTGCTAGTGAACACAACACAATTCCAGAGAATCTACTATCTCTCTTAATTACAAGATCCAAAGAATAAATAAATGATATAATTCAGCAACCAAAGAATACTTATCTTTTTAACTGTTCCGATAGGTCCAAATGCTGGACATAGTGTGATACGTTGTACTTGCGCTCAGATCAGTCCGTACCCTTCACAGTTTGAACACAATGATGACCTGAAAGGTACTTTGTCTTCGAGAGATATCTCCAGCCATCAATGTAGTCCAATGATTGCAAGCTATGACTCCAAGCTTGATCGTTTCTCCATTCAGTATGACTTCGATATCCAATCTTTCCAAATGCAGGTTGCCTCTCTATTGATTGTGTTGCAGCCATTTTACTCTTCCTGACAACCATCATCTTCGCCCGATGATGTACGATGTTTTTGCATGAAGCAAACACCTACAGCTCCAGAACATTTCAACAAACTCATGTTCAACATTTGTGCTCTGGGCCTTAACTCCTTGACCTGGCACACTTCCTTCAACAATTACTTTAGACTCTTCCTTAAGGACTTTCATGGTTGGTAATGTTGCAAATAAATAATGACTGTTCTTTATTTGTTGTATGATGTCATGCGCCAATGGCTTAGGCCTGATAGAAATGCATTCAGATTTCCCGAATATAAATTCAATTCCTTAACATGGCGGCGGCTCCCATTCTCATCATAAGTCGTGGTTGCTCATTTTCCACTATGTTCCAAGACATTTCAAAAATAGATAGACATGTTAGGCGACGGTGAAAAGAAAGATCATTGATAATAGTTTACAGTTTCGATACTTCCTCTAATTGCCGCGTCAACCTCTATCATTTGATTATTGTAAAATACACTCGATGCTTCTCAAATTTACACAATAGCCTAATTATAATTGCATTAGATGGCGGTGGCTATATTTGCAAGGCTCCCGATAATTTATTTCCACTCAGAAATCTTCCTGAAGGCCGTTTTAAGACAATTCTCCCAGAGTTCAATTCCCGTGTGCTCTCCTTCAGCTGTGCGTAGCTTCAAGCTAAGGAACCCGATACTCTTAAGAACTCGCAATATATTTCCCGTTCTTTGTGAAAAAGCCAAACTCACACGACATCCACATAATTAAAGTCGTCTCTCTCCTCTAGCCGATTCAAACCTGTGATTCTCTCCCGACTCCAAGAAATAAATAAGCGGCAGTTTAGAGAATCCTCCAATTCTTAATATTCATTAAAGATTTGTATCCGTTTTCTCTTTAGAGTTTATTCTTGGCTCCTATCTTCGCCACTACAACCACAATGAACATTTATTTGTGCATCGAACAGGCCTTTACTTGAGCAATGGTTTCAATCATTACTTCCTGATTGAGTTTCTGTTTGTATTACTTCCTGGAGAATCTGCTTAACCAAATCTGATCGGATCTTTACTTCAACCCGCTCTGATACCATGTTAGTGTTTCTTAGATCAGATTGAATAATGAAAGCATTTAAAAGAATTGCAACACATAAGACAATGAACACACAAAGATACCTTGGGAAAACCCTCCTCTTGAGGGAGAAAAAACCCAGCAATGAATCTCTTCTATAATATAGAACAATGGCAGAAATCTGCTTACAACTCAGGCCCAGGAATGGCCAATAATGAATGCAATGAGGTCGCACCTCTTCTAGATATACAAGATACAAATGAATATGTTCTTCCTTGAAATCGGACCTGCTCTTCTAAAGTGCAAAATCTGCCCTTGAATATAAAATGCGAACTTGCTTGAGATGAATGTATGTAATGACATAAATGACCTTGCCTTTATACAAGTGAGGCGTCTCTTCACTTAGGTCGGCTCATATACAAAATAAATAATAAATACATAAAGTCGGCTCATCCAAGACTAAAATATGCGAACCAAGAATGGTCGGCCCTTTAGCATTTACATTTATTGTTTGGTATAAATTAAATAGCCGAATGGCTATGCATTTAATTTATCTTTTCTTCTTGGAATTCGTGTGATGAAGTGCAGACCGTAGCTGCTATAGCATCAACAGGTTTTGCTTGAGTTGCATTTAGAGTAAGGAGTTCCTATTAGAATATTGTCGGAATTCTTCTAGAATTGAAGCATAAAGTGAGACACCTAAATCAACTTTCTTATTGTATTTTTATCCTATTTTACTAACAATATACTGAGTGTTATTGATTTGATGCTGTTTTTTTCTTTGAAAGGGTTTTCCTCAGATAAATTTGGTGTCATGTGAATTCTGTGTGATTGTATTTATTTTTGTTGTTGCTGATTTGCATACATATTACAGACTTGTGGTGATGATAGGCTTGATGAAAAGCTGATATAAAACAATAAATTAACTTTTAAATTAGATTATCTAGCCTTTTTTCTCAATATTTGGTATTAGAACTTGGTTGTAACTGTTGTGGCTTGTGGTGCATCATACCCTAGTTTCTTTTTCATTGTTTGTTTTCTTTGGGCATTTTGTTGTTGCCACAACATGTCTCGGTTCATTTTGAACTAGGGATCCCCTTTAAGAATGGAAATCCTAATGAGAATGTGCCTCAAGCAAGGAAACTTGGGGATGCATTCCCAACATTGTTTGGGGCATCCTCATTTTCAAGACGTTTCAAGGATGTGGGGGTGCCTAGGGGATGTCCCTAGGCCATCCCTAAATTGGGGAAAAATGTAGGGGAAATATTGAAAACTTGGGGACGTCCTAGAAAATTAGAGGGGATGGCTAGCCGTCCCCATAAAAAGGTAGTTTTTTTAAATACTCCAATACTTTAAAAAATGATAAAATTGTGAAAATAACGTGTCATGAAGGTTTGTGTGGTTTCAAAGGTCTTAATTTGTGCTTCCTGATGGGGGCTATGCCTCTCAACCCCACTCTATACTATGATAGGGAGTGCGCTTGGGGCCCTATCCCTCGACCCTGTTGAGGGCGTTGCCCCTCAACCCTATTGGGGTCTCCACTTCCAACCTCCACTAGTTATTGGGATCTCTTATCACATAAGAAACTTGAACTCAATGAGGGGGTCTAGGAGTGGAGACCAAAACTGACAACTTAGACAATTATCTTTATGATTCTCATAATATCATTGATCAAGTATCATACTATCAAAGATTCAAATGTCATTATTATAAAATAATTCTATATGATATATCAAATGTATTTGCAATTCTATATATTTTTAAAATGTTTTGCGCACATATACACAAATTAATTTTTGACATTTATTAATTTGTTCAACTCTCATGTGAACTCTCAATTTAACACAAATTTTATGTATTAAGGTTCTATAATGTATATTGTAGTTGACCGAAAGTTAATTGAAAATGTTTTAGTCGGCTTGATAGTAAATAAATAAATAAATGATTATGTTTTGGTTTTATGTGTTAAGTTCTCGACGGTTGTTATAGTTGGTTGATAGTTACCGAGAGTTGGTATTCTTAACCAACATCGTTAGACTATTTATATGTCCTTATTGTTCATAGTCGGGGATTGTTATGCTTTTGATGTACTCGTTGCAAATCCTTTATGAACTGTACAAGTACTTTATATCATGTTTTATGTTTGGTTACTTTTGTTTACTCTGTAACTTGTCAAGTAGAATAAGTGAGTAAACATTTGGTGTTGTTGCTAATACAAACTCTTGTACACAATACATAGACGGGAATAATGGCGTCGTAATGGGTTAGCCAACCAAAGAGCCAGTACAAGCTAACGAAGAAAGAGAAGATGCGTTGATGAAAGTTCTTGTAAATCTGTGGGATATCTTATTGAAGGAACATGTATGGAGGGAAGCTCTCAGGCGAGAGGTCCCTCAGGCGGCCATCTGGGACAATCTCACGGTCAACCTAGAAGTCAATTGCGTTCTCGATAGACTATCGAGACTGATCGCACTTCACTATATTATATTGCAAGACCTTTGGGCTGAGAGGGACCAAGAACTATGAAGGCAACATATACTGCAACAATACGAGGAAATAAATAAACAGGAGGAGGAAGAACGCGACACTAGTCATAGATGTACTCCTGAAAATTAATGCTCGTATGACCAAATGAAGACAACAATTGAATTCCAAGTGGTCAGGAATTATCAAAAGAATGGATACGAAGATCTCTGAGAGTAAAAGAACAAAAGAAAAGACGATGACAATTGAGACAAATTACTGAAGAAACAAACCAAGACCTTGCCGAAGAAACAAACCAAAATCTTGATGACCAACCAAGACAATTGTCTGTAGAGAAAGTATTGGACGATGAAGAAGAAAAAAACTTTGAAAATGAATTAACAAAAGAAATTGGAAATAACATACGTCGCATCTGAGAATTATCCATATTGGGAGAAGAATCGAGAATTGGAGAATCCGAATCGAAGACCCCCGGACGGAGGGAGTGCAGGAATGATCCCTTGGATACCTCGAGTGTAGATGATGTTGAGGGCGGATGAGTAGAGGACTTGTACATGGCCGTGAGTGCAGGACAGGTACTGGGTATTGAGCAAAACAATCCTAACAAGTCTAATGCACGAGGAGAACATCAGGGAAGAAAATGGTGACTCCACCAACCAATCTGAGTGTGGAAAGGCAAAAATTGCCAACATTCACGGGGAACGGGTTGGAGGATCCAATGAGACATTGCAAAACTTGTGAGACCATATGGATAGCAAGTGGCCAAGAAGACAAAGATTATTGGTTGAGAGCATTTCTAGCAACTCTCAAAGGTATAGCAATCAATTGGTATACAAAATTAGACATAGCACTCAAAGCCACATGGGAGGCATTAAAAAGAGCATTTCAGGAAGAATTCAGATTTTTGAGGGATGACAATGAAATCGTTGCCAAAATCTATAACTCCAAACAAGGGAAACATGAAAACCTATGAGCTTACAATTGGAGGTTCAAGGAATTGTTGGTAAAATTAGAGAACCGGTCGATCAACGGATTGAAGTGATGGTTCATTGAAGGACTAACGCTCGCTACGGAAAAAAATGAAGGTAGTACCTCCATTGTTGTATGTCGAGGCTTACGGTCGAGTGATGGACGTCAAGAGTGAAAATGAAACATCCTCTCCAACGAAATGAAAGACAGATGGCGATGAGAGCATAGACAAGAGCAATGACGAAGAATCCAAAACTGTTCAGGCCCTCTTACGAGATATGATGTTCATGATGAAAGAACTGAAGGCTGACAAAGATAGCCCAAAAGAAACTAAAGAACTCTAGTGCATCAACTGCAAAATAGTTCACACAAAAAACAATTGTCCAAAGAAATCATTCTATGACATGTGCTAGGTACTGGGACATTCCATTAAGAAATGCTTGTGCAATTTAAAGACAAGTACACAAGTTCTCTTCACCCAAGGGGAACAATCAACCCCACCAACCACACCTCCTAAACCTCAAAACAATAACAGTAATGCATCTCTTGGTAGGTGTTGCAATAGACGAAGAAATAATGATCAGTACAACAACAACGGGCCAAGTAGCCAAATCCAGTACGACTCTAAAGGAAGACCCATGATATAGTGTTGAAAGTGCAATAAATGGGGTCATTTCGTCAGAGAGTGCCAAAAGAATCAAGGAAAAGGAGGAATGTTATGTAAATGTTGCAGACCGGGTGGCCATGAAGACATCGACTGCTCGAAGTAGAAAGGTATCAACATGTTGGAAGTGGAAGGTGAGGAGGTTTTGGCAATTACCAGAGCACAAATGAAGAAGGTTGTGTACCCAGATCCTCATACGGAGAAGGAAAGACTTTGAGAGGCCAAGGCAAAAGTAGAACAAGCGATGGCCAAGGAAAGGAAAACTTCCAAAGAAGAAACTATTATGTCATTATGGTCAGAGTTAGAGAAGAACACATACAACAGATGTTGCAAACAACCATACTCATCAAGGTAACAAATCTTCTACAGACAATGCCACAACTGAGAGTGGCAATTATGAACATAGTTGGTGGCAATCAAGTTTGATTGGGAAGCACAAGCAAGGAGAAAGCAGTACCACTACCTGAAGGTAAACAAGAACACGATCCAATGTTACTCACAGTGAACATCGGGAGGAGGCCAGCCATCATACAAATGGAGATAATGGGAAAGACACTCAAAAACACCATTGTCAATGGAGGTTAGGGAGTCAACCTACTATCGGAGGATACTTGGAATTCTCAGGAAACCGATTTTCTGGCCACCAACATTTCACTTGGTAGGCATCGATCAACATTGTATCAAACCATTGGGTACACTAATGGTACAGGAGGTGACAATCCACACACAACAATTTTTTCTGAACTTTGTCGTCATCCCACTGCAGGAGTATGATGCACTGCTTGGGAGAGGGTGGCTGATTGCAACCGAGGCGAATCACAACTGGAAACGAAACACACTCTCCATTGAGAGCGGTGGAGAAAGTACACCATTGATTTGAAGAATCAAGCTGTGAGCGAAGAATTGGCATCCTCTGAGTTAGAGATTGATGGAGGAGAATTAGATGCAGACAATAGAAGAAAGTCTATGGAACCCAATGATGAAGGGGTACTTGACCTCAAGAGTTGCTTTGAGGACGAGACGAGTTTTCTCAATGGTCTATTCCATTGGCAAATGGAAAAGTACAAGGTGTTCCACCCAGAGTGCAACATGTTACAGATCGGGGAGATCGAGGAAGATGAAGACAAAGCCTTGACTAGTCAAACATTCCCTACCGAGTACGAAGAATACAAGGAAGGAGTAGCAAAATTGGATGACACACCAACCAAGAAGTTCCAATTGGACAAAATGATCAAGTACGAGGAGCCAAGGATGAAAAAGGTGAACCTAGGGGATAAATTCAAACCAAAGATAATCATGGTCGAAGATGATTAGGACCCCGTACTAAAGGCGACATCATTCAAGATATTCACAAAGTACAAAGATGCATTCGCTTGGACATATAAAGATCTCAAAGAGATACCACCAAAGTTGTGTGTACATAGGATTTCCCTCGTACTTGGAGCACAACTCCTATATAAGAGGCCATATCGGATGAATAAAACTATGTTGCCAAGGTACAAGAAGAAATCAAGAAAATTTTAGAAGCTGGGATCATTTTCAAAGTAGAAGTTAGTGACTGGGTTTCACCAATCATCATATCACTAAAGAAGGAATCTGAAGTTTGAACAGATTTGGATATGTGTAGATTTCAAAAGTTTGAATGCAATGACGATCAAGGATCCCTTTCTAATCCCCTTCATCGACATAGTTCTCAAAGAAATGGTTGATCATGAAATGTACTCGTTCATGGACAAATTCTTTGGTTACAATCAGATAAGCATCATTGAGGAAGACAAGTTGAAGACAACATTTGTAGTCTAGGATAGAATATATGTGTACAACCAGATTTCGTTCAGGTTGTGCAATGCTCAAACAACCTTTCAGAGAATCACCCTACATATTTTTGACAAAAAATGTGTACAACTGGATTCACCAAGGTACAAGAAGAAATCGAGAAAATGTTGGAAGTTGGGATCATTTTCAAAGTAGAAGTTAGTGACTGGGTTTCACTAATCGTCATATCACTAAAGAAGGAATCTGAACAGATTTAGATATGCGTAAATTTCAAAAGTTTGAATGCAATGGTGATCAAGGATCCCTTTCTAATCCCCTTCACCGACACAGTTCTCGAAGAAGTGGCTGGTCATGAAATGCACTCGGTCATGGACAAATTCTTTGGTTACAATCAGATAAGCATCATTGAGGAAGACAAGTTGAAGACAACATTTGTAGTTGAGGATAGAATATATGTGTACAACCGAATTCTATTCGGGTTATGCAATGCTCCAACAACCTTTCAGAGAATCACCCTACACATTTTTGATAAAATGTCGATTGGGAATTTCAAGGTGTTCCTCGACGACTAGTCAATCTACAGTGACCAAAAGAAACATCTGAAGGCACTCAGAGAGTATATGGAATAGTGTAGAGCAGCACAACTGGTGTTGAACTCGAAGAAGTGTTGATTCATGGTACCATAAGGCAAGTTGTTGGGTCACATTGTTTGCAAAGCAGGACTCAGGACAAACCTCGACAGGATACGGATAATTGTAAAGATGGAAGCCTTGCAAAACATCACTGATGTGAAGCCATTTCTCGGTCATGTTGGGTACGATCGAAGGTTCATCAAAAACTTCGCTCGAATTTCCTACCCATTGTACGTACTTACTAGATCGGGGCAACCATTCGTGTGGACGAAAGATCAAGAAAAAACCTTCAACAAGTTGAAAGTACAACTGACCAGTTCATCGATATTGGCATATCTAGATTGGAGTAAAGAGTTTAAGGTGCATGTTGATACTTCAAATTATGCGATTGGAGCAACAGTGGCGCAAGTAGGAGTGCAAGGGTTGGATCATTCGGTATTTTTTGCAAGCTGGTTGTTGTCGAAGGTAGAAAAGAATTACAATACGACAAAGAGGGATGCTCTCGGGATGGTGTATGGTGTACAAATATTTAGGCACTACTTGCTACTACTTGCTAGCTACACCCTTCACGTTCTACATTGACCACCTGTAAAATGCCTACTCAATTTTTTCTTGATTTTTAATTTCAATTACAATGCAACATGCACCCGTTAAGGTTAGCTCCAAAACCAAAACGATGTGGAATAGTAACTCTAACCAAGAATGCGCCCTAAGACCCGATGAGGGAGGAGGGACGGGCATATGGTCAGAGGATTCTTATGATCTAAAACCCAAATATTGAAGCTGATTACAACTGAAGAAACTCAACGCCAAGAATGTGCACGCAAGATCCTTTAAAAGGCGAGGTGCTAACATATGGCGGAGGGATTATTACAAACTAAAATAAACTTAGGCGGTAAACCAGCCATGAGGGATTTTCCACACTTCCACTTAATCAGTGGGGGGAATGAAATTACAAATCAAACAATTCATCCGTTGCGGCAGGCATCCACTCAGGAGTGGGGATTCACCACTTGACAATGGGTACACAGAGAGATCAAACATTCATTCTCCACACTGGCGGTATACCATCTAGGGGTGCTTAATGTGAAATTAATGAAATAATTGCAGCAATAATAGACTGGAAGAATAATACTATTTACAGTCTTACAATATGAAAAAGAGCTGCAAATTACATGAAAATTACAATAGCTTCAAAGCACATAAATACTGGATGATCCCACATTAGATATCTACTCAACTTAATGAAGATAAGATTGGAAATTCAAACTGAAACAATTCTGATATAAAATCTGCAATTCTGGAAATGAATTATCAGCAATTGTAAACTCCTTTAAATGCTCATAACTTCACCAAATTACTTTCGAATTGACTGGAACGAAGTGCAACAACTCTCTAGAAGGTTGGCGCCCCAAATGCAATGAAGAAACATCATCAAATCTCACTAATTATTTTAGCATGAATCCCAATGTGCTCTAAGAGGGTACGACTTGGCTAGAAGGCGATTTTGCTCTTAAAAATCAGGTTCTTTGAAATTAAATCTCAGCTTTCATGGGAAGGGTCACCCATGGTCAACAATCACATAGCACAAATGCCCATAATGAAATAAAATTTATTCACAAAACTGCTAACAAAATTCGATTTCAGCTGTATATGAACCAACAACATTAAAACTAGAAATTCTCACCAATATCTTCACTTTGATGCACAATATGCACTTCTGGATGAAGCACACCCTCAAACAACCATCTAGGGTACCATAGTTTCAGGCCCGAAGAATGGAGTAAACTTGCTAAGCTTTCCCTTAGCCGGATTCTGAAATTAATTCAGCAGCATAACTTTACAACATTTTCCAAGATAATCAATGAGAGCAAAGACTTTCTTTTATAAGTTTTGAGGTGACCCTTCAGCTTCTCCATAAAAAACTCCCTTCTTGCTCTTGAAAATATTTTAATTTTTAAAATATTTCTTCCCTCTTATTTTGGCGTCCAAACTTTAGTGAGTTAATAAAATTTTAATAAAATAATAACCATCTCCAAAGTGGTGTCCCATCCTTAAAATAATTAACTGACTTTAGAAATATTAGATATTTCTTTCATGAGACATCCTCCCTTTTATGACCACTTTTAAAAAACAACATGAATTTATTATGCTAGGCCAAAGTCATAAAAATATTAAAATCATTAAATGTACCTCAGAAAGCCAAATTAGGGAAAACTCAATTGCTTCGCTCAAAGTGAAAAGCTTACTGTGCTGCTGCTGACTGGAGTCCTGCTAAAAATAGAACTTACTAAAAATAGTAAATTCTGAAAAGTTGCCCCGCTCACTTTGCATGTCATACCATTGTGAAGCTCTCAGAAAACCCAGAAAGAATTTGCACTCCAAATTTCGAAATTCCAATGTGCTGGCTAAAAATAGCAAGTTCCGAAAAAGGTTGTTTGATGGAGATGCATGTCACACCATTCCGAAGCTCTCCAAAAACCCAAAAAACATCGCCGAACATGCATCAGAAACTCATACATGCAAACCCTCAAAACTGCTCTAGAATCCCAATAGCATAGGAAACCCTAATTTTACCTCTAACAAGCCTATGGGCTTTCGGAAATAGGTTATCAAGCATTGAAGGGCGAATGGCCAAAATGGGAACATTACACCACCAAGCCCTCATGTACTTGGTAAACAAACCGATCATCCAAGGAAGGATAAGCCAATGGCTCTTACTATTATAGGAATTCACATTCACTATAATCATATGGCTAGGGAAGAGTCACGTCATCGCGGACCAGCTATCGAGAATTCGGTTTGGCGAACCACCCAAGGGAGCGAATGAAGATTTCCCTGATGCACACTTGTTTCAGATCGTAGAACTATTGCCATGGTACAAGAGCAACGGATAGTACCTGTCTACGTTTGCCTTTTAGAAGGAGATGCCACCAAGATAGAGACAAAAGTCAGCACTAAAGAGAAAAACCTTTTAGCCCGTTAATGGTCAGTTATATAAAATGGGATCGGATGATGTGTTGAGATGATGCATCATGCAGGAAGAAATTCTAGGGGTACTCAAGGAAGCACGTGAAGGTTTGGTTGGAGGGCATATGGGACCGGATGCCACATCTTGAAAAGTTTTCTAGGTAGGATTGTGGTGGCCGACCGTACACACAGATGATCGAGAGTGGGTGATATGATGTGATACATGTTAGAGAGTTGACAAACCTCTAAAAAGGGATTACATGCCACTTTTTCCATCTTAACCATAGGAATTGTTCAAACGATGGGGTCTGGACTTCATTGGTCCGTTGAAAGTCAACCAAGTGCATCAGTGCAGGTACATAGTCGTTTCTATCGAATACTCGATGAAATGGGTGGAGGCTCGGGCATTGCTGGAGAACACGACAATTAGTACAACAAGATTTATTTACAAGTAGATAGTCATGAGGTACGACATCCCAATATAGATTACAAGTGATAGGGGAGGACACTTCATCAATCATGTCATTCACTTGATGATGACGGAGTTTCAGATCTTTCACAACTTGTCAAATTTGTTTTATTTGAAAGCCAACAGATAGGTAAAATCCACAAACAAGGTACTTGTCTTGGTCATTCACGTAGTGTGACATTGAGGAAGCCAATTGGTAAGAGAAGTTACTTGCTGTACTATGGGCATATCGTTTGACCTATAAGCTGATGATTGGGCACACACTGTTTCAATTAATGTACGGTCAAGAGGCGATAGTGCCAGTTGAATACATGGTGCCGAGCTTGAATATAGCTCTGGAGAATAGACTTGGTGACACAAAGAGTCTGAAGGAGTGGTTATTCCAACTCAATGAACTCGATGAACAAAGAATATTAGCATAGTGGGCGATAGAGGCAATGTAGAAGAGAAGGAGTATTGGCACAACAAACACCTTCATCAAATGAGATTCCAACATGGCTAGCTAGTCTTAAAGTATAACAGCCATAATGAGATTAAGCTAGGAAAATTCAAGGTAAGGTGGCTCGAACCATTTAAAATCAGAGAAGTGGGCGAGAACGAAGCAATCAAACTAAAGAATTTAGATGGAACTCTGTTACAGGACACCATCAATGGATCCAAGTTGAAACCGTACCAGGAGAGAAAGGAAGCAACAATCAAAATAAACATGCTAGGCTACACAACAAAAGAGGATTGGGTAGTAAGCGAAAGTGGAATCATGGAAGAGCAGGATTGGGGAATAATTGGAAGCCAGTTCGTAGAAGAGGAAGATTGGACAACACCAGGAGGCAAGACAATAGTGGAAGAAAGACTTGTCAAGAAAAAAGTGGAAGGAATTGAAACATTTAACCAATGCCCTGTTATTGCACTATGGAAAAGAGTGTGGGGCCTTTGGAAGTTTCATACACCTTACGAAAATAAAGGCTGATTCAATACTACTGAAACCAACAATTACAATGTGCTTCTTTTACAATGATTTATCAATGAAATTTGCTCCAACTTCAATACAAATGATTTACAATATCTCCAATTACAAATGTAAATAGAAACATCAAGGAAATTGAGCATGAGATAGAACTAATCAGGTCCGATATGAAAAACCAGCAAACTGAAAGTCAGACCAGCAAGCTATGCAATCACCAAAATGCTCATATTTCTCTCAAAACACCATCAAAACACACAAACACTCTAGAATAAAGTATCCAGAGATGCTCTATCCTCTATTGAAAAAAATCACCTTTCGTGCTAAGATTGCGAGATAGATCACAAGGTAATTCCAATGTTCCAAAATTGGGGTGCGGATAAGCTCTGTGGTAGTTGTGATTTGCTGGTAATCACGAGGGGACTTACGCTAGGCTTGTTTAATTCACAATGAAGGTCTAGACAATAAAGCTCTATTGTATGGGTCCCGGATCAAACAAACTAAAAAAAGGAGATAAGGGTTTAGAATTTCTAAGCTACTTCCTAAGAATCCAAGAGACGGTACTAACTTGGTGAAACCAATAACCACACTTTGCTTCGCCACGCTCAATGACAACTACACAAAGTGGGTGCAATCTTCAAGGGAGTGTGCTTAAGATTTTTTTACTACGAACAACACCATCAATAGAACAATATTATTCGAAGTAAACATTGAAGCATACACATCAAAAGCTCAGTCTAACTTTACGCATTGAATGAAAATCATTCATTCAAAGAAAGTATGAGCAGAGTTACACCATAAATTAATACTTATCAAATCTCATTCGCCTAACATACATGAAATAAAATCTAAACTACGATGAGGGATAAGAACCATGCCAACTCCAAAATAAGGGAAATAATCACCATCAATTTGAACAATGCATTACTTATTACTTTGGCAGTCATATGCAACAATTTACTTATCTCAACATGTTTTGCAACATGCTCCCATGCTTTACAAATGAGAGACGAGCTCAATTTATAGGCTCCCCAATTACAATTCAATGGTCAAGATTGATTTAGAATCAACGGCCAAGATTACAAAATAAAACCCTAATTAGGGCTTGTCATAACTAACTCTTCTCGACCAATGAGAAAATTACACTTAGGACACTTGTCCTTCCTACTAAATATGAACCAACAATAAAATAGAAAGTTGCCGCATTGTGGAGTGCCAAGTTCATTGAATCTGGACGTGCCGACTTGGAACAATTTGATTGGTCGAGGCGCCACTTCAGCAGGTTGGATGTCCTCCTTGGTCTCCATGTTCGTTTTTCATGTTCTTGCCTTAGAATATTTTCTTTGCGGATGACTTTGTCCTTGGTGCTTGTTCCTTCCTAGCCTTGATCTTGGATTCCTTTCGAAACTTTGATTTCTTCTTCTTACCTGTATTGGAAGTCTCGCCTTGGAGCAGATGCTTAGACTTGAAGTCATTAAGGTTTTCTTTCTTGATTGCTTTGAAATTCCTACAAGCACCTCGAATTTGGGAAAAAACTCCCTTGTGCCTTCGCCATAATGGAGGAAATTGGAACTTTCTCTGCGAAGTAATTCCCATACTTAGCCAAATTTTTGCTATTTATTTTGTAACAACTTCATGTGGACTACTCAACAGTTAGCCCAAATTTTGGCCATCTCTATGCTCGAATGAACTTTGCCTGTGGATTTGCCTTCAATTATGAGTTTGGCTTGTGCTATGTAGGGCGAACTCCATCCTTGGACAAGGATTTTATTCACTTCCTCTTTATTGTCCTATTGTTTTCTTTCCAACACTCAGTCAATTTTCTGAATTTTCCTTGGCGGACTCATCTTCCCTTGGGCAAGGCGGACTTTGAAGTTGCTTTGGACATGCTTTCTAGTCACGTTGGACTTTCTTGGTTCTTGGACATTGCTTTGAAGAGGGAGGTCGGACTTCACTTGAGTCTTTCCAACCTCTTTTTTTACTTAGCCAAATTTTCAAATTTCCTTGGCTAGGCGTACTTGACCTTGTGGCTGGACATCGTCATGGCGGACTTGGAACTTGTCTTGACATTCTTGTTTGGAGTGCGAACTTTACCAACTTCATGCCAACTTTACCCTGGGCGAACTTCACCTTGTCTTGGACATGCTTGAGCGGACTTGGCACTTGGCTTGCCATCTCCTTACAATGGCAGACTTGTCTTAGCCTTTGTCATTTTCTTCTTACAATGGCGGACTTGTCTTAAACTTGGCCATTCTTCTATGGGTAGACTTCCTTGATGGTTGTGCCATTGCCTTTCTTCCAATGGCGAATTTCCTTATTGTCAAACATGCCATTTGATTTTTTTTTTTATAATTTTTTGAATGTCTAGATTTAGGCAAAATTAAAAATTTTATTTCTCAACTTTTCACTTTTAGGCAAAAAGATCAATTTTTACTTCTCCAAGTATTTTTCATGTCACTTATGGCCTAGGCGCACTTGCCTTGTGTAATTTTTTCATTTTACCCGGCTTGGGGCGGACTTCATCTTGCAATTGTCATTTAAATTTAACATAAGGCAAAATTTCCTTGCAATTTTACCACTTCCAAACATCTTGGAGCGGACCTCTTCACACTCCCACCCTTCTCCAACCTTCTTGGGGCGGACTTCACATGTCACTTGTCATTTTTCCACTTGGGCGGACTTTGTCATTGTCTTGCCACTTAACATATGGCGGACTTCACATGTGTTTTGCCATCCTTCTCATTACTGGGTGGACTTGCTAGCCTTCATGCCATCTCCCAACACCTTGGAGCGAACTTGCTAGCTTCTTTGTCATCTACCGTGGGGCGGACTTGCTCATGACTTAGCCATTTTTGGCATGTTGCTAGGCGGACTTCCACCATGTCTTGCAATTGTCTTGGGCGGACTTCCTTGTAAACTTGTAATTACTTGGGCGGACTTCATCTAACCCTCGTAATTTTTCCCTTGCCAATGGTGGACTTGGCTTAAACTTTGTCATTTTTCCATGGGCGGACTTACATGCACCTCCGTAATTTTGATTTCTTCATGCTCGGGCGAATTTAACACATGCATGTTCATGCCTTAGGCAAATTTCCAGATTTTTCAAAATTTTCACCCATTTTTTCTCTGTAACCTTTTGAAGTTGATGTTGACGAAGCCATGACCCGCACACTTTCCAGAAATAGAAACCCTGCCAAAAATATAAATTTTTCCAAAAATAGAAACTTTCTAAAAATAGCCCCTAAAAAATAGGGATTCCAGAATGGGCTAAAAATGCCAAAAAAAAGTTCCTAAAAAATAGGGGCCAGGGGTGGAAACCCTAAAATTTAGGAAGTGTCAGAATTGACTGAAATGACAGTCGATCTTCATCCACAAGGCCTTCTAAGCACTTTGGCAATGTTCATGCATTGGTTCACTATCATTTCTTGACTCGGATGACCTTCAAAAATTCAAATTCTAAGTACCTCACCAAAACACCAGAACGCAACGGAAAAAGCTATCAGAGGGAAAACCACTAGGGTCCCCATTTGCAATGGGGCGATGTGTGAAAAGGTCACAACAGGTACCATTGGTGACATATTCGAAGAAAAGATCCTTGAAGGAACTAATATGTTTTTGCTTGAGGACAAACAAATTTGAGAGGGGAGGACTGCCATGTCACCGAAATCGAGACATTAAAATAACAAGCTACATATAAAAAATATTAACCATTTAATAATTATAATTGTCAAAGACAATATTATAATTATTAACAATTATAATTATTAAATTATAAATATAGAAGAAGAAATGTTTAATATCCACAAGTTAAAAATACCTAAGAAAGAAATTAAATAATATTAAATACCTAAAACATAAAATATTATTATAATTATAAATATTAAAATATAGATATTAAGAACTTAAATACTATAATCATTATGATATAATATTAATATAATTATTGAATATAAAACATCAAGTCACTATAAAAAGAAGTTTATGAAAAGGAAACGATTATAGATTAAGAGCAGTATAAAAACCAGCGATTATATTGGGAAAAAGGAAGGTAGCGATCAATGGGAATGTTTAGAGAAAGCCAATGAAGATAAACAAATGATTCAGGAGGGCAGCGATTCATATTACTAAGAACAAAAATCATAATAAAAGGTTTAAGAATTAATTAATAAAAAGTCACATCCTCTCATACATTGAAGAAATACCTCTTTTCATGAAGAGGCATATTAAATGGTATAAAGGGCTATATATCAGAAAAAAGAATATAGAATAGAAAGGGTGGAAAGAAGATAGCAGCAAAAATATGTATATGGGATATACACGAGCAGATGTAAAGAGAAATAAATAGATCTAAAAGGAGCTTATGCAGATTCAAAGAACATTAAAATGGAGAAATAAGAAATTTGGAATCAAGGGATATACAACAGAAATTAGAAGGAAGATGGGAATCGAATAAATTGGGAATTCAATGGATATTTTTTGAGTGTAAGGAAATAGAGAATAGCATGGGAAATAAGAGATAAAATATAGACTACAGATCATTCGAAATTTACAAAGACAGGAAAAGGAGAAAAAGTATGCAATATGAACACTAGACCATCATAAAGGATATCTTCAGAAAATCAGGGCAAGAATTATGGTTATCCCAAAATGGGGACATTACACTTATTTTGAGCACAAACTAGGCAGTCTTCATGACTTACTAAAAATAGTAAGTGCCTGGAAAGGTTGTCAGATGGAGATGCATGTTACACCATTCTGAAGCTCTCTAAAAACCCAAAAACACCTAGAAACCTTTCCTGCATGCAAGGTATCCGTTAGAAATGCATGTCATTTTCATAACATGCATGTTACCTTATGCTGAAGCTCTCCAAAACCGTGGAAAGCTCCACTAAACATGCATCAAAAACTCTCGCATGCAAGCCTTCAAAAACTCATATGAAACCCTCTACAAAATAGGAAACCCTAATTTGCACTTCTGATCAACCTATGGATTTCTGGAAATAGGCTATCAGTCCATAAAGAGTGTAGGGCTAAAATGGGGACATTACATTCTGCCCTTCCCAAAATTGCTTGTCTTCAAACAATGTCACTACACTCCAAACATTTAAACTGATCCGTACCAAACCAAGTTGGATCTCGGGGTCCCATGTCCATTTCTGAAAAAACCCACCATGCTGATGCTGCACCACTCTGATTACATAAATAAAGCCTTTGTGCCAATTCTGCTCTAACCTCCCTTGTAACTCTGAAAAGTCACCATTCATGAAACTCAAACTGAAAAATTTGGAAGGACTGAAATCAAAATCTAGTAGCATCTCTCGCCCAATAAACTCTGAGGAGTTAATATCATCAATGCCAATGACTATCAACATTCTGGGCACAAGGAAGAATGATCTAAGTAACTCAACAATATTCTTATTAGCAAAAGTCCTCAAAGCATTAAACAGAGTAACAACAACAAAAATGACTCCATCAAAACTATTTGCAAAGAAGGAAGCAACTCTTTGCAAAAAATCATCAATCTCATCTTTAAAACTTTTCAAGGATGCACAATGCCTTCTCTGAAAAATACAAACATAGACAAGAAGACACTGAAAACTTTCACAACTCTCTCTCCAAAAGTCTCAGAATGATGAACCAAATCAAGCATTGGTTCGCTGCCCCAAGCATATGTAAAAAAAAATGTACAAAGATAGCCATTGAGACGAACCTAAACACTATCTAAATGCAGATTCGAATCACTCCAAATCTTCATTTCTCCCACTTGAGGCCAAAAATCATCACTGATAAGATATTGGAAAGTTTAAAAATGAATGCACCAGCTGCCGAACAAGACTGAAATGGTCATCTTGAGATCTGATTTAAGGATAATCAACATCCAAGAAGATAAACAACTGCTGCAAAACTGAAAATCAGCATCTAAAATATCACATCTGCACATATCCACTGCTGAAAACACCCTTTCAGAAGACTCCATCACAGGAAAAAGACATTTTTTGCTCAAATTTTCTATCCAAACCATCAATTGATGAACAGGATGAGCCCAAAATTGGATGATAAAGAAGGAATCAACATCCAACAATCTGAAAATCTGATGCTTATTATTCCATACATCCTTCTTTCCACACATAATGATTATCATTAGAACATGTTGAGAATTCCAAAGATGGATACTAAATTGAAAATGTTCTCCAAAACTTCAAGGAAATTTCTTAACACATTCCCAAATGTTGATTAGAACCAAGAGAGCTCTCCAAAGATTGATGTTTCCTTTATTGATCCTTCGAAGCCTCACCATGAAAGCTTCAGCACCAAGTGTAAATGAAACACTCAATGTCTTCAAATACCATCCCAAGAAAGGATTAGTGTGAGATGAAACAACATTCAACCCAAAGGATGGTTTATTAGACATGTAAACACGTTGCCTTGGTCCTTCCTTCCGTGCTTCAATAAACATTGAATCCCAAGTTATACCAAGATCCCAAATCATAAGCAAGGAGATGCCATTCTGTAGACGAAGAACTACTTTGACTTGAATTCTCTGACCTATACGTTCCATTTGAATCATCACTTCTTGAAACTCCAAGAAGTATTCAACAAATTTGAATTCACTAAAAAAACTGAGTCCAAAATCATGAGACATGAATTGCCGAAAAGATTCAATGAACCCTTCATCAAACTCAATTATGAAATCAGGTACTCTTAAGGAATCTGGTGCAAACATAAAATTGGATATGAATCTAACCAAGATCCCCATCAAATATTGAATAAACTCTTCATCAGAATGCCAATCAATTATCTGATGCCAATCAAGAACAACGACCTCATTCCTCCTCATTCCTTGATTTTCCATTTCCTGAAGAATGGATGCATTACTATCAACAGTAGTTTCACCATTATGCAACTCATGTATCGTTATTCCACTGCTGAAAGAAGTGCTAGAATTCCTCCCTTCAACATTAGCGTCTAAAGAGATTTCCTCATTAATCTCAAAAAAAGGATTTTCATGAAACTCATTAGCACCAACCTCAAATAAAGGATTATCATAAGCCCGAAAGACATGCTGATGCAAATCTGAATTCTCCATTCTTTTAGGACAACAATTCAAGTCAAAAGTCTCTTGTATGAGATCAAGCTCTTCAAGGACTTCTTGAATTTCTTCAGCTCTCATCTTGTCTTCTTGTTCCTTAAAATAATGAGCAACAATGATTTGATCTTCAGCTTCTCTTAAGGCCTCTTCAACTTTAAGCAATTTAGTTCTTATTTGCTTGTTCCATCCCAAAGCCTCATTAGCAATTTTAGCAGCTTGATCTCTGTCATGGACCACTTGCAAGAACTGTGTCTATATTCCATATCTTTTGTAATTGACTTTAAAACAGCCAAAAACACATTGGACATATCTTGATTCTTAGGTGTACTGTAAATCAGATTTTCCACACACCCATGAATAACATCGAGTTTGGTCAATGCTTGAACTTCAATATCAACAAAGCACAAATTTTGATTGCTCCAATCATGCCTTGGAAGGATTGATGAAGTGATGCTATGGGGCATAAATAAATCAGAAATCATATCAGCAGTGCCTTTCAAACTATCTCGCATTTGTTGAACCCTTTCCCTCATCTCATCAATGGTACTCTCAAAGCTGCTAGTTCTTTTTTTCAAATTGGCTTCCAATAAGGAAAGATCAATCTTGTGGCTACTACAAACAACTTCTTTTGTACCTTCCTCAATGCATGACTCTTGAGAAGTAACCAAATCAGCATTAATATTTGAAGAATTTTCAACTTCTTCCTCCAGTTCAGTTTGGAGTTCAAACCAAAATCCACCTGAGTTTTTGAGATGTAGAAACAATTCGTTTGCTGATTGTAGATTTATCACCAATAGACATATTAGAAGTCTCCATAACTGATGTTGTTGCACTGCACTCCTTTGTAGGAAGCATGGACACCTCACGAGAATCCAAAATTGATGTTGCCTCGTTGCACTCTTCTATAGAATGCATAGAAAATTGCATGTTTGAAGTCGTAATATGAGATTCTGATATAGAATCTTTGGAATTCAACATTCTATTTATTTCTTCTTCATAATTCTCCTCTACCCGCTCTATCTTCTTCAAACGTGGCTTCAATTTCTCCTCACATTGATTAAACAATTCATTGATCAACATATCAGCTATAGGAGAAATCTTTTCTTCACGTTCATAAGTGTCCAAGAGGAGTGATTGGACGTTTGGTGGAATTTCATCAACCTCTTTAATAGTGAGAACAAGAATATTCTTTACAGCTGCAATAACATTCTCTTCTTGTTCACTCCAAGTGGATATGAAGAGGTAATAGGACAAGTGATAAATCTGATTTTGCATTTCCAAGTCTATTAGTAAGATACATGTCCTGAGATCTGAAAATGTCTTTAAGATAGCAGCTCTTCTGGGAAATTGATTGCTGCTGGTTTCATCAAGATCTAAGAACTTCCTACAATCATATGAAGAATCTTCTTCATAGTTTCATCATCATAAGGCATCAAAGGTGCTAGAATTCTCATAACTTCACTAAAGCATGAAGTAACCAACAAACTTATATCTTCATCTGGATGCCTTACCCAGTAGGGATGAATCAAAGAGGTCATTGCAGGAGATAATGCTTTCTTCATCATTTCAATAGGTGATTGTTGGATTTGGCTCAAACAATGTTCCAACTCAGTCAATATACTCACTTCTTCACCTCTTGTCTGACATTCTTCATTGAGCCTTGTACCTACAAGGAAGAGTGACCTAGCCAAACTTTTCTCTTCTTTTGAAGCCATATTCACAATGATATCTCTCGGTTTCTACAAAACCTTAAGAAAATATACTCAACTTCAATAATTGATTGGAAGTTGAAACTAAACTTTTTTCTGTGTTTTGGTGTAGTATTGGAGATCTCTATCTCTCATTTGGCAGTTGAAGCTCTGAACTCACAAGATGGTAGGAAAACAGGCTTTGATACCATTGAAATATCCCCCTTAGTTTTTTTTTAAATTTTTTCCAAACAACAGTGCACTCGTTAAGGTTAGCCCAATAAACATAACTAGCTGAATGGGAACCATCCACTTTTTAATCACCAAGATCCCGAGATGGGCGAGGTGAGTGCAAACGGTGCAAGGGGATCGTTAGCAATAATTTGAAATTGAAGGTACAATGCTATAAGTAGTTAGCCGACCATTCTGAAAGTAAAGTGCTGGAAATGTAAATGTAGGCGGATAACCGACCATGAATTCCGCTCTTCCACTTATTCAGTGGGGGGAAATTATTACAATTATTAAAACTGAAATACTCAACCGCTTATTCAGCAGGAGTAAGAGATGCTAAATTAAAATGCTGGAAAATCAAGGCTGATTCAGTACTATTGAAACCAACAATTACAATATGCTTTGTTTACAATGATTTATCAATGAAATTTGCTCCTTGTTCAATACAAACGATTTACAATATCTCCAATTACAAATGTGAATAGAAACATCAAGGAAATTGAGCATGAGATAGAACTAATCAGGTTTGATATGAAAAACCAACAAACTGAAAGTCAGACCAGCAAGCTATGCAATCACCAAAATGCTCATATTTATCTCAAAACACCATCAATGCACTCCAAATTGAAAGCAAACACTCATTAGAAGCAAGGCGACCAGCAAGCAAGAGATAGTCAATACAAATCAGCCACCAAATGAAGAGCACGATTCCCAAGACCAAGCTAAAGAGAAGGGGTGGCCAAAGGAGAGGGGTGATCTCTCTAGAAAAATAAGTGCCCCAAAATAAAATCGGAAAATTTGCAATAAGGGACACCTAGAGCATAGAAATGGAATGAGCGAATACCCAAAATGATATTAAAATCACACAATGAGTTGTGAATGAAAATCACCTAGAGCCATACAAAAACCAGCAACCTCAAGATCAGATTATTCAACAACAATCTGAATTCGGAAATCAGAAATTAACTCAATCTACACTCCTGGATGAAGCACAGTCTTTAGAATCCAACTAGGTACTGTCTTGCAAGTACGAAACTGAATGGATGAAGCTAGGAGGTATGCATTCCTCAAAGCGAGAGCTTTGAATTCATTTCAGCAACATTTTGATATAATCAACAATAATCCATACCAAATGATGGAGCAAAGGTTTGTATTTATAACACTTTTGAGGTGACTCAACGAATTCCTCCTTTTCCCTCCAAGAATGGATGCCCAAACTCATTTGAAATATTTTATTTTTAAATATATTTTATTTTCCTTCTTTCCTAGGCATCCAAGGTAAATGGGCCACAAAACATTATAAAATATTAATAATACTTCTCATGTGGCATCCCACTTAAAAGCCCACCTTTAAGAACAACATTAAGTCATTGTACGAGGCCAAGGGGGCCAAAAAGGTAATAAATATTAAATGACTTAAATGAACCATTTCACCACAATGAGCCTCAAAAATGCTGAAAGCCTCATATACCCAAATTGCCTTGCCCGAAATAGAAAACACTTTGAACTGCTGCCAATTGGGACACTGCTAGAAATAGAACTTACTAAAAATAGTTTACTTCTAAAAATAATAAGTTGTTCCAAACTCATTTTGAGCACAAACCAGGTAGTCGTCATGACTTACTAAAAATAGTAAGGGTCTGGAAAGGTTGTCAAATGGAGATGCATGCTACACCATTCTGAAGCTCTCTGAAAACCCAGAAAAACCCAGAAACCTTTCCTGCATGCAAGGTGTCTGCCAGAAATGCATGTCATTTTCATAACATGCATGTTACCTTACCTTGAAGCTCTCCAAAAACCCGGAAAGCTCCACCAGACATGCATCAAAAACTCTCGCATGCAAGCCTTCTAAATCTCACATGAAACCCCCTACAAAATAGGAAACCCTAATTTGCACTTTTGATC
Source organism: Sequoiadendron giganteum (assembly GCA_007115665.2). Taxonomy (NCBI): domain Eukaryota; kingdom Viridiplantae; phylum Streptophyta; class Pinopsida; order Cupressales; family Cupressaceae; genus Sequoiadendron; species Sequoiadendron giganteum. Next base: position 181,177,449 of record CM021104.1, on the reverse strand, counting down.
AGCCTACGGATTTCTAGAAATAGACTATCAGTCCATTAAGACCGTAGGGCTAAAATGGGGACATTACACATATTGTGAATTCCTTTGAATGTAAATGTAGTAAACTTCCTTTATACAGCTTGCAAATCTAGATTGCATGGAACCTTAGTGTTATTTGGGCACACATTCATGGTCATATAATGTTGGAGATATCTTTGGAGTTAGTTTCCTTAGATGATAACACTAGTTATGTTGTGTTGTGACCTATTTCACACATCGCCCCATCGCAAATGGGGACCCCCAAGTTTGGTTACGCCTTCCGCGCAACGTCTCTGAGAGTCTTGAATTTGGATAAATTTTGAGAGTTAAGTCCGGCTAAGTTGAGATTTTGAACCTGTTTGTGTGCCTTAACGTCATAGAAGTGCTTAGAACACCCGGTAGACGAAGATCGCCATTGCTTTCGGTCGTTTCTGACACTTCCTATTTTTTAGGGATTCTGCTTTTTTGCTTTTTGCTTTTTTGATTTTTGGCATTTTTAGGCCATTCTGGAGTTCCTATTTTTTAGGGATGCTTTTTGCTTTTTCTATTTTTGGAAAGTTTCTATTTTGGGAAAAAAGTTTCTATTTTTGGATCCCACAGAGCAAAAAAATCAACACGTCTCCAAAAATTAAGAAAATCAAGGTAAAATGAAAAAGTTTGAAAAATGGCAAAAATTTTGGAAAAATGTCTAAGTCTGAGAATGGCGCCATCAAGAAAGAAGATGGCATGGAAACCTCAAAGTCCGCCCTACCTTTGGCATGCCAAAGATAGGCACTGGCATGAATGTTGCCAAGTCTGCCATAGGCAAGGTGGTCTCCGAAGTCCGCCATGGCATGAAAGTTGCCAAGTCCGCCCTTGGCATGAGGAAGCAAAAGTCCGCCCAAGATGTTTGGAGAGAGATGGATGGCACAAGACAAGGCAAGTCCGCCTTTGGCACAAGAAGGTCAAAGTCCGCCCAAGAAAGTCAAATGGCATGAGGGTCTCCAAGTCCGCCCAGCAAGATAGGAAGTGGCTAAGGCATGATGAAGTCCGCCATATGGAAAGTGGCATGGAGAAGCTAAAGTCCGCCATGGCATGAAAGGTTCAAAGTCCGCCCCTAGAGGAAAATGGCAAGAGGCACATGAAGTCCGCCCCAAGAAGTGTGGAGAAAGGTAAAATATGAAGGGGTGCGCTCCAAGATGTTTGGAAAGGGGTGAAATTACAAGGTAATTCGTTGGAAATTGAATTAAATGATTAAAACAAGTGGAATTTGCCGTTGGACAAGGCACAAATAAAATTCGCCATGGCAAGGAAAGTCTAAGACCAATGGATAATAAAAATACGCCATAGGCAAGAGATTATAAGAGATTCGTCCAAACTTTGGAAGGAAAATTATTCTAAGGCATGAAAAACGGAGAAATGTCTAGAGGAAGAAGAGGTGTTGGCCGGCATAAAAACCACGCCTCGGCACAACGGAATGAAATTCTTTGGCACAAAATGAAGAGTGTTTGGTAGAGCAAGCATGAAGTCCGCCCCTCTCATCTTGGAAAATTCCTAAGGCACTAGTAAAAAAATGGCAAAGTGGCAGAGATCTCCAAGTTCACCCAACCCAGAAGATGAATCGTTTGGCTAAATAAAAATGTCCAAAGAGGTCAGAACTCCGCCTAGAAAGTTGAAATTTGGCAGATGAGCTATTGAGCATATTTATGGCTAGGTAGACAATTTGAAAAGAGATATTTTGCCTCGGACAAAAGAAATTAGCCATGTATCAGAGTTAAACGGGTTGGAATTTAATATTTTAATATTTTTAATTATTTCCCTGACACTTAGGGAATTTTAATTAAAAATTCAAAATCCGGAGATTATTTGGAAGATTAAACTAGTCTGCCTTAGATAAATTTAAACTTTGCCATGTTCGGAAGATTTAAAATACATTGGAAAATTAAATTTGGACAATTAATTTAATATCTTTTCCAAACTTAGACAATTTTCTTTGAGAAAATTCGAAAATCTCAAGCAGAGATGAAAATTAGAAACTTGCCTCGATAACTGAAAGTGAAATTAGAAATTTGCCAATCTGAGAAGAAAACGTTTCTAAAAATTGGAAGAAAATCAAAGGAAAGAAAACAATGCCTTGAAGAAAATCGCACTTCTCAGCCATAAAATGAGTTTCAGCAACTCATTTCTTCACAATTCCGGCTGTGAAGTAGCTATCTCTCTCGAATCTTCAGGAAATCATTCGCGAAGGAGAAATTTGTGAGAATAACATCGTTGTGAGAATCGAGATAGCATTTTCTTATTGACAGGCGTGATTTTTGAGAGAAGTAATTTATTTCTTTGCTGAAGTCGTACTTCCAGCATATTGGCGCACTTCTTCTGGCAGATTTTCTGAAATTTTAAATTCATTTGCAGCCACAACACGATCTTCGAGGTTTGGAAGTTAGTTTACAATGTATTTGCACTGTGTTTCTATCTTCTACTTCATTTCCGGCACGAATTTCATTCATGATGGGCGAATTTAATTACTTTCAGCCTGCTTTTGACAGAAATTTTTAATTTAATAAGGCTGAAAGTGCAATTTGTCCAAGCTACACCCCGAAACTCGTCAAATTTAAATAATCTTGTATTAATGTTAAGTATTTTGTGCTTGCAGGCTGCCGATCGATCAAGGAGAAATATCCAGGCAGGCACAGATGAAGTTTGCAAGTAAAGGATTGCAGCCAGAGACCAGAATAAAGTCTAAATGGAAAAATGTCTCGGACACAGATCTTGGCCACATCGATCTCGTGGAATTTAAAAAGAAGATATATGGACACAACGGACCCTTACCGACGCCTACCGCTAGAAGGATGGTGAGAAACGGCATATTTCAAGCTGCCGGATTCCCGCTTGCGCTTTGCTGTGCTGAACTGATGGTGGAGTGTGCACCTCACTATGATGCTGAGTCAAGGCGGATTGTGGCGCCTGATGGGAGAGTATTGGCGCATCTGACGGAGTTGGCCATTCAGGAAGCCTTCGGCATTCCGGCATATCCTAAAACCGTCTACAAGACTAAGGAAGATGCTCAGAAGTTATATGATGAAAGCCCTGGTCTTTGTGCTGCCAACCTTAACAAATCTTGGCTGGACAAGCCTAGGCCGTCCGTTAAGAAGATGCCCAAGAAGTTGCTGCGCACGGACTTCAAGGAAGACTATGGAGATATTATTATCTTGCTGAACGGAGTGGGAGGAGACCTTCGCCAGATGCGCCGAGAGCATGGATGGGCTTGAATTCAGAATCGGCATGCTTCCACAGGTTACCATGGACGAGGTTGCCTTGATCGTGTCCAGATTCGGCGAATACACGGCAGCTCGAGGGGATTAGGATGTAGTCCCTTAAAAATAGCTCCTAATGCCAACTCATTGCTGTTCATTGCCAGTTAACTGAAGTCATTTTGGGAAACCCTAATTAGGGTTTCGTTTGTTAAATCTTGACCGTCGGCTCATTTTTAATCTGAGCCATTTATTCAATTTGAGAACTCTATATAAACTCATTGACCCTCATTTGTAATGTGTGAAGTGAGTAATAAAAGATTGTTGCGACGAAACTATTTCCGTTTATAAAAGCTCTTGTGCATGATTTGCTAAGAACAACTTTTATTTTCAAGTAGTATGCAAGGTTTAATATTTCTCCTTCAACACTTAGATTAGAACTAGAATAGCATTTCATTTATACATTGGTTAGATGAATGATAGATTTGATCGCAGTGGCGGATAAAATTTTGCTCATACTTTTGTCGAGTGGATGATTTGCATTTGACGTGTAAAGTTAGTCTGAGCCATTAAATTGTGGATGCTTAACTTCTGTTTGTTTCAATTACCGATTCAAATATGAAAATTCTTATCACTTCCGTTGAAGATTGCACCTGCTTCGCGTAGTTGTCCGAAGGTGGCGAAACGAAGTGTGGTTACCCATTTTATCTAGTCGCTGCTGTCTCTTAAATTCTTAGGCATAGTTAAATCTCTAAACCCTTATCCTTTTTATTTTTTTGGAAAATCTGAAGATACCCACCGAAAGAGCCTTCAAGGATAAAACCGTCTAAGTCTCCAACCTGCAAAAAGAATTTCATGTAAGTCCCCTTGTGATTACCAGCAATCACAACGCCCACTGGCCTTATCCACATGTCAAGACCTGACCGAAGAAACCTTGGAGTTATTGTATTGTCTACTAGATTTTTGCAAACACTTTTCAAGAGAGGATAAGAGTGTCCTTTGGGCATTTTTATTCTGTGTTCGGTGGCGTACTCAAAACACACACCAACATGTTGCAGGTTGTGCAAAGCAATCACTACTTCATAACTTGGTTTTTTGATAGTTTGCAAGACTTGCTGATTGATGTTGCGGCAGGTTTATCAACATTTCTTCACCTCCTTTTTTCTTCTACCTTTTTCTCTCTTTTGCTGTTTCTTTTGATCTATAAGTTAAATATCGGAGGATAGATATAGAATTTAGTTTTATTGAATATCTTTTTATAGGTTTTATTGTAAACATTGCACTTTGAGTCAAGGCATTTTGTATTCATGCCTTTTTGCTGGGCTATGGATCACTTAAAGCTTCGCCACTTGTTGGTTGCATATCCTTGACTTAGCTATTGAAAAAGTGTGCCTTTTTTGTTATTTTGTCCTAAGGTCTTTCTTTGGCAGAGTTTTCTCTTCTCCTTACTGCCTTTGTCTTGTTTTGATGATGGTTGAGCCATTTGGAAGTTGCACTCCTTGCCCATGAGTAATCTGCTAACATTTGTAGTTGACAACAAAGACCAACACTTGATGACCTTTGATGACAAGGACAACTCGTTTGATATTGATAACATTAGAAGAATGACATGGTCTATGACTACAAATCTGACTGAAGACAAAGTTTCATAGGGGTGCCAACATGGGTTGGAGGGCAAAAGGCAGCCATATTGTTTGGGAAATAATGTGTATGTTTCGATGGGGGTGCTACCTTCCGCAGCTTTGGTGGGTAGGGCATCTTATGTTGAGATTAGTGTGGGTGATCATTATTTGTGCACTTTGAGGAAATGGGTGAAGGGTGAAAGGTTTGTGGTTAGAGTCCATTACTTTGGGTAGTTTGTTTAATTGCACACTAGTGAAGGGAAATTACAGTATGATTTGATCGGTCGATCATATGGGCAGTAGTTCGTTAACACATTTTCAAGGTATTTTCAGTTTAGAAGCATAGGGGTGAGTGGGTATCATGTGTGGGATTCTGCATCCTAACCCACTAGGTAGGGTCATGTGCTGGGGCTAGATTGAGCTTAGCTACAACTTTGATCTGCTCAAGGCACTCTTTGATCATCACATTCGAGTTTTACAAATTGACATTGAAGTAGTATTTTTAATTTTTATGGTGGTTTTGTTTATTACATGATGCTATGTGGTATTATGAACTTAATTCCTTCTTTAGGCTACAAATATGTATATATTTAATAATTTATGGATTTTTAATGTTTTCTGTATGGATGAACCCAACCCCAATTTTTTTTTGCTGTATTTGCATGCCTGAACCTTGTACCTGAACCCAAACCTGAACTGATAACTTGTATTTAAGCTTGTGATATCGTTTATTATGAATCCTCTTCTTATCTAGTTGAAACCAACTTGGAAAATATGAGGTGCTCCATGATGAATTATCTTGAACTTCACTTGAGTCTTCTGGAGAATGTACTGAATTCTGGGATGTAGTTTGGACATATTCTTCACCAAAGAAACATTATCCTGCTTCTTTTACTGGTGGAGTGTATTCGGAGATGGAAGAAGAATCAGAATCTCAAAAGGTGACAGATAAAAGTTGGAAGCCACTATAGACTTCGAAAGGAGAATTCCTTGTGAAGACTTTAATACATGCTGTTTTCTTATGGCTTTGACTTTTGATTTTCAATGTGCACTCTTATGAAATTTCCAGAATTAGGCAAAGATAGTGTTTGGATGTCATGATAAGAATGAACCACACTATTTCTCTTCCATATCAGGTTCAAATATCTATTCATGGAAAAACTGTATTATACATTATATCTTATTTGGACTTTTTCACTTACCTGACATAGTAGTTTGAAGTTCATTACGCTGAACTATATTCTGCTGAGTGGTTTCACTTTCTGCAAACTAAGTGTCTCTTTAGTTTAAAATAAGACATTAAGGACTGCTTAAACAATATGGCGATTGTTGTTTAGCAAGTTTCCTTTCTTATATTCTGTTCCTGCTCAATCTGCACCTTGAGTTACCTATTGGATTTTCATTGTGGACCACTATACTATCTTCTAACCTAACAGTATGGTACACTCAAATAAAGTTACTTAGTATTTCCATTTTGAAGTTAAGTAAGCACAGTATCTTTTAAAATTACATTAAGCTTTGATGATGGATGGCTGTTGTGATTTTGTAGTCTGATTTTCTTGTTTTCCTTACACAAAGAGAAGCATTAACTATCCCACCAAACATGCTATTACAAATGCAATTGGGTAGTTTTCCTATTAATGCCCTTCTCCTCTACTGAAAATGAATTTCTGCATTAACATCCAAATTTATGAGCTTAAGTGAAATCTGCCAAGCCAAGACGATAATGTAAAACTTGATCCTTAATGAATTTTTTTGATTGTGTTAAGAATGGAGCACTTTGATGTTATATTTCTCATTTTGTAGACTTGTATGCTTGCTTTGTCACTTCTCCAAAGAGAAAGCATGTGTATCTGCTGAAAAGGCTATTATGAAAGCAATTTAATAATTTTCCTTTTAATGACCGTCTATGGCTTCTGAAATCATGGCAATTTGTTTTCTACAGTGGAAATTCCTCTGGAGATTGGAAGCCTGACAAACCTCCAACGCTTGGTGAGATCAGGATGGTGATACTTATATATCATGCTTATAGTACCAGTAGTTATTCTTCCTTTTTTCAAAACAGTAGAGGTAGTTATTGTGCATGGCTCTGTAAATTTGCATTTCGTGACATTTTATCACAATCTTGGTTTGTAAATGGATGAAAACTTGACTTTGGCACAAAATATTCCAACTATTCCATATGCTGAAGTGTACTGACTGAGATTTGGTTTTGTCAGATTGTATCTGAGAATATTCTAGAGCGGCTTCCTATAACATTGGGAAAGCTTCAGTCACTTAAGGTGCTTGTTCTTGATGATAACCGACTTACGACCCTACCTGATGAATGTAGGTTTTGTTGTCTGAGTTAAGCTACCCCAGAATTGATTAGAGAATGCAGTTTTACTCTTTTCACCCCTTCACATTCTAGTAATTTTCTTTTTCCACCATTTTAGTGTTCTAATGGATGTCAATTTCTTGATATCTGATATTCTGTAATTGCTTGATATTGTTTTCAAGAATGGGATTGTTTCATCCTCCTGAGTTTTCCTTTGAAAGTAATAATATATTTTAGCCTTTGAATGAAGGTTGCCGATTTTGTGTTGAGAACTAGTTGAACTTAATACTTAAGCCACTATATTAAATAAAACATATGTTTTTGCTGTCTGACATTTCTTTGCGGTTGTATGTTTTGTACAGTAGGATTACTTGTTCGGCTTGAGCGGTTATCTATATCAAGCAACTCATTGATATCTTTACCTGAGACCATAGGAAGCCTACGCAATGTAAGACTCCCTACTACTTAAAAAGAAAATATAGAGCAACTATTTGAACAATCTACTTTCTGTATTTCATTGAAAAGTGGAGTGTTGGTTTGGTGCCTCTTATGTTGATTGTATAGACTATAGAGTCTAGTAAGAATTTTTTAGTTTTGTTTTCTCTTCCTTGTTCTGGCTGTTTTTGACCATCTCGCTTTTTCATTATCTGAAATTAAATTGATTGCAAATTAAAAAGCAATTAACATATTAGTCAAGGAAGTTCAAGCTCTCTCCTATGGTTCCCTTTCTATAATTCAGAATTTTTTATCTCCATATTTAGTTAATTGTAGCAAAATTTGCTTTTCTTGTTCCATTGACGGCCGCTTTGGAACATATGGGCCTGTGTTTTAGGCCTATCTTGGTAAATGCTTGTACAAGTAAGTTTCACTAACAAAAGCCATTTAAAGACTTAATTTGTGGGAATTGGCTTAAACTTGTACTTGCATGGTTTCAGTTAGATTAGATTTGCATTAAGTATCGCACAAAAAGACCTTAGAAGTGAATTTTCATCTTGTTTTGCACTTTGTAAAACAAGGAAAAATGACAAATCTGAGTCTAACTTCTGCTTGATGGGCCTGTACAACATATGTTATGGTGCAATAAATTTGAAATTATTAAGCAAACTAAAACATCATTTCAATACACATTGCAAGAGCTTTCCAATGATAAATAACAAGCTAAATATTTAGCATGAAATCCCAAGTGGACCTAGAAAGCCATGTTGTATTGCTTTGTTAAACCTAGTATTACCAATTTGCTCTACCTAGCCACTGGATCCAGACTTGGGTTTGGGAGCAAGTGTGATTTTGTGGGGGGTGCGTCTAGGAGTCATGTTGGGAACTATGGATTTGTCTTGGATGAACCTAGGCGAATCCAGACTAAACCTAAGAGGATCTACTTGAACTAGAACAAACGAATCCCTAACCCTAAAAGTGACTTGTAAAGTATTTTAAAGACAAAAAAACTAGTTTTACCTCATTGTGAATGCAAAACACAAAAACCATTCATTGTTATTTACCATCACACTAATAGACTTGAAGATTGATCAATGAAAATTTCAAAGTGGTTGGAGTGCTATTCCTATATGTTTGCAAAAGTTCATTTACTACCACAAAGATTGTAGAAGAAGATTTTTGAAAAAGAGGTTAAGTTTGTTTTGCGTTTTTGCATTTTTGTTTCACAAACTCTCTTGTTTTGTAACTTTCTTTTCCAATTCTTGTTTTGTTTTTGTTCTTATATAATTGTATGCTTAAAATATTAAATAAGTTAGGTTATATAAATCTATTTTTGTTTTCATTTGTTTCAAATGTGTTGTTCATCAAATTTGTTTCCATAGGAATTACAATGGAAACTTTTTCTAGCTCCATGGGTTGATCATGCTTCAAAACAACTATGTTGATATGAGAACCCATTCCAAGTGGTGTGGGGTGTATTTGGATTTGCAATAGGTGAGGTGTCAATTATTTAAGCTTAGATAGTCAGGTGAAAGATTATTTGTGTAGAATTTTTAAACAAGGTATTAAAGCTTGCCTTGAAAGGAATGGTGTACCTATGCTATCAAAGCAAGTGATAGCATATAGTAATGAATAGGAGTAAGAAAATGTAGTAGTAGGCCTTTGAAAAAATCAACCCTTGGGAAAAAAGGATCTCGAGGAATGAATCCCACTCTACTCCCAATCTTTAGAGCCACCAAGTTTTGGCCACACCTCAAGAACAACTTATTACTCATAAGAGACCAAAGGGATCATTGGAAATGGCATTTCAAAATGAGTCTCAAATGATTGCCATTCAACACATAACAAGATCTATTTACGCAAATGGATTGATTTTAGTGTTGTTCACTCACCATATTGGCAAGAGATGGTGAGAAAAAATAATGAGGCTCCAAAAGGATACAAGAGCTTCGGCTATTTTTTGGAAAAAGGAGGTCAATCTTGTAGAAGATTCATTGAAGCCCATAAGGGATTTGTGGCCCAAGACAAGGGTGTCCACCGTTTTTGATGGATGGAAGGATGTTAAAAGTTGGCTTGTGATCATTGTGTCTTCAAAAGGGGTATTGCTTTTGAGAGCCGTGAATTGTGAGGGGGAGTTGAATGATGCCCAATTTATTATAACATCCTAATGACAACCATTGAGGAAGTAGGACCTTGTAACGTTTTTTAAGTCATAATGGACAACACAAAGAGTTGTAAAGCAACTAGTTTGTTGGTTGACGAACACTATTTACACATTTTTCTTGTGCTATCCACTACTTCAACCTTATGCTACAAAGTTTGCAGCAAAATTGCTTGGATCAAAAAGGTGTATGTCAAGGTTGAAGATATGAATTTTCATCACCAATCACCATATGTTGTAGGGCATATTCAAACCGTTCTTGAAACTAGATCTTTTAAAGGTAGGTGAAACAATATAAAATTTTGTGTTTCACTTTAGTTATTTAGGAATTTATTTTGTTAAAACTTAATTTAATTATGTTTTCTTCTTTGAAGTTTGTTTTTAAATTTTAATTTTTTTAAAAAAAATTTTGTTGATAGGTTGGTGAGATCATAGTTTGCAAACTCAGACTTGAGGAGTACTCGGCAACTCGGCAAGCCCAATTTTTTTGACTCGACAAAAATTTGACAACTTAAAAAGTACTAAAATTTCTTATAAAAACACTCTTGTTTTGCAAAATTCAATTACAAAATGTATCAAATAGTCTAAAAAACCATGAGGAAGTGCTATCTATTAAATTTGATTCTTGAATACATATGAGTTACAAAGTGGCATCATTATGTGAAGCTAGATAGTGGATATGATAGCTCAACATTGAAGGCTATGTTTATGGCTCTGACTCAACCAAATCAATGACCTCTTATTTGTTGTCTATCTTTCTTGTGCAAAGCTTAAGGTTGTGTTGTATTTTATAATAATAATGGAATTTGAATCTTTGATATTGATAGTATGATACTTCATCATTGATCAATTATATTATGATAGCGATAAAGATAATTGTCTAAGTTTTTCAATTTTGGTCTCCACTCCCAAATCCCATCATTGTAACCAAATTTCTTATATGAAAAGAGTGTTTACTCACTGGGATAATTATAACGTACTACGAGAGTAAACTGAATAATTCATAAAACATAGACAAGTACAGAATACTCATGAACGCATATTGCACAGAATAATGCTACTTCATTTATTGATTTACTGTAACCAAGTACAATTACTCATACTAGAATATAGCATCAGGATGTAACAACTTGTATCACAATGTCATCATTACTAACATAATCATGTCTCCCGACTATACTGACCCAAGTACATATAGCGGCTGGCGATTGTTGAGAAACCAACCGTCGCGATGCTTCATTGCAACTAATCACTAGTCGGGGAATTAATCTTCCCGAGACATGTACAAAAGTATATGAAATATTTATGAACTAACTAGTCTTATTTACTAACAAAATTTGGCCGACTAATTATGGTTTTAGCCGACTACATCATCCCCCCCAAAAGTAGTCATCTTCTAGACGACTGAAAATAAAATGGGGAATAGAAAGGGAAATCAAGAAGAGGGAGGTTGAGAAGGCTCCCCTAGAGTACGGATGATGTCGGGGTTGTTGTGGCAGATTGCTGTTGCTGGAGATGTTGTAACTTCCGGTTAGTTGCCAACTACTTCTCTCGTGCCATCTTCACCATCTGTATTGCCTCGGCCAATTTGCCCTTCTCCTTCTCCAACTCCTCTTTGGTGCTTGCCAACTCCTTATCCTTCCCTTGAATGTGATTGTCCCTCTCAGCTACAAGTTGTATATTGGCCATTTGGGAATCCTTTTCGGCCAACAATTTGTCTTTCTCCTCCACTTGGCTCTGCCTGTTAGCCAACACTCGTTCGTTCTCGGCCAACTTCTCCTTGAGAGCTCCCACTTTCGTTCATTCGACAGTTGTCACCTGAGCCAACTTCTCCTGTGACTTGCAGACTTGCGCCGCCAATGCTACCCTGTTGCTGGCCGCTTGGGCTAAGGCTCATTCCCTGGAATCCGTGGCCTCCTCTATGGCATATGTATGGTGGCGCCATCACAAAAGAATTCCTTGTAGCAGTGCTCTATGCCGTGGAGGGTGACAAGTATCCTCTCATGTTTTCTTGCTGTCGAAGATCGGATTGGCTACCAAGCAGCCAACATCTCCGCGGTCTCAACACCCGGCCATCCCTTGGATGCTAGGCATTGGAAAACCACCCCCCTAACACTCATGCTGTATAAATTGCCAGAATCCTCTCGGCCTCTTGTGCCACCGGAGGATCCAACCCTACAATCAACTGTTGGCCGACCTCCCCCACCTACTGCATATACCTCCCCATCCCTTCAATTTTGTCAAGTATCTATGTATTGAGCCAATGGGGTCATGAGGGTTTGGAGAAGTTATCTGAAAAGGTCCCTCTGAATCATCCGTGCTTAACTTTGCCTCCCCTTGATGTCTCCATCTACGTCTCAGGGCTAGTTGTGATGGTGAGGAGGGTGGCGAGATCCGTGCTACTGGCTATTCAACTCAGCGACCCGACTCATTAGGTTCGGAGATTGCGATGATAATGCGTTCGAATTGTGCTTGCGGCTATGTGCCCTTTGGTCGTCCACTTCCCTCTGGTTGTGTACTCTACAGCAATGTGTTCGGCTGAGGCTATGTGCTTGGCTGAGTACTCTGTTGTGGTTGTTGCGTACTCTCCTATGTACTCGGCTAAGGTGTTCTCAATGACTGGGATGGTTGCTCTTGGTGAGCGGCTTCCATCATGGACTCATGTAGTAGCTCTCAAGTGGCTTCTGGCGATGGTGAAGGAGTGCTTGCTTGCTCACCAATCTCGCCCAACCAGGCGTCCAACACCTCATCCTCCTTTGTCTCTTCGTCTTGTGCTACTACAACATGTGTTGGCGGGGTTACAACTGGTACATGTACTACCGGTGGTGTAGGTATAGGTATCCCTGGTTGTGGCTTTGCTGGCAACTCTACCCTGATTGCCTCTTCTACCTCTTCCGCCCCATGTCCCTTGCCAAGGAGACTTCCTCCGTACTTATGTCTTCATCCTCATTGGAAGATAACTCTATTGCCTCTCCTGTACTTGGTGTGTCTCCCTCTCCACTCATCGTCGTCGCTCAGCCTTGGTGGTGAGTTATCTAGTTGCCTCTTCCTCTTCGACGACGGTAATGAATGTGGCACCTCTTCGCCAAAATTTTGTACACCAAGATTGGCCCAGTGAAATATTTTTGGCCACCTGTCCTCTATTTGTCTGACCGGCTGGAACTTGCCCAGTTATTAGGTGGCACCTGGGTAAAGATGGCATCCAACAACAGTCCAATGGTATGCTGGGTCATAGAGAACACCTTATGCCTGAGACACAAACTCTCGAACATGCTCTGACAACCCCATGGCCCAGTTGTATACTTTTCCTGAATGTAGCTCGATCATGAGGCCGACCATCCACACTGCTATGTCAGAAGCCTGACTTGCCCTTGTGAGTCTACTCTTGATAAGGTCCAACAAACACTTCCATTCGGCATTGCCGAGAAAAATCTTCTGCAAACCCCTATTGCCTGCGCTCCATATACTGTCCCGTTCTTGTTGTGTGAGATTGGACTTGCATACTCTCGCTACCAGGTTCTCCTTCGTCTGCCTAGACATTTTTCTTGAGGGCTTTGCAATCGAAGCCCCTTGGCAGGGAATTCAAAATACTTGTGTAAAATCAGGAGCTCCATACAATATACTCACTTGGAAGCCTCTATAATTTATCATGGACCCATGACTGTGTCGATCATAGTGTATAAGCATCTGCCTCAAGTAAGGCTCAAATTCACATGCATTGAAAAATGGCATTTGTGCCACCTTATCAACTTGAGCCATCTTTAGTGCCTTCTTCATGATATGATCGTCTGGTGCTACAAGCCACCATGAATGACATTTTGCGCCGCTAAAGCTCTCCCAAGTGATGTTATAAGGAATAATTACATCGTCACTTGCTCTTGCCAATGCCATGCCTCCTGCTATCTTTAGTCTGATTATTTGAAGCTTCTTGCCTCTGCTACTACTTGCGGCCATATCCTCCTGGAAAAGATAATTGATTCTTGATGCTGCTATTCTAGGATTATATGCTAGGAACTGACCGTCATAATAACTGTTGTTGGTTTTGCGCACTGACTTTTTTCATACCAATTTTCCAATTCTTTGTACAAGGTTTATCCTTATCCTCCAATGTACGGCTTGACAATTATTTGTTGCTCGTACTACACCGCATGACCTTGCCACCCTTCTACCAAACGTCGTACAGACTCCTGCCTTCGTATGGACCTTCGCTCTTCCCAAGCGTTCTGCAGTTTTCTGCCCTTGTGATCGACGTTTCTCTCAAGCCTTGCTATAGTGTTTCTTGTTTTCTTTCCGTACCAAGGTCTCCACAATTTCGAGGCACTCTTCTGCTATTTCTTTTTGCCATACGGTGTACAACATTGTCTTGCAAGGTTTTTGACAAGAGTTTTTGCTCTTCGTAGCTTTCACACCTCTGCACTGGTTCACAATTTTTTGTCGTGGTTTTGTGCTTTGCTCGCCTCTCCTTCATGCGATGATTATGTTTTTGGTTTCGTTGTCTTCCAAGGTTTTTATGTTTCCTTACTCTTGCGAACATGTATTGTATGCGACATCTTCATATCATCACTAACACTTCAAGCTTTCCCTTTCGTGTTATGACGGGGTGCGATTTTTTGTTCTTTCCGTTTCTTGTTCGCCTTTGATTGCTTTATCACCATTGCTTCATGAATGGACTCAACCACCTTGAATTTCTGTTGTGTATACTCGCCTGAACTTTTTACTCATGCCTTGCTCTATTCTTCCGTACTCTGTATGACTACTGTACAATGTACGGCTTCTCCACCTCCCCTAAGCTCGTACAATGTGAAATCTACCTCTTTTTGGCATACGATCTTCCTTTGCACTTGTTGCTTTAGGCGTATGATGCTCCTTTTTAATTTTTTTCCTTCGTCAATAGTTCGCAGGTCTTTTAAATCCTGGCCATGAAATTCTCAAGCTATCTTTTTCGTAAGCTTGCTTGTGGTTCCATATTCGTATGAGGTTATTGCATTGCGTCAACATTTATACTTAGGTCTTGGTCGGGTTGTCTTGGGATTAATAGTGCAATTCACTTTGATTTTTGATACTTTGATTTTTTTATATATTTCCCCTTTGCCAATTCATCCTTAAGTGGTCATACGACCTTTTTCCTGAGTGATGTACGAACCTTGGCAATATTTTTTATTTTAATATTTTGCACTTTACATTTTGATGTCTTCTTTCTCATTTTTTTATTTTCTCGATTTCTTTTCTCTCTCTTCACTTATTATTTTTCTCCTTCTATTTCCTTTTTTTCTAATTTTTTTTTATTCTCTTGCTTTTCCATTTTTTCTCTCTTCATTTTTTGAATTTTTAAATTCTCCTTTTTATTTTTCCCCTTTTTCCATTTTTTCTATTTTTCATCTCCATCTTAATTTTTTCACTTTTCGGCTCCATTTTAATTTTGTCATTTTATTAACTCCTCTCTCTTCATTTTTTGTTTTTTATGATGTTGATTTTCTCTCTCCTCCCCTTCATATTTTCTCTTCAACCCTTCGATTTCATCAACTTTTCTTACCCTTAACTCGGAGGCATAATGCCATTTACACATAAATGGAGGCCGTTTATACCATTCTTCGTCACAACAAGTGCCCATAAATTTTAAATCAAACCATTTATCTATTAACGGAGCGAGCCCTATACCTTTGAAGCTCTCGTCGACGTACTGTCTGTCGTATTGTTGGTACTATGTCATGTTCTCTCCATCCGCCGTCATTGGTTCGGTTGGGTTTGGCACAACTTGCCACAATCCGTCTGTCATCACCACCTTCAGCGTCTTCCTTCAGTTTTCTTTCATGTACTTAAGCAGATCATCTATGCATCCATCAAAATGAGAAATGAAGGTGTCTTCTGTCATTATGATTGCCGTGAGGCGTGGTCCCACCTTTACTGCATAGGCACTCCATTCCTTGTCATCCCACCATTCTTCTGTCACTTTCACTTTGTTCACATTCCTTCCTTTCTTTTGCAGCCTGCTCTTCTTTTTCTCTCTGGGCTTCCTCGTCAAGCTCTTTGGCTAAGTATCCCCTCCTTATGCCTTTGTAGGTCGCATGATATTTCTAGTGACCACCTACCCTTTTCTAGAGAGCGGGTGTTTCGAATAGGATATTAGTTAAATGCTTGTGCACTTGAGGCACTGCAATACCTTCCACCCGTTTGTTGGTGAGTCTTTCTTCTCCTCCACCATCTGGTACGACCCACTCTTCTTCTGGTGCATATTGGCTTACGTTTATACACTAGTCTTGTTCTTCTATGGCTTCATCCCTGTGTTCAGGCCAATGTTCCTTTGTTGTGTATCCGAGCATGTTGATCTGCATTAGTTCTTCCCTTCTTTCCTTGTTGGTTGAAGCTTTGACTCGTTGATGGCATTTGGTAGCAATGTTTCGTCCAAATTTTCCAATTTTACTACTCCATTATCACAAACTTCTTTGATTTTAAAAGGTCCTAACCAATGAACTTTGAACTTCTCGGGCTTAATTTCGTTGTGACCTTTATATTCAAAACTAACTGGCCTCGTCAGAAATTCACCCGCTAGAGATATTTATCATGCCAAAATTTCCTCCTCTTCTGCATCACTTTCGTTGCCTACTATGCCATCACTCTTCATTCGTTGAGCTTGCTGAGCTAGACTAACCGCTCTTTCAGGATCTCCGTGTCGCCCAGTCTGTTCTCAACCACTATCCTTAGGCTCGGCACCATGTACTCCATTGACACTATTGCCTTTGGTCGTACATCAACTGGAATGGTGTGTGCTCGGTCGTAACCTTGTATGTCGTACGATATGCCCATAGTATGATGGGTAATCTTTCCTCCCGATCAACATCTTCCACGCCGCATGACTTGTGAATGATGGACACTAGTACTTTGTTTGTAGACTCTGCTTGGCCGTTGGCTCTTGGATAGTATGGACTTGACAGGTTGTGGAATATCCAAAACTCCATCATCATCAACCGTATGACATAGTTGACAAAGTGCCCCCTTGGTCGCTAGTGATTTGGATTGGAATGTCGTACTGTGTCACTATCTATTCATAGATGAATCTTGTCATACTTTGTGCAGTGTTGTCTGCTAATGCTCGATCCTCGGCCCACTTCGTCAAGTACTTAGTGGCCACGACTATGTACCGGCATCAATGCAACTGGCTGACTTTCAGCGGCCCAATGAAGTCTATTCCCCAACGTTTGAATAGGTCTTGGGGTTTGGACAAAAATAGTGGCATATAGTCTCACTTGAGAGGCTTTTCCACTCTCTGGCACGTGTCACAACTCATCACCCACTCTCGAGCATCTATATGTACCGTTCGCCACCATAATCCTGCCAAAACTACTTTTCTTGCTGTGGCGTTGGGTCCCATGTGTCCTCTGGCTATGCCTTTGTGTGCCTCGTTTAGTATGCTTAGAATCTCTTCCTCCATCACACATCGCCTCAATATTTGATTCAGACCCATCTTATATAGTAGCCTATTGATAAGTTGGAAGGTTTTGCTTTTTAGTACAAGCTTCCTCTGTTCGGTTGGCGGCATCTCCTTTAGAATGTCGACGTTGACAGTTACTCGCCAATCTTCTTGTACCACAGAGGGAGTGTTGCGATCTGGAACAAGTGAGTGTCTGGAAACTCTTCGTTGACTCCAACCTCAACAGGTTTGCCAGATCGGATTCTTGACAGTTGGTTGGCAATCGCATGGCTTTTTTCCAGATGTACTATGATTGTAAACGTGAATTCTTGAAGTAACAATAACCATGTACTTACTCTCCCTTGTATTATAGGTTTGTTCACTAAGTACATCAGGGCCTGGTGGTCCACGTAGAACGTGAACAGTGTCGCCAAGAGGTAGTGTCTAAACTTTTGCACTATGCACACCATCCTGAGGGCTTCTCTTTTTGTCGTACTATAGTTCTTTTTTGCCTTTGACAACACATGACTGGCAAAGAATACTGGATGATCCAGTCCTTGTTCACCCACTTGCGCTAGCATTGCTTTGATTGCATAATTTGAGGCATCAATGTGTATGTGAAACTCTTTGTTCCAGTCAGGGTGCACCAATATTGGTGAACTGATTAATCATACGTTCAACTCATTGAATGCCTTCTACTTGTCCTTCATGCAAACGACTGTCCTTTCCTCGTGAGTATGTCAAGTGGGTAGGAGATCTGTGCAAAGTTCTTGATGAACCTTTGGTAATACCCCACGTGCTCAAGGAAGGATTTCACTCTAGTGATGTTTTGTGGGGCCTCCATCTGTACGATAACCCTTATCTTGTCCGGGTCCATCTTCAATCCCCCTTACAGATAATGTGTCCCAACAACTTTCCTTGCGGTACCATTAATCAACACTTCTTCGGATTCAGTGTTAGGCGTGCTACCTTGCATCTCTCCATACATTCTTCAAGTTCTTTTAGATGCTTCTCCTTGTCATTGTAAATTGACCAATCGTCCAAAAATGCCTTGAAGTTGCTGATCGACATCTTGTCAAAAATGTGTAGGATTATTCTTTGAAAGGTGGTCGACGCATTACACAACCTGAATGACATTCGGTTGTACGCGTACACTCCTAGTAGCCGTGATCCTACTTGGAAACATGGTTATTACGAGCCAGTACCAGGTAGTGTTATTTGTACTCATTGCAAGAAGAGGATTAGTGGAGGCATCAATCGCCTCAAATACCATCTTGCTGGTGTTCCTTGTCGTGATTCAAAGGCATGTGAAAAAGCCACTTTAGAGGTGAAACAAGAGATGATAGCTGTTCTTGCAGCACTTGATGAAAAAAAAATGGAGAGGGAAAAAGTAAAAGCAGCCGTGCAAGTAGCCATTGCTCCTAATTTAGTTGAAGATTCTGAGGTGCAAATGCAAACTGAAGCCATTGTGGGCTCTAGTCGTGGTCCACGTTTACGTGCTGGTCGCAATACCCCATCCACTTCAAGCAAATTCCATTTTTTTGTGCCTAGAAATATTCAAGGATCACAACCTTCATTGGAAGCAACCGGGTGGAATAAGGAGGTGCACAAAGAGGCAGACAAGGCTTGTGCAAGTTTTTGGTTTTAT
The DNA here is from genome assembly GCA_007115665.2 of Sequoiadendron giganteum. Lineage (NCBI taxonomy): Eukaryota > Viridiplantae > Streptophyta > Pinopsida > Cupressales > Cupressaceae > Sequoiadendron > Sequoiadendron giganteum. The sequence continues at coordinate 181,158,610 of CM021104.1, read as the reverse complement.
AACAACCTTCCCTTCAATGTGGCAAGGAGTCCATATTGGGAGTGTTTGGTGACAGCATTAACAGTTGCAAGCAAAGGGTACAAGGCCCCTACTCCAAGAGATCTAAGTGGCAAGTTACTTGAAGATGCTATTGTAGATGCAAAAGGAATTGTGGAAGTAGAAAAAAAGAAATGGGAAAGGTTTGGATGCTCAATTCTTTCAGATGGCTGGACAGATGGAAGAAACCACACACTTATCAATTTTATAGTGGCTTCCAATGGTGTGATGGTTTTTCTAAAGTCAATTGATGCCTCCAACATAATAAAGAATGCAGAAAATTTGAGCATGATGTTGGAGTAGGTTGTTTTAGAGGTGGGCATAGAAAATGTTGTCCAAGTTGTTACTGACAATGCAGCGGCATATGTGGCAGCTGGTAGATTGCTTCAAGAGAGGCATCCAACAGTTTTGTGGACCCCTTGTGCAGCCCATTGCCTTGACCTTCTTTTGGAGGATATAGGCAAAATTGATTGGGTGAAACCAATTGTAGAACAAGCAAGAGACATAACAAAATATATATATATATATATAATCACCCATGGGTTCTTCAATTGATGAGAGATCACACCAAGGGGAAAGAGCTTGTGCGATCGGGTGCTACAAGGTTTGCAACTAATTTTCTAACGTTGCAAAGTATCACTGGTTTATTGACTTCCTTGAAGCAAATGTTTGTGAATCAACCATGGGTAGACTCAACTTACTCAAAGAAGGCTGATGGAGAAAAGATTCAAGCAATAATCTTTGATAGTCAATTTGCAACTAGAGCATTAGAGATTGTCAAGGTAACTTCAACTCTAATTAATTTTCAGATTGAATCTTTTATTCTTAATTTAAAATTATATAAGTATTTTGTTTCATTGTAAGGTGTAATTTAAATTTGGCTCTACTTTGTACTTTATAGGTGACAGAGCCATTGGTGAGGGTCTTGCGCTTGGTGGACAGCGAGAAAAATGTGATGGGATATCTTTATGAGGCAATGGATAGGGCCAAAGAGGCCATCCAACACTATTACATGGGGGATGCAAATAGATTTACCCCTATTTGGGAGATCATTGATCGAAGGTGGAACAATCAACTCCACCAACCCATTCATGCAGCGGGGTACTTTCTCAACCCCAAGTTCTACTTCTCTGATGGCTTCACGGATGCTAATGGGGAGGTTATGGAGGGCCTATTCACATGTATTGAAAGGATGACACCTATATCTGAAGTGAAAGACCTCATCCTATTAGAGTTGCAAAAATATAAGCAAGCTAGGGGGCCTTTGTTTTCTGCCAAATTATGTGAACGAGGAAGAGAGATCCAAACACCAAGTAAGAAAAAGTGAAGCCTTATATCTTGCAAGTTATGAATTACAATTATTATTACTTATTACTATTGTTTTATTAATATTTACAAAAACTTGAATATCTTATTTGTAGGTTCTTGGTGGGAAGATTGGGGTGGAAAAACCCCAAATTTGCAAAGGCTAGCCCTTCGAATTTTGTCTCAACCTTGTAGTTCTTCTGGCTGTGAACGGAACTGGAGTTTGTTTGATGCCATTCACACAAAGAAGCATAATAAGTTGACTCAACAATGCCTCAATGATCTTGTTTTTGTGCAATATAACCTTCGGCTTCGCACAAGAAAGGTGCAGGACCAGTCAGACGAGCTCATTGATTTGGATGACATTGATCCATACAGTGATTGGACCGTGCAGGATGATGAGGCCTCCTTGTTTACAGAGGATGAGATTGCTGATTTCGAGAGGCAAGCTATGGAGGATTTGCCTGCAACAGAAGCAGGGGAGATTGGAGTGGATGACATTGATGTGGTGGAGGAGCCACTGCCACCTACCAGCATGGTGGAGCCATTGCCACAATCTTCTACGGCAAGCAAGGAGCCAGGATCAAGTGCAAGGACCGTACCACTACCCTCTACCGCCCAATTTTTCTCTAGGTCGGGGAAGAGGAAGTTGTAATTGCCTAGATATGAAATTTATGATGATGATTTTCAAATACAATCATCATAAATTCATTATAGTTATAAGTATTTTTAGTATTTACTATGCGGCTTCGTATAATGATGCCATTTTGTAATCCATATGTATTGAACAATGGAATTTTATATAAAACACTTCCTCATGGTTTTTAGACTTATTTGATGCATTCTGTAATTGAATTTTGCAAAAAAAATGTGTTTTTATAAGAAATTTTGCTACTTTTTAAGTTGCCGAGTATTTCCCGAGTCAAATTTTTTGGGCTTGCCGAGTACTCTCCGATTCCGAGTATGTAAACTATGACGTGGAGCACCTGTTGTACGATGTTTTTCTTAGACTTCAACTGCAACGGCGTGCTAGTCACCTTGGAGGTTACTCGTTCCTTGGCCATTGCCTCTTCCACTTCCGCTTTGGCCTCTTTGAGTCTTTCGTTCTCCGTATGAGGGTCTGGATAAGTAGCTTTCTTCGTCTGTGCTCTTGTGATTGCCAAAAACTCCTCGTCAGCTACCTCCAACATATTTATGCCTTTCTGCTTTGAGCAGTCGGTATCTTTGTGATCGCTCGGTCCACACCACTTACAAAGTCTTCCTCCCGTACCTTGATTGTTCTGGCACTCCTTGGCAAAGTGACCCCATTCATTACACTTGCGGCATTGTATCATGGGTCTACCCCTATTGTTGTACTAGATCTTGCTTCTTGGTGTATTGTTATTGCTTCTCGGTGTATTGTTATTGCTTCTTCGGTTGTTGCGTAACGCTTAGGGAATGCATTGTTACTCGGTGGATTTGGTGGTGTGGTCAGAGGGGTTGGCTGTTGCCCTTGTGCAAAGAACACTTGCAAACTTCTCGCCTTTAGATTGTATGGGCAGTCCTTGATGAAGTGTCCCATAACTTGGTAGATGTCACAAAACAATTTCTTCGGGCAGTTTGCCTTGGTATGACCTTCTGTTTTGCATTTGGTACACCATAATTCTTTGGGCTCCTTTGAACTCTCCTTGTCAACCTTCAAATCCTTCATCATCCTTGTCATATCCCGTCAGAAGCTTGTATAGTCTTTGACTCATCTTCGTTGCTTTCCTCCGTACTATCATCATTTTCAATTTTTTTCTTCCCCCAAGAGAATGTGTTGTCCTCACTCTTGATGTCCATGTCACGATTGTAGGCTTCGGCGTACAATGATGGAGGTAGAACCTTCATTTTTTTCCATAGGGAGGGAAGTATTCCTTCAATGAACCACCGTTTCTTTAAGCCGTCTACCAGCTCTGTCTCCAATTTCACCATCAACTCTTTGAGTCTACGATTGTAGGCTCATAGATTTTCATTCTTTCCTTGTTTCGTGATATATTTCTGCCACAATTTCATTGTTGTCCCTAAGAAGTTTAAATTCTTCTTCAAATGCTCTCTTGAGTAATCGCCATGAAACTTTGTGTGTTGCCTTCAATTCCGTGTACCAATCTATGGCTTTGCCTCTTAGTGTCGTTGGGAACACTCTCAGCCAATAATCTGCATTATCTTTCCCATTCGCTATCCATATCGTCTCGCACATTTTACAGTGACGTATGGGATCCTCTGAACCATTCCCCATGAACTTCGGCAGTTTCTACCTCTCGGCTAGTGGAGTCACCATGTTTCTTCCCTGATTCCCTCTCCTTGTATAGTGGACCTGATTGGACTATTTCTCCCCTGACGTTTCTGTGCCTCTTGCACTCTCGACCACATACGGGTCAGCAACACATCCCCTCTCAACATCCTCTGCACCTTGAGTCTCCTGGGGTTGATACCGGTACTCCCTTTGCCCAGGGGTCTTGGCTCAGATCCTCCAATCCTTGGTCCCTCATCGTTTGATATGGACAACTCTCAAATACGACTTATATTGTTTTCAAGTTCTTTTAGAAGTTCATTTTCATCATTTTTTAGTTTTTCTCTATCTGCTATCGATGGTGTCCTGAAAGTTCCTTTGTCGCTTTCCTCAGCAAGGTTTTGGTGTAACTTAACAATAGATTGATTTATTTCATTAAGGTCTTCATTTGTTTCTTCAACAATTTGTTTTGGTCTTCTTCATCAGGTTTCTTGTTCCTTTAATTTGAGTGATCATCGTACGCTTTCCTCTGATGTTTCTTGCCTGCTTAGTACTTGGTTTTTGTCCTTATTGGGTTGTACGGGCATTAATTGTTGGGCGTACGATCATTGATTGTCGGGAGTATGCCTTCGGCCAGTGTCACGTTCCTCCTCCCGCTTGCTCCTTTCCTCATACCATTGTATATCTATTGTCTTTGATGCTCTTGGTCACTCTTCGCTCGAAGATCTTGCAAGATGTTGTAATGGTGTGCCAACAACCTTGGCAATCGGTTGAGGAGGTGGTCGACCTCTGGGTTGACGTCCTGTCTGTCCTAGATGACCGACTGGGAGATCTCTCACTTGAGAGCCTCCCTCCGTACATGATTTGTCAATGAGATATCCCACAAGTTGACAAGGTCCTGTGTCAAGTCGTCTTGTCTTTCCTTGTTTGCTTGTATAGGTTCTTCCTTCGACCGACCCATCACGATGCCATTCTACCGTCGAGTGATTTCCCAAGTTCACTTAAACGACGCCAAATGTTTACTCATTGGGATAATTATAATGTACTACAAGAGTAAACTAAATAATTCATAAAACATAGACAAGTACAAAATACTCATGAACGCATATTGCACAGAATAATGGTACTTCATTTATTGATTTACTATAACCAAGTACAATTAATCGTACTAGAATATAGCATCAAAATGTAACAACATGTATCACAATGTCATCGTTACTAACATAATCATGTCTCTCGACTATACTGACTCAAGTACATATAACGGTTGGCGGTGGTTGGGAAACCAACCTTCACGACGCTTCATTGCAACTAATCACTAGTCGGGGAATTAATCTTCCCGAGACATCATGTACAAAAGTATATAAAATATTTATGAACTAATTATAGTCTTATCTACTAACAAAAACTAGTTGACTAATTATGCTTTCGGTCGACTACAAAGAGATCCTAATAACTAGTGGGGGTCTAGGAGTGGAGACCCCAATGGGGTTGAAGGGCAGTGCCCCTCGTGGGGGTTTGGGGGCACTCCCCCAAAAGGATTGAGGGGCGGCACCCCTTGTGGGGGTTAAGGGGGGTCTAGGGGCAATGCCCACACAAAACTTCATGTTGCACAATATTTTCACAATTTTATCACTTAAGGGAGAAATTAGGTTTTGACACATATTTGTAAAAAATATTTTCTCTCCAAGTGTTGTGTGAGGAAGTGTAAGGGTGTTCATGCATTTATAGGGAAAAATCATGACCTTTTTGACTATTTTTTCCGCTTTTTTCTTCGTTTGTTTTTCATATTTTGTATTTTTAATGTTTTGCAATTCTTTTGGTCAAACTCGTAGAGTTTTTGGCGAGTACTCGCTAGAAATTCGGTGAGTCTGATTGGAAAGTTATCTTGCAAGTAACTTGACAAGGTAAAAAAGTGGCAAGCACTCGCTTTTCTCGGCGAGTGCTTGCTGAGTTTGCCAACCATGGGTGGGACTAGTTTTGCCTCCAATGCAATCATATTGACATGACTTCTAAAGGTTTGGGAGGCACTTTTTAATATGGTCATCAACCAAATTTGGTCCATTTGGAGGCAAGCCAACATTGGGAGGGAGCGCAACAAATACTAAGTAGATGATCCTAGATGACACTTGGTGGGATTGTTTGGAATATCTCCTTAGCACCGAACTTGTTTTGAGTATGATCCACTTTACTAAAATGGATAAGCTTTGTTTGGTAGAGATATATGATGCCATCAACTCAATTTGAGATGAAGACCATAATAAATAAGAAAGAGTAAGATCCTATTTTTTTTCTTTAAACAAGTATTGAAGAGAGATGGAACACAATGATTGCCCCACCACATCTTCTTGCTTTCACAGTGAATCCAAAATACTATTGTGTTGAGGTTCTTTCTATGCCAATGAGGAGTGCCCCATATAGAGATTTCAAAGTAGCTAAATGGTACAAGGTAGTATTTTGTAGTCTCTACCCTAATCTTGATTTGCAAGATGTAGTCAAGAGTAAGTTTATTGATTTTGTACACTCCAATAGTCAAAGCATTGAAGATTTTTGTGACAAGTTCAAGAAGTATGCTCATAGTTTGTGGTACTTCCATGGCCAAGTATTCACCTACAACCTCTTGGGATCAAAGTTATATTGCAATTTTAAATTTTTTGTTACAAGAAATTTTTGTGATCACTCGAATCCTAGCTCTTTCTGCTCACCAAGGTCCCGATGTCGTCAAGGTGAGAGCATATGGAGACTAGAATGAGGACAATAGAATTAAACTAAAAGATATTTGTGACTAGTTGATCAATCTCCAATACAAATAAATCATAGAAGTGATCAAGACAAATTTGCTGATGACGAAATGCAGATTTTGATCAAGACAAACTAGCTGAATGCAAGCAGAATTGCATCAATGCTAAAATGGTAGACTAAATCCCCTGATTTCGATACACAACATGGTAGAAGATATATTGAAAGTAAATGGATCTAGCAGATAAACCAACTAGGGTCTTTACAATGAAATATAGGGATTTAGCGGTGAACTATCTTGGATATTCAATAATGTAAACAACTACTGGAAGTATACCATTTAGTTATTACAATTTTTGGACCTTTGAGAGAAAAATTGGAACTTCAATAGGTACTTTGCAAGCCAAATGATTGCAAACAATATTATTGGAAATTCCAATAATGCATGTTAACGATCATTTCTTATGTCTTATCTACAAGACCATGTTGAAGTTGATTTTGTAACTAGTCACCCATGTGACCATGTTGAGGCTGATTTTGTAGTCACTCATCTATGCAACCACTTTGAAGTTAATTTTGTGGTCACTCATTTGTGTCATAATGTTGAAGCTGATCTTGTGGATTCTCACATGTGGGTGTTCAAGTTGATTTTGCACTATCTCGTGAATGACCAAGTTGAAGCTGATTTTTTTTCCTACTCGCCTATGTGACCATGTCGAAGCTATTGTGATCACTTGCCCTTGTGACTATGTTGAGGTTAATTTTGTGCTCTGTCACCCAAGATACCAAGTTGAGAGCCCAATTGTGAGAAATTGAAATGTGTAATGTTGATAGCCATACTAGGTATCATTCCTTGTTGGCCTTTCTTAGAAGACATATAAGACACACCTTTGCAAGTTATTTTCCAAATATGGAGGCATGCCACATGTTGATGCTTGAATGCTTGTTACAATTTAAATTGGACTTATAACTGTAGTTGTATAGCTTGAGTTTCAACTCAATTCCTTAGATCTTGTAACCACTAGAAGGCTAATTGTTTCATCTTCTTTCCTAGTAATTCTTCCCTCCAATAATAGACAAGAACCATGATGATTAATATTCAATCGCTATCGGAGAGGTACTTTTGGCATTTGGAAGAGTGAAGCTAACAAGGTGAAGAAAGCTTGAAAGGAAATGAGTGTGTAACTTGCAAGAGAGATGTTTTTATATTAGATATAGTTTACAAAAAAGATATTAAATCATTTGGAGCTGCTGCCCCCAAAATTCTTAGAGAGGATTACAAGCCATCAAAGGACAAAAGCAGGGATCGAATTACAGTTCAAAACATTATAGGAGAAACAACCAAGCTAAAAACTAATCCCAAGTTCCTATTATATTGTTACTACATTCTGCCTTGTCAACTTCATATGCACCAATAGGAGGCGATATCAGATTAGGATCCATGTTCATGACAGCAGGCGTATCACTGTCCTTTTCTTTGGGTTTGTCTCCTTTTAGATCTTCTTTTCCCAGCTTCTTCTCTTGCAAATACTTGTTCAGAAGTTCCAGCTCCTCCTTGTTCAGTTTATTCCTCCCTTGAGGAAAGAAATGAGCTGATGTAATGCCAGATTTGTAAACTAGCATGACATCTTCCTTTAGCAGGATCATGAAATGATCTTTTGGGATCTCCATAGCAGCCGATACCTGTAACATAATAGTCAAGAAAGTGAGTTCGCTATTAAACTCAGTAAGATGCCTTCTTTTGCTCTGAAAAACCTCTTCATTCCTCTTCTTCCAAAGAAACCACAAAACTTCATTAAAAAAAACAAGCCAAAATTTAGTCAAGTTTTCATCAAATCTTTCAACATAGCCAGCAAAAATCTCATGCCAGAAAAAACCAATATCATCATTCCAATTCACAAGGAGACCGATAAACAAAGACCAAATAGCAATAGCATATTGGCAATCAAAGAACAAATGATCAAAAGTTTCAGGCATAGAGCAATAGTCACAAGTTCTGGTAGGCAACTCATACTTATGCAAAACTTGACCAACAACTTTTTGTTTCAAAATAAGCAACCAACGAAAACAGGTCTTTTTAGGCTCAACATTATTATGCCAAAGATGATTAAGGATTTTAGTCCATTTAGAGTCAGGCCAGGTCAAATGCCAAGAAGAATTCAACCACTCAAAAACCTCTCTTGAGCCAACAAGCATCAAATATAAATTCTTAAGAGAGATTGAAAGCAGGTTAGAACCATCTGACCACTTAATTTGGTCTATAGCATCTGAATCACACACTGCAGTCCCAGGAAACCAATCCCCCAAACAATTACAAATCATGGTATACGTTTCTTTCTAAGATAGAGGAAGACCATGCTTAGCACTCAACTGCTCCCAAGAACCCAAGCTATGATCTATAAGCAAGTCTCTTAGAACACTAATCCCACGAGAGTTCCAGTTTTTTTGCAGAACAACCCTGAGAAAGAGCCAACGGTTTTCCATTTAGGCCAGCATTCCACCATAAGGATCTGTTAGGCACATAATAGGGAGGGGAGCACTTCAATTCTTCACCACCAGATAACAAGTGTCGAACCTAAGTCCAAGCTTTCCAAAGAGAGGTAAAGACAGTAGATCCAACAACTCTAACCTCAAATTGACCAAACTTGATATCATAAATGTAAATTCTGCCACTAATTACCCTTTTTTAGTTTGGAATGTTCCAGATTGTTTCTTACCAAAATTTTCTTGGGTTCATCACCCTCCAAATCCTTGAAAATCCATTTTGAATCTAAGGCAATCCCCTGGACTCAGAGATCTTTCAGGCCTAGTCTACCGTGCTTTTTTGGGAGGTGTTGTGACCTATTTCACACATCACCCCATTGCAAATGGGGACCCCCAAATTTTGGTTTCGCCCTCTGGGTTGCCAGTCTAGAGTTCAAAATTTGGATTAATTTTAGAGAGTTAGTCCTGCCAAGTTAAGAGTTTGAACTCGTTGGTGTGCCTAAACGTCATGGAAGGGCTTGGAAGGTCCGAAAGATGAGGATCGCCTGTGCTTTTGGTCATTTCTGACACTTCTTTTTTTTTAGGGATTTTGCTTTTTTGCTTTTTTATTTTTGTCATTTTTAGGCCATTTTGGAGTTCCTATCTTTTAGGGATGCCTTTTGCTTTTTCTATTTTTGGAAAGTTTCTATTTTGGGATCCCACTGAGCATGAAGTCATTACGCCTCCAGAAGTCAGCATGAAGATCAAGGTAAATGGTGAAAAGGTTGCAAAATGGCTAAGTCTGGTAAAGTGCGCCCATGAGAAGGAATGGCAAGCCAGAGATGAAGTCCGCCCTTGCCTTTGGCATGCCAAAGGCAAGCAATGGCGAGCCAAGGCTGAAGTCTACCATGGCACAAGAGGCCTCCAAGTTTGCCATGGCAAGGGAAGGGGTGAAGTCCGCCATAGGCAAAGGAAGCCTCCAAGTCCGCTAGAAAATGGAAGGAGAGAAGCCAAGTCTGCCATGTCTTGAGAGGGGTTGAAGTCCACCCTTGTAAGGAAGGATGGATGGCTTGGTAGAGCATGAAGTCCGCCCTTGGCAAAGCAAGGTCAAAGTATGCCCTAAAAGTCAATGGAAGCCAGCCTCCAAAGTTCGCCCAAGCCAAGTGAGTGGCAAGACAAGGGGTGAAGTCCGCCCTAGGAAGAAGAAGAGGTAAAGTCCACCATGGCAAGGAGACTCTCCAAGTCCGCCCTTAGACAAAGCAAGACCAAAGTGCACCCATGGCAAGGAAGAAGCCGAAGTCCGCCATAGAGAGAAGGGTAAGTGGAATGAACAAGTGCCAAGTCCGCCCTTAGACAAGGCAAGGATAAAATACGCCATTGACAAGGAAGTGTGAAGAAATTCGCCCAACTTAGAAAAATAAATTTTTTCTAAGGCATGGAAAATGGAAAATACCTAGAGAGAGAAGAGATTAAGCCGGCATGAAAATTACTCCTCGGCGTAACGGAATAAAATTCTTTGGCAAGGAAGGAAGAGTGTAAGGCAAGGCAAACATGAAGACCATCCCTCTCAGCTTAAATAAATTCCTAAGGCATGAATAAAAAATGGCAAAATGGCAAAGAAATCTCCAAGTTTTCCCAACCCAGAAGGAGAGAGAAAATGAAGTTTCTGGCTAAGTATGAACATCCAAAGAGGCCAAAAGTCCGCCCGAAGAGTTGAAAATTGGCAGACGAGTTATTAAGCACATTTTGGCTAGGCAAACGGTTGGAAAATAAAATATTTGGCCACGGACAGACAAATTTGGCCATGTATCATTTTTAAACGGGTTGGAATTTTAATATTTAATATTTTTAATTATTTCCCAACACTTGGGGAATTTTAATTGAAATATTCAAAATCTGGAGATCACTTGGAAAATTAAATCATTTCGCCTTAGGTAGAATTAAATTTTCCGAGATTCAAAGACTAAACATGTTGGGAAATTAATTTTAATAATTAATTTAATATCTTTCGATATTTTTCCAACACTTAGGCAAATTTTAAAAGAAATCTAAAGATCTCAGACAGAGGTGGCGCCATGGAAAAAATTGGAAACTTGCCTCAACGATTCAAAAAAAAAATTAGAAACTTTCCAATTGAGGAAGAAAAACGTTTCTAAAAATTGAGAGAACTGAGAGAAAAGAAAGCAATTGCCATAGAAAATCGCACTTCTCAGCCATAAAATGAGTTTCAGCAACTCATTCTTCACAAATTCGACTGAGAAGAAATTTGTTCTCTCAAATCTGCAAGAGGTAATTTTTGGAGAGGAAAATACTGAGGCTAGTGTTATTATTCTTCACTGGAAGAAGTAATTTTATGCAAGAACGTGATTTTTAGAAAGAAAGAAATTATTTCTTTGCTGAAAGTCGCACTTCTCAGCAGATTGGCGCACTTCTATGATCACATTTTCAGAAATTTTATTTCATTTGCAGCTAGAGGACGATCTCGGAGGTTTGGAAATTCATTGGCGACACTTTCCTACTCTTTTCTAACTTTTACATTCATTCCAGCACGAGATTTGTTCAATGCTTGGCGAATTTATTTACTTTCAGCTTGCTTTTTCATGGAAATTTTACTTTAAACAAGCTGAAAGTGCGATTTTATCAAGTAAACATCTCAGAATAAATTAATTTAAAGATCTCGTATTAATGTTAAGTATTTTACACTTGCAGGTGGATGACCAACCAGGGAGAGCCGTCCAGACAAGCGCTCATGAAGTTCGCCAGCAAAGGGTCGCAGCCGGAGTCCAAGATAAAATCAAAATGGAAGAATATTACAGACACCAATCTTGGGCACATCAACCTCGAGGAATTCAAGCAAAGGATGTATAGACACGACGGATTCTTGCCAACACGTATTGCCAGAAGAATGATGAGGAACGGGATTGTTCAGGCTGTCGGATTCCCGCCTGCAATTGAGTGTGCTGAGCTGATGGTAGAATGTGCCCTCCACTATGACGCTGAAGAAAGGTGGATTGTTGCACTCGATGGGAGAATACTGGCTCATCTGGGAGAGTTGGCCATACAGGAGGCTTTTGGCATCCCCACATATCCCAAGACCGTCTACAAAACCAAGGAGGACGCAAAGAGGCTGTATGATGAAAATCTCGACCTCTGTGCCACCAACATAAATAAGTCATGGTTGGACAAACCGAGATCGTCAACCAAAAAGATGCCAAAGAAGCTGTTGCGCATAGACTTCAAGGAAGATTACGGGGATATTATTGTCCTACTGAACAGGATAGTTGGCAACCCTTTGGGAGCGCCCTTCTAGACTTGGATGTATTATTTTATTGAGGATATCACAGAAGGGGTCAAAATGTTCAACTGGTCATGCATGATAAGCAACAGTCTCCATGAGCAGTTGGTTAACCTGGAGAAGACCAAGAATTTCTATATGAGTTCCTATGTCATCTATATGTTGGCTAGGATGTACAGGTATGTAGGCTTGATCTGCAAAGGCATAGTTGACAACGGCGAAAATGAGTTGAAGTCTTACGACTGCTATCCACAGCTGCAGTTAAGTGAGAAGTCCCACTTTAAACGAGAACATGATGCCTTCCTCATGTACATAACGAGGATACTTCAGGGAGGGACACACCAACAGCTAACTCATGAAGCCAAAAGTCTGATAGGCAAATACAGATCTTGGTTCATCCAGTATCCAAGGTATACATATATCAAAATCCAGGGATTCACGGGGAATCCATACCGATTGCCTATCTTTCCTACAAACAAGATGATCCTACTTGAAGTGCTGCGACAGTTGGAGGAATACTAGAGCTTCCAGAGAACGAAGCAGAAAGCGGTAGTCACCTTTCCCTTCTTTATAGGGAACGTGTTGGAGACTTGTCCATCGACATAGGCAGCTAAGAGCGCCAGGCTTGAAATACAACATTACCCCTTTGCCACTTATCCATCTAGGAACCACTTCCACCCACATCATCACATTAAGACTGTAGATGGGAGAAGATATAGGCATAGGGTCGAATTAGAAGACTTCTGGGCAGACACTGCGGATGAGTTCGAGGTTAGATGGAGAATGTGGTCTAGGTTGCCTATTAGCTTGATCAGGGTGACCGAGCTTTGTTGAGTGCCTGATCAGTTGGAGGAAGATGAAAAGCAAGTACAACCGTACCTTAATGAGAGCTTGCCCTTGCCTACGGTCAGATGGTCGGAACCTGAACATGCCGACTTAAACATGCTGATGAGACCAGTCGTCAAGTACACCCAATGGTGGGTTGACCAGCAGATCCAGGAACTAAGGTGGATAAAGGTGACGCTGACTTATGATATGCTGAGCGAGGTGGAATCATACTCTTCTAATGCGGAGGCATCTCAGGGTGTTGACATGGTAGAAGCCACCACTTCCAAGAAAAGGAAGGAGATAGTTGCGAGCAAGGAGCTAGTTCAAAAACAAACGAGGGTAGAGCCTTCACGCTCTGCCGCATCTAGAAACATCAAGGAGATTTTGGCTACCGTTGATGCTTCATTGGCTGACATTAGGGATCCTTCTTCGATTTCCGAAGACAATGTGGAGCCTCAACCAAACGATGATGAACCGCCGTCTCCCACAAGCACAAAAATACTGGAGTCTGATGATGATATGGGTGCCCATAATGATGACTTTCAGGAGGGAATGATTTCAGCCCTTCGAGGAATTTTGGACGTTCCCGACAGAGAAGGTATGCCAGAAGAAGATGGCGTGGAACAACACACAATCCCGGACTGGCTAAAGGAAAGGATGAAAATACAGGTGCCACTGGAAGAGTAGGAAGAGGATGATACTGCAGACTTCTTGGCTAGACTTACACAAACTTCAGTCAGGAAGCCGGCCAAGAAGTTCTCAAGCATACAGAGGGATGAGGATGGCAACCGAACCGTAGAGATCGCGATGCCGACAGTGGAGAGGCCATAGGAAGACATTGCCCCACATGAGTACGCTATCACTACCATCGACTTGGGTCCGACTACAAAGGGCCAGGAAGTTGAAGATTTGGACAATTCAGTGCCCACTATCAAGTCGAGGTTGGCGAAGGAGGTAGCAAAGAGGAAGGAGTGCTAGCAGGAGATCGAGCGCTTGAAAGAGTACATCCAACATCTGATCAAGCCACTTGATCAGGATAACACGGCGGCTCCCCTTCTCCCGAACTCTTCACAGGAGGCAGCCAAGGATATGGAAGAAGACAGGATCACAGCTAGGGAGGCTAAAGAGTGGATAGCAGTCAAAGGCACAAAAGCCGATGCGTTCATGGAGAAGTTGACCTTGGCCTATGGTCAGGCCACTTCTTTACTCTCTAGACTGGCAGCCTTGGCGGAAATGTGGGATGGCCTTCCGGATGTACAGGAAAGGATAACTCCTTGCCTTAGGATTTTGAAAGGGATTCCAAAGCAAGAGTTGATAGATGGAGGCATCCTTGCAGCAGGAGCAACTTACGATTTCCACACCTGGTATTGGGCTTTGACAGCACGAGGGGAGGTTCTAGAAAGAGTAAAGGCTGATGGGCTTAAGGTAGAAGAGCAGATTAGAGAAGTCCAGACCAAGATCCTCAATATGGTGGCCGACATCCTGGACAAAGAGGTTATTCGGGAGAACGACTTGCAGATGGAGGCTTTGAAGAAGAGGGTGCGAGAAGAATTCTTTTCCATCACTGGGGCTATCTTGAAGCAGAACTGGGCCAAAATGGCGAACTTCCTAGACATCCGGGAATCTTTTGTGAGGACTGAGCTAGAATGGGAGGACATCTTTGTCAGATCGCCAAGAGTATGGATGGATTGGAGTTCAGGATTGGAATGCTTCCACAAGTCACCATGGAAGAAGTTGCCTTAATCGTGTCTAGATTCATTGAACACACGGCAACGCGGGAGGATAGGGATGGAATTCCTTGAAAATAGCTCCAAGTGCCAACTCACCTTGTCAACTCTTAATTCACTAATGTTATTTTGGGAAACCCTAATTAGGGTTTATTTGTTTCAATCTTGGCCATAGGCTCATTTTTAATTTGAGCCATTTATTCTTTTTTGGGAACTCTATATAAACTTGCATGCTCTCATTTTCAATTTGTGAAGTGAGTAGAATGAGATTGTTGCGATAAGACTATTTCTGGTAATAAAAGCTCTAATACATGATTTGTTTAGAACCACTTTTGTTTTCAAATAGTGTGCAAGGTCTACATCTTCTCCTTCAACATTTAGAATAGAGTTAAATTAGCATTTTCATTTAAATGTTTGTTAAGTGAATGATAGATTTGATAGTAGTGGTGGATGAAATTAAGCTCATACTTTTGTTGAATAAATGATTTGTATTCAATGTGCAAAGTTAGCCCGAGCTATTAAAATTGTGGATGCTTAACTTCAGTTTGGATAAGTACTAATTCAAACATGAAAATCATTATCACCCTCGTTGAAGATTGCACCCACTTCGCATAGTTGTCCGAAGGAGGCGAAACAAAGTGCGGTTACCCCATTTCATTTAATCATTGTCGTCTCTTGATTTCTTAGGAGTAACTTAGACTTCTAAACCCTTGCCTTTTTGCATTTTTTTTTTGGAAAATCTAAAATACCCGATGAAAAGAGCCTTCAATGATAAAACTGTCTAAGTCCTCAATTTGCAAACAAATCTAACGTAAGTCCCCTTGTGATTACTAGCAAATCACAATGCCCACTGGCCTTATCCACATGTCATGACCTGACTAAAAGAAACATTGGAGTATTTGCCCCATCTTCTTAAGTATTTGCAATCACTTTTCAAGAGAGGATAGAGTGTCCTTGGGCATTTTATTCTGTGTTCGGTGGGTATTCAAAACAGACACCAACAGGAGGCAACACCAATTCCAGTTTACGTTGTGTCTCTTCTTGTTACCCTTACCATCCGACCAAAGGAATTCCCTGAGAATCTTTTGAAGTTTACCAAATTGAATATTGGCAAACAACCAGGCCGAGGAGCGGTATATTGCATGGGAAGCTATGATCGTTTGCACAACTTGAATTTTGCTAGCAAGAGAAAGCAATTGAGTTTGCCAATTTTGATGCTTCTCTATTTTCTGAAAAAGCTAGTCCCACATAATTTTTAATGAGGGTGAAACAGAAAAGGGGATACCTAGGTATCTCACAATTTTATGGGGGTCATCCCTTATTCACAAGCCAATTGGGAGGCTCATGAGCCCATCCAATAATAGTGGATTTATGAGGGGCAATCTTAGATGTAGAGGTAGCACAAAAAACTTCCGACCTTTTCATAGTATTATCAAAATTAGCTTCAGATAGCTCAATGAAGAGGGTAGTGTCATTTGCAAATTGGGCATTCAACAGTTGATCTTGGTTGGGCAACTGAATTCCGTTAATTAGGGGGGTCAACAAATCAGACTTGAGAACATAGTGCCAGGCATCAATTGCAATAACAAACAAAGCAAGAGTGTTGGCCCCATGGTTGTTGCACCAAAAGGTCGACCTGTTAATGCTTGATACAAATGCCAGAGTTAACAGATCCACGGGAGGCAGTTAGTCCATGTCACGAATCCCGAGGGGAGCGCTAACCATTTGCCAACAATCTCCCCCTCATTGCAAGCTGAGGGGATTCAAACCCGACATCTTTTGCTCTGATACCAATTGTTGGCCCCACGGTTGCCATTGCACCAAAAGGTCGACCTGTTAATGCCCGATACAAACACTAGAGTTAACGGATCCACAGGAGGTAGTTAGTCCATGTCACGAATCCCGAGTGGAGTGCTGACCATTTGCCAACAAGGAGCTATAGGACAACCTTGCCTAATCAACCTTTGGAGAATTATTGAATTAGTGAGCTCACCATTAACATCAATCACAGTGGAGGATTCGTTAAAGAGGATTTTGATCTATTTACAGAAGATAGGCAGAAAAGAAAAAGCATGTAACATATCCAACACAAAGGACCATTCAATCCTATCATAAGCCTTTTCAAAATCAAGAAGAATCATTGCCACCTGTTGTTTATCATGCTTGACCTAGTTCATTCCCTCCCAACTTGTTATAAGATTCTCAAGAATATACCTTCTCTTAATGAAGCCTGTTTGAGTGACTAACACCACTTTCCCAAGTATTTGTTAATCTGCAAGAGAGAGTTTTAGCAAGAATCTTATATGAGACATTCTAAAGGGTAACAGGTCTTCAATTCTTCATAAGTGTTCTATCTCCCTCCTTGAGGATCAGTTTAAGTATCCCCCTATTGATGTTTTGGCTCAAGGAGTTATTTTGAAAAGCATAGTTATATATTTCCAGCAGCTCATATCCAATCCACTCAATATTGCTTTTATAGAACTCATCTGTTAGGTCATCCATACCAGGAGATTTCCCATTGGCCAGTGATTGGTATTTTCAATTTCTTACAGGGAAAGGCCTTTCTCAAGCATCTTGGCATCCTCCTCACTAACTTTCTTAGGAATCATCTTATGACAGAATTCCCTGGCTTCCTTGTTTTTACTATTTTTCTCTGAAGAAAACAATTGCTGAAAGGAGTAAAAGGTAGTTTTCATAAAGGAAGGATCATCAAAGAGATTCCCTTTATCCAGAATAGGACCTATATGCTCCTTCTCTTGCTTAGTCTTAATTAGCTTAAAGAAATATTTAGTTCCCCTGTCACCTTCCTACAACCAATTCATCTTGGCCCTAATCCTCCGGCCTTGAAATTTATAGTTTTGTAGCTTCCTTAGAAGGGATATGGTTCTGTTAAATTCCAACTGAAAATTAAAATTATTATCTTGATCTTGGCTTTCAAGCACTAATAACTTCTGGTGCAACAAGTTGTCAATCATGTTGCTATCCTTAGCCTTCTTTTTCCCAACAATTTGAAAGAGCTTCCTCCAAGTATCAATTAAAACATCCCATCTTTGAAGAGGATCAAGGTTCCTATTAAGGTACTTGGTTAACACTGTGGTAGATCTAATTCTACCAAGGCAGTCAGGATCATTAAGCAATGAGCAGTTCAACTTGAAAGGAGAGAGCCTCTGTTGAAAGGAGGGTGGATTGGCTGCAGCAAATGTTACAGTGGTTTCAATGGGTGAGTGATTAGACATGGATGTAGGAATCTTGCAAGAAAGATGTTAGAAAACCCAAAAAGCCAATATAGGTGTATAGGGTGTATTCATAATTATATTTGGAGAGTAGAGTGTATAAGAGTAGTTTGTTTATGTATTTTTGTGAAATACTTGGTGTATTGAATTTCTTTGAGAATTTAATGAAGAATCTCACATTGTCCATTTGGAATATCTTAATGTTTTTGCTTCCAAATTGTGCCTATGCCTGATTGATTAAGCAATTGATGGTTCTTTGTTTGACTCTCAACCATGCCATTGTTTATGGTATCAAAGCTAGAATTATAACCTAATGCATACTTACATCACATAGATCTTATGAAAAACTTCAAGGCAAATATGGGATGGTCTTCGTACATTATTCAGCTCTCAAGCTTCTAATTGAAAGATGTCAATCAAGTAGAAGCTCTTCAACTTGAAGATGAATGTGTTGTTTAGCACATTAGTACATTTCGATCTCTTTTCAATTAACTTACTAGTTTTAATTCTATGATTGAAGATGGTGACAATTAAAGCAATTTTATTTAGCAATATGCCTGCATGTTTTGATAATGTTGTCTTTATATTAAACAAACTCAATTCAAGTTTGGAAATGTGATTTCTTTCTTGATTGATGAAGAAAATTAACTCAAGAAAAATCACTTGATTAATGAAAAAATTGCTTTGCTTGTCGAGAAGTCTACCATTTCAACAAAGAAAAAAAAAGTTTTTAAATGCTTCTATTGTAATCAAAGAGGACATATCTTGATGAATTACATTCAAGATGCTTGAGACCTAATTGACAACAAGTTGAAGACAAATATAACTTTGGTTGACATTGAAAATGAGATTGAAGGTTGTGGTTTGTAGTACATAATCAATGCTCTCCCCACTGTGATAGTGAAGAATATATTTATTTAGGACTAAGCAAGTCAAAAAGGAGTTTGGAGGAATCTTACCCGTCTCAAGCTAGCTTCTTGCTCAAAGATATTACATTGCTTAAGAGGCACTAGTTTTTCATTTGTGCTCTTGCTTGAACTAAGGGGGACTTGGTAGTTTCATGGTTTGTTATTGTGGATAAGAGTCATCTTGATCCCTAGGAAACATGATGTATTTATGGATAATTGAGTATGTCTCTATTCGTACGCTGTAATGTCCTTGATTTCCGGATAGTCGCCATTGAATTAATTTAATTAATTAAATATTCCCTTTTTTGTGAGTATCAAATTTTTCAGGATTAGCCTATCATCTGACCCTCGTAGGCTAGTGTTGTGGATTAGAGGGTCCAGTTTGGGCATTAATGAGCTCTTCAGGTAGCAGTTTGCAATGTTTAGCTCTCCAATCTTTTGGCTTTTTTGGAGGCAATGTTATTCAAAAGTTTTTGGCTCCGTTTTGATGCACTTACTATTTATAGTAAGTCAGTTGAGTGATAGAGGCCAACCTTACTATTTTTGGTAAGGCACATAAATGAGCAGTGGTTTCGGTAAATTACCTCTTGGCACTGTCAAATTCAGTAAGTGATGATTATTTTTGGAGTTATGACATTTTAATTATTAATAAAGTAATACTTTATTAATAATTAATTATGAAGTGATTATATTAATGATATAAGTTGACTCTATTAAAGGAGGGGTCATTAATGTTATAAAATCAAATTATAAAAGTGACCTTTTGAGTGCCCATTTAATGAAATATAATAAAGTCACTTTAAAAAGCAAATGATTAATATATTTTAAAAGCACATTGGGAATTGTGCTTTTCACATGGAGGTATAAAAAGCATCAAAAGCAAATGAAAGATTATTATTGAGATATGTTTTAAACACTTGGCTTGGTTGCTTTGCGTTGGAGGAGAAACCAGGCATTTTCTCTGTAATTTTGATCTTTGAGAGCGTAGCTTCTCTTGGATTTGAGCTTTCCGAGGGTGTGAAAGATCATCTGAGGTTTGCAGTTATTGGAGGCTTTAAATCTGAAGTCTCATTGTGTTTAAAAGTGGAGATTTATATCAGATTACTCAAAGTCTCAAAGGGTTTACTTGCAGATCAGAAGTTTTGAAGATAAATATTTTCTGAATATCTTCATTGCTGGTTGTGGCTTCTCTCTTTGGCACATGGGAGTCAAATGGTGTATATATGCAGTGATTATCTTCAGAAATTTGAAAGGTTTTGAAGAGAGTAATATCCGGAATCAGAAGCATTTGTATTGCTGCACATATTACAACTGTTAGTACCTAGTTGGGTCGTACTTTTCAGCCTGATCAGGCCATACAATTCCCTACAACCAGGCCATACATTCTCTAAGCTTGGCATTTGGAGTACCATTTGGTATCTTCGGGGGCAGCTAAAGGTCTGAAATAAGCCTGTTGCATTTATTTGGTCGAGAACACATTGTTGGCTGCAAATCGACCATTCAAGGGTTTTGCCAATTGCTGATCACCATTTCCAGAATTGCAAAATAATTGAGTATGGCTTTTACAGGTATGATTACATTATATTTGCAATGAAATAATAAATCTGTTATAAACATATATTTGTATTTGCAAAGAAGTTATAAATCTGAATTGCATTGGCTGTTGAAGTTGTGTCTTTATTTCCTACCTTTGCAAATTTGTATATGCTGGTTTGCTTTTCTATATATTACCTAGCATTTATCTCTTTGGAAATCAAAACAAAACCAAACCCATACAAACAAGCAAACTTATCAAGGCAGAAACTCAACTACTAAGTGTCAACCTAGGATGGGACATTACAGTGTTATCAAAGCAGTTTCTTGCTATCTTGATGGGGAAAAAAATTAAGATATTCAGTCTCATAACTTTGCTTTGATTGAGTGACCAACACTCATAGTTTTCAATTTCAGATTAGAGTTATGGGCATAGTTGAAAAACTTGGACTCGGCAATAACTCGGCAGACCCAAAAATTAAAAAACTCAGGACTCGGCAATAACTTGGCAAATTTATTGAACATTTGAAAATACACAATTTTTTAAAATATTCTAAAAAAACACACATATAAACTTAGAAATTAAATAATTTAGATTGAAATGGATAATTATAAATTTATAATAAATATTTTAAATTGAATAAAAATAAAAATTAATAAATACAAATTAAGTATTATAAAACTAATAAATACAAATATTTTAAATTGAATAAAATTAAAATTAATAAATACAAATTAAGTATTATAAAATTAGGTATAATTAATTATAAATTTATAATAAATATTTTAAATTGAATAAAATTAAAATTAATAAATATATATTATAAATTAAGTATTATAAATATAAATACATAACTTATAAGATATTTCATCGTATAAAAATTAATGTTTTTTTTCTAAACAAAATCTAATAAATATTAATTTTTTTTTGTTGAAGACTATATAAAATTTATGCAAAGTTAAAAGAAAAATTTATATGAAAAATATGTGTGCATTGTAAATCGATACAAAATAAAAAATGGATCTACTAAAAGCCTAAAACGGAAAACCACCTGCAAATGCGTCATTTCCCGTGATTGTAAAGAGATGCAACGCTTTAAGGTGATTTCAAAATTTATAAAATACTTGTAAATGCATCCTTTCCTGTGCGTTGCAGGCTTTCAATGGCGACTGAAAATCGTGTTTGAACCCTTCAAATCGCATGAGAAAAAGCTCTGAGAATTGAAACCCTTTAGTCGTGCCCTATTCGCGTGAGAAAAAAGTTGCGGGTGTTTGCAAGTCAGAATGAAACGAAATAAAACGCTATTTGCCCTTTTTCCGCCCTTTTAAATGATCTGAGCTGATTTTTGCAGGTTTAAATCCTGTTTTTTCTGCGAGTAATAGCTAAAAATCGTTGCAATTTTTTGAAAAAAATCGGTGCCGAGTAATACTGCGATTTACTCGCCGGCTAATGTGACATGCGAGTAACCGCGATTTTCCTGAGTAACTTGCGATTTTTTCATCTATGATTATGGGTTCAAGCAACGACAAAGAAATGGTATCAAGTGATAGGAATGGTTGGCTAGAATTCTCTATGGGCAAGGTACCAGACTTGGTAGTCAACCTAAATTTGGCTGTGATACTTTGGTCACGTTGAGAAGGTTGGAAGAATGCTTACATCTTGTTGAGCAACCACCTACTTCATTGTTACAAATTGCTATGACTCCAACAATGACTTTGTTGGGTGAGCTTGAGAATTTGAGACACAGAGACAATGAGATTAGGCTCACTGTTGCCCTCTGCATTAGTCAGATTATGAGGATCACAACTCCTCAGATTCCCTATGATGTTGGCACTATGAGGGAAGTACTATAGTTGATTGTTGATAGTTTTGTTGGGATAGGCGATATCAGTAGTCTTCTTTTTGGAAGGAAGATCAAAATCCTTGAATTAATGGCACAAGTGAGATCGTGCATAGTCATGATCGATTATGATTGTAATGATCTTGTTTTGCGGATGTTCCATTTGTTCTTGGATTCTATTAGTGAGTCATGGAAGGTCTATTCAGGACTACATGGGAGCTATTATGACTTCCATTATTAATGACAATGAGGACATCTCACAACCTATTTTGTCCTTCTAGCTGTTCATAGACAAGAACAGGTTTTATCTCCAGCTGCAAGTGATTTGATGCATAGCATCTTCCTACAGTGTGAGGGTAAGCTAAGGCCCTACTTGTTCGTTGAGGAGCAAGTGCAAGAAAGGAGAGTAAAATTTGAAGTGGATGAAGATGAGAGGTCTTACATCTCGATGATGGTTTTGCAGAAGCTCTTGAAGGTACTTTCAGCACTCAAGATGTTGTTATCAGCCTTGATAACAATTCTGATTTTTATGACAACAGTCTTTCTTTTGAGTGTAACCATGATTTAAATGTTATGATAATGAGGAGAGTGTTGTAGAAGGGACTTCTAATGTTGGCATGCAAGCTATGAGTGTCAAACATGAGGAATGCATGGAGAATATAAGCCATAACAGTTCTTATTTTTATGACAGTAGTCTTATATATTTGCATCAACATAAGATAACCGCCTTTACACATGAAGATGATGGTTGTGAGGGGTTGTCTAATGTCAATACTCAAGTTGTGGGTAATAATGATGCAATGTGTTGTGGATTCAAGCCACACCAAGTCTGATGTTCCAAATCAGACCTTGGAAGATAAATCAGAAAATTTGCTTAATGGTGATGGGTCCCAGAATAGCTCTTTGGTTGAACATGTATCTACTTTGGAAGAAAAAGTGGGTGATGATATTGTCAAATCAGCGGCTTCTACCATGTCATTTGAGCCATCCTATGAGGTACATAACAGCAGTACCTTTGATGATGTTGTGGGCAAAATGCAAATTTGATGGCACACATGTTGATGATTACCAAACAGTGAATGATGATGATTCAACCTCTTATCATAGTGCTGATTACAAATCAGAAAATTTGTGTGGTAATGATTTGTCACAGGGGTATCATCATTTGGTAGGACAAATGAAAGTAAATGACAGTATGATTGCTACCGACTTAGAAAATTTTGATGTTGCTCGTCAGATGTTGGTAACTTATGGTTGGAGTACTCTTGAGACAGATGAGCCCTATGATGGCAGACTTTCGCTCGCAGAGCTTCAGGAACTTAGAGGTGCAGTTGGGGTAATAAAGAATAATTACCTACAACTATTATCAGATAGAGATCATCTTCTCATGCTCGATGGTATCTATTATGATGCTCTTAAGGGAAAGGAAGAGGATGTTCATGAGCTCACCTATGAGCTTGAGGTCATCACAAAATCTTTGAAGAGCGCTCAAACAACCCTTCAAGAGTCTAAGTCATAGATAGAAGAGCTTACCGTGGATTTGAGCTTGGCGCAGTCTTCACCATCTACAGATACAGTTCAGGTTTCTATGGTAGCAGTTGGTGATGAGCATACATCCACAGATTGTGGTAATGAGTATTGTTGACGTGTTTTTTATGACGACATCAACACAGAATAAAGTTGCCCAACGGTCACTCTATTCTCTCTTGATCAAAGTGTCCCACATGCTAAGATTGCTTGAAAGTTCATGTGTTCGACTCCAAGGTTCCTTTTATTGCGAATAGACTCAGTTGGTTGATGTGTTTTGCTGGATTATTCCAAGGGGACTTACGTAGTTGTTCGATTTTGTAAAGCAATTAGGACATAAAAGATTTGACAATATTGCTCTGGTATTTGGACTGACCCGGAAAATGTTGAATTAAAAAGGGATAGGGATAAGGATTCTACACATCTACTTCTAAAGAGTGGAGGACGAGGATCGACTTAAACAATCTTCAAACCAAACTTTGCTTTGTCTCCTTTCGGACAACTCCGACAAAGTTGGTGCAATCTTCAAAGGATGAGAAAAGGTGTTCAAACTATGACACAACATGTTCATACCATCACTACGATGCATACAGACATAAGCGCCACAATTGAAGTTAAGTGCCAATACTCCAGTTGACCACGCAAGGCGAACTTACCATCAGTAAGCTCACTAGTGGTATGGATGAAAGAAGATATGCTCAAATCACAATGCCACACTCCACAATTAACAACTACTTGCAGAAACAAAGTCTACTCTACTCTATCCACTTGAATTGGAAAGACGAAAAGATCTCATCAACTGCCCACAACACAAAATGAAGTCACCAATCAATGAAATCTTTATATCATGAGAGTCTTACACAACAATCTTTTGCAAAAACTTTCAAAGGGAAAGTCTTTCTTTCCTTTCCAACTAAGCTAACCCCTAGCTCTACTTTAACTTCTATCACTTTCTATCTCTGTCTAGCTCTGATCTATCTCTGATTCTAATTCTAATCGATTACAAATGAGGGGGGATGCCCCTTTTATAGCTAGCCCATTTCAACGGACGGCTCAGATTGAATTACAATGAAGGGCTTAGATCGAGCCACCTATGCCCTGATTAGGGTTTCTGCCCTAAAAACCGCCACAGAGAGGAGTGGGCAATGAATGCACAGAATATTCTCCACTCCCCTGCAGGAATCATAATGAGCAATTAATGCCCACTACCATCATCAAGAAGATCTTCATCAAGCAGCGCGTTCCCACTGGCCTTATCCCGGATAGCAAACTCGATCAACCGGGCCAATACCGCTTCAACCTCCTGGGCAGAAATCGGTGGAATGTGGTTGAGCTGGAACTCCAAGACTGCTACCGTCTGACCGTGTCGGATGTAAGACTTCTTCCATGCCGCTAAGTCGTCCTGGGTATGCTGAATAATACTAGAGAAAGTGGAGACATTCTCAAAGTCATCCAGGACAAGCGACCTCGCAGCTGAGAAGAATGGAGCCAGTTTATCTTTCAAGCCATCAGCAGCTATTTCCTCTGGGGCCAACTTTCTAGCAGATATGGCTTCTAATGTATTAAGGACTCCTTCTAAGATGTTACCCATTGCTTTCCTCACTCTGGCTGAATCTGACCTTGCTGCATCATGAAATCCACGGCCTGTGACCACCGAGGAGTACCAACTGGTGAAATCATACCTGTCACCATCCTGAATCACACCTCCACCCACCAAAGTTTGCAGAGGTATATGCATCAAAGCCCCCAAACGAAGTACAGTCTTCGTCTGATAGATGCGGGTATCGCCCCAGGCCTGATCCACCATGTCCATCTGTGCTAAAATACTTGAGGCCTGTTGATAAGCATTGGCGAGGTCCTCCATGAATTTCCTTGTCTCAGTACGAACATGGCTAACCCACTTGTCCGCTTCCGTTTCCATCTTCTTTAAATCTTCTAAGCCAACAACTGACTCCCTCGGAAGCTCTGGTGGACGTTCTACTGTTGGGTTTGTTGGTTCACCTGGACGTGCTAGACCCTGCACACATCCTATCAAGGTTTTGTGCTCCTTCTTCAATTTCTTATACTTCCCTTCCGTGCGGAGCAACTGATCCTTCAGCGCCTGATAGGAGTTATCGAACTCCTCGACAATTTGGGCTCCCGTAGGACGACCCAACTCCACGGTGGTGATCACATAGTTCTCGGGCCTCTCCTCGGCTCGATCATACTCCTCCCTCGGAACAGCCACCTGAAGCTGCGAGAGCCTGACTCACCAGTCGAGATCTTTGAAAACTTCCTGGCCTTTTTCTTTTCTGGTGGCGCATTGATCCTCCTAAGGAACTCCTCCATCTCGATGGCTGGATCCATATCATCCTCGGGTTCTCTTCTCATTCTGTCTGAAAGCCAATCCGGCACTGTCTGCTGCGGATTGCAAACAACGAGGGGCTGTTCTTCTGTTGCCTCCACCTCGTGTACCTCTTCTCTTCTTGCACTGCTCTGCTCGGGCTCATCATCTTCCACGAGCTGTGTATCTCCTGACCCTTGGGTCCCCTGTTCTGTGTTTTCCTCTTCCTCCAATGTCATGTCCAACATCTGTTGGAAACGAGTGTCAGCCACTGTTTCATCATCTTCCTCTTGTTGGCCAGCCCTGGATACACTGACGCTTATACTATCTGACTCTCGGATGTTGGGTTGATCCACCTCCTCAAGCTCCCGCTCCTCACCCAATCCTGCCCTCTGATCAGCAAATAATGAAATCACTCTCAAACTCGAAGACTGAGTTTGTGAGTGCATAGGTGATGCTTGTTCCATCCTCAACGGTATCGGCTGGGTTGGTACTTCTACTTGTGCTTCCGGTGTTTGAGCAACCTGTTTTCCCCTTCTCACCGATAGCGGCCTTGGGTCACCCATCAAGCTATAAGTAAGGGCGATCGATCTGCTCTTAAGTCTGCATACATGTCTATCGACCCAAGCCCTTGTGAAAGTCAACACCGGAATAGAGAGCGTGTCCAAGTCCATGATTTCTGGCTCGGACCAATCAGGTGGTGGGACCGGAGTATCCCTAACTGAACCATAGTCGGGTTGCATAACGTTGACATCCTCTTCCACCTGGTCGGGAACTGGAATGATCTCACATTCCCTGATCAATTTGAGGGGAAGCCTGGAAAACATCCTTTTCCTTATCTCAACCTCATCAACAGCATTTGCCCAAAAGTCTTCAATGTGGGCCTTGTGTCGGTACTCGACGTTCTGTATCATTCGGATGTTTCTGTACGGATCAAAATCCTGTCTGCCTGTGTGATACGATAGATGATAGAATTGCAGCTCATCCTCTGCCTCTCGAGCTGCCTGCAAGGAGGGACACACCTCAGTGGAATTTCCCATGGCAATAGGAAAGTCAAGTCCACCCTTCTTCTTCTTTTTCTGAATCTTATCATAGGCGATCAACTGCCTAGATATTTCCAGCATTATAATGTGATCGGTGGGGTACCTCGGTAGCCGGTATGGATACGAAGTGAACCCCTGCAGCCTAATGTAAGTGAATTTCGGAAATTGGATGAGCCAATATCCATATTCCTCGATCAATGCTTGTGCCTCTTTGGATACTCTTTGCTGCGTTCTCCGCTGAAGGGTCCTCGTGATGTGCATTGTGAATGCATCATTAGCCCGTTTGTAACTGGCAGGGTTAGCTAGATGCAACTGTGTGCAGGCCTCATGGATTTTGAACTGATCAGGTGCACAGCCTATTGGCTCCTTGTATGTAATCCCTCGATACTTGGTCATTCTTGCCAGCATATATATCACATACGAGCTCATGTAAAAGGTTTTCGTCCCCCTCAGGCTCCTGAACTGCTCATCTATGTTATCACTGATCATTCTTGCCCAGTCAACACATTCCTTTCCCTCCAATATGATCTCGATGAAGTAGAACATCCATGGCTCGAAGAAGTAGGCTTGTGCACTCCCATTTATTCGGCTCAGCATCATCATCAAGTCGCAGTATTCCTGTTTTACATCTTCGGCAATTATCTGCTTTGGGAGTCTAGTGCGAGGTGGCTTTGGCTTTTGCATCCAAACTCTGTTGATGACCGCAGCAACCCTCTCGAAGGAGGTGGAGTACATTTTATCCGCCCTCTCCTTTGATCTGTACAGCATCTTTTCGGTAGTAGGAATCTCAAATGCCTCTCCGATGGCATCTGGCGTGAAGTTGGCAAGCAATTTGCCATCCGGCGAGACAATGGTTCTACGCTTCGGCTTGTAGTGGTTTGCACACTCCATAATTAGCTCCGGGCATTGAATTGCTGGCGGAAAACCAGCAGCTGCATAGATACCACTCTTCATGATGTTATGTGCCGTGACTGACGGTTGATGGCCTCCCAGTCCGTACATCCTAGACTTGAGTGCATTTAGATTAAATGACCCGAGGTTGGTGTCACTTAACCCTGCCAGCTTGGAGACAATTGCCGATTTTGGAAGAAATGACTTGGCGAGCCTTTTAATCATTGCCTGTCGGGATGAGCTAGCCTTGGCCGTTTCAGCGTTTGCAGCTCTGCCTGCGGCTCTGCTTGTTCCTGCAACATCCTTTGCTCCAGCCATCTGCAAAATAGAATAGAATAACAATAAGTTAGCTTGCAGATTTATAATAAAATAAATAGCCTTCGAGGCGACTGCGGACGTGGAGTTAGCTTCTGGAAATAAAATTCTTCAGCATAATTATCTAACTCCAAACCTCGTACTGTGTAAAAACCTTCGAGCTTATAAAGGAGCTTTCAACGACTGCACTTTTGACTGGCGAAGAAAATCACAGCCAACTACTAACTTTCAGCAATGTGGTTACTTTCTCAGCACAACATAAATTAAATCTTTTGCCTCAACTTCCGTTAACCTCGGCAACTTTCAACTTCTTCTCAACTTCAACAACAACTAACTTTCAGCAGCTCGAATAAAGCAACTCTGCAACAACTCTTTTGCAACTCGAAACAAACTTCCTCAGCACTCCGAGAATAAGATCTTCAGCACACAATAAACTTTTGCAACTCAATGCTCTGCAGCAACTTCAAAAAGATAAATCTTCCAGCAACTCCGGAAATCTGCAACAACTTCAACCTTCAACTTCGAGATTGCAGCAACATACTCTCAACTTTTCGAAAGAAAGAGTCTCGGCAAATTAAAAAAATTCTCCAGCACTTCGCCCTTTCAGCAACTCAATAAAATAAACTCTCAAAGAATTTCTCTCCTCAACAACTTCGAAAATATTTCAATCTCTCAAGAACTTCTTCAGCAACTTCAACTTCGAAAAATGTGAGGAGAAATGAGAGAAGAGACTGTTTAAATAATTCTTCTCGAAGAATCCTGCCAAGTAAGGCTGGGGCTATTTTTAGCACCCTCATCAATTCTCCACTCTCTTCGTTCGGAATCTTCTAATTCAAGCGCAGTAGTGGGCTAGTCATCAGCCAGTCATTATGGCAGTTGCCATTAATAATGATTCCTTCCTTGTAAAAATTCGAATTTTTTCTCTTGGTCTGCCAGTTAACTCTTGGTGATTTAAACAACTTGCGAGAAAAAAAAACTTGATTTGGTTTGAAAATTTCATTTAAGAATTCTCGCATAGTTTAATTAAATTCAACCTGAAAAATTCATGGGAGTTGTAAATTTATTTGCAACTTTTTAAAATGTCTGTCACTTAAATCCTCAATTTCATAAAATTTGCCTTAGACATTTTAAATTTCCTCTTTAAAATATTCAACTCCGGGTGATTTAAAATCACTTGCCTGTTCGAAATAACTCATCCTCTGAGATTTAACTTCCGTCAGGAAAATAATCTAGGCAAAACGAATTTCTTCTGAAAATATTAAAATTTCCCTTAGGAAATTAATTTTTAAACTCTGTTAACTCATGGGTGCCTTTTGAACGGGTTCATTTAATTTTTACTTAGAAAAATATTTCATCAAGTTGTCAACCCCGTTTAGATGCCTCTAGAAAATTTTCATATTCACACACTCTTTCAATTTTTCAAGTTCTCACGCCCTAGGGGTTTCTCCACTTCATACACTTAGTAGAAAATTTAAATTTTCATCCCCCCTAGGCGTATACTTCTCCTTGGCATTTTATTTCAACCTCTTCACTTTCACCCACTTAGAAATAAAAGTAAGTCCTTTCATTCTTTGGGCGCCTTCACCTCTTTTCATCATTTTGCTCAACTTGGGCGTATTTGGCCTAGGGAGTTTTTGTTTTACTTAGGAAAATTTCCGACCTTTCTCCCTCGGATGCATTTTGAAGGGTCCATTTTTATATTTCTCATACTTAAAATCCCTTCGAACTCATCTTCTTCATGGGTGCATTTAGAGTGGCAAGCTTTCAATCTCTGCCTTGGAAAAAAAATATTCACTTACCTCTACAACAAGCTGGGCGCATTTCACCCTTGAAGCTTCCACTTTTGCCTTAGGCGCATTTCAGCTAGGCAAATTTCAATTCATGAAGTAGGCGCATTTCATACCCTCAACTTTCATTTCAATGACTTAGGCGTTTTTTAGGCTCCAATAACCTTGGGCGCATTTGACATAGGAAGCTTTCACTTTATCATGGGCGCATTTTCACTAGCATGCTTCCATTTTGTTGCCTTAGAATATTTTCCAACACCTTCAATATTCTTCCAAGGTGAGGGCGCATTTGGCATGTTGAACTTTCAAGTTGAGGGCGCAAATACACTTGGCTACTTTCATTTTTATACTTAGAAAAATTTCGGCCCAACTATTCCTAGCACAAGGGCGCATTTGATGTGGTCCACTTCTACTTGTGGGCGCATTCTCACCTCATGCTCACATTTTTTTACTTTCCATGCCTTAGATTTTTTTCAGGCATCCTCCAACATGGGCGCATTTGACATAGCTTACTTCCAATTTCACGCCTTAGCACTTTTTGGAGGGTCTTCACTTTACCCTGGGCGCAAATGAGGGGGTGAGCTTCCATTTGAGGGCGCATTTCCACCCCTCTACTTTCTTTTCATGCCTTAGCCGCCTTTTCACTAGGCAACATCCTCCTTGAGCGCATTTAACATGTAGAGTTTCCAAGTGAGGGCGCAAATGAAGGGGGGAGCTTTACTTTACTTGCCTTAGAATATTTTCTAAGTTTCATCCTCTTGAAGGTGGGTGCATTTCAGCCTTTGAACTTCCATTTTATACTTAGAAAATTTTCAAACACTTAGGATTTTGCTTGAGGGCGCATTTGAGAGGATGTGCTCTCACTTTTGACTTAGAATATTTTCCAACATTTTCATATCCTTTCAAGGTGAGGGCGCATTTAAACACATGAGCTTTCATTTGAACACTTAGAAAATTTTTCATACCTCTGCCTGCCTTCATCTTCACCGTCTATTTTGGGTAAGTCAGGCTATTTTTAGAAAGTCCCTCGATTTTCGACCCATATAGCTCCGTTTTGCCTGAAAGTTTCGCCATACGACCCTCTTTGCCTTGTGAACCCGTTTCGCCAATCCCACATGTCAGCCTGCTATTTATAGTAAGTCTTTGATTTCCTTGACTTCCTCAATTCCGTTTGACCTGAAACTTGCAACGCCTGATCCTGAGAACTTGAGTGTCGCTCTGATGCCAACCTCGGGTGCAGACCTGCTATTTATAGCCATGCCCTGACTTACTAAAAATAGTAAGTTCTTTGATTTCGCTCAAATTTTGCCAGCAGGTACATTGAAGTGTGCTGATGTTGGTGAGGTGCTTCGTTTTGACAATTTCTAGATTTCACCCCCTATAAAAGTGGAAACCCTAATTTGACCTGCATGTATCCCGAACGGTCTCCGTTTGACCTCGTTCCTTTTGCATGTCGTTCTGCTTGCTGAACTAGAGTGTCAGGCGGCTGCCAGAGTGTACCTGCTAAAAATAGAAACTGCCTGAAAAGTGACTCATCCACCGACGGATGATTTTGCCTGTCATATTGCTTGTGGGATCTCAAGAAACCCAGAAAAACCCAGAAAACTGGTCTGCATGCATGCACTGGCTAAAAATAGTAAGTCCTCGAAACTTGATCTTCTTCGCTTGCATGTCACACCGTTGCAAAGCTCTCGAAAAACCCAGAAGGAATATCCGGACATGCGTTGAAGAACTCTGCATGCAAACCCTAAAAATAGCCTCCTAAGGCTGAACTCTGAAAGTGATCATCTTGGTTTGCATGTTACATCACTGCGAAGGTTTCGAGAAACCCAGAAGTAATCTCCGAACATGCAATGAAGAATCATATGTTTGACCCTTGAAAATGGCTATTGAAGCCCGAGCTGCTAAAAATAGCAAATTGTCCGATCTGTCTCAAAATTTACGTGCAAGCAGCTTGATGTTACCTGAATGTGGTGGAACTGACAGAATTCCAAAATCTCAATAAAATAGCCCCAAACTGAATACTTACTAAAAATAGCAAGTTGCTGGAATACAGTGAAAATTTAGGGGGACTCTGCTGGAAGCCTTCTGACTGCTGTACTAAGCTTGGATTTCAATTTTATAACTCAGTTTGACCTTTAATAAGCCTGAAGGATGAAAACCCCAATTACATAGACTTAACCAATACTTCAACCTGGGTCAAACGACGGGACATCCCCGGAAGGACCAGAGATAGAGAGAGAGACGCACTAACCAAAGCCCAAAAACCAGAATGGAGCAAAAATTAGGGGGTCCCCATCTGGGATGGGGTGATGTGTGAAAAAGGTCACAACAAGTATATGGAGGATGTGGCAACATCCATTTCACTTATAGGTGCAGGTGACACAAATGGGATGAGTGCACTGGTTGAGTTCAACATGGAATAGTGTGTTACACCTGGTGTTCTTGAGGATAGTCCCATTACATGTGATGCAGATGAAGTTATTAATAGCTCTTGTGGTGAAGTAGTGGGTTCTCCATAGAGTTGTGTGATAAATCACTATGCTGCTCTGTCTTTTTCACAGGATTTATGCAGTGCGTCATCTAGTGCGGAGTTTAGTACTCATGTTGATTTGTTTCCCTCTCCTAGAAGAAAACTAGAGCTTTCATCACATGCAACTGATCTTGATTGACAACCTATTGAGCCACAAAGATGGAGGGATCAATTGAAGGTTACAGGAGAGAAGGTTGATTTGACCTTATCTTGTTTTGATTGCACTCATAAATATGTTGAGTACCATCTTTGGACAATAGAGTTTCAGGAGAGATGGTATGGGGTCTCGGTTGGTACTCACATTCGTGACTTGCAGATTATCAGGAGTGCTTTGGAGGAGATAAAATCAGAATATATCCAATTGGTTCATGATAGAGAGTATGTTATTGGGTATGCAGAGAAGATTGGTAGAGCATCTACCCAATTTGTCGTTCCAGATCAGAGACATGAGCCATCTTCTGATTCGAGTGATGAGGAGAGTATTCCCCTTGGGTATGTGAGATGTCCCTACTAAATCTAACCCAAAAAAAATCATTTTTTCAGAGTACTGACATTTTGTCAAACAGTTGTTGTGCAAACTCATGAATTCTGATTTTCTGACTGCTGTTCTGGTTTTCTGAGTTTTGTTTGATTGCTTTTGATGTTTGGTTGAGTGTTTTCAATGCCAATAACATAAAGGAAATGCATAGAACTGATATATAAATGATTACACAACATAAATTGATAAACCGACTTCCATTTATGCCATTAATTTAAAGATATAAGGTCTGATTAAAATGACAGTTATGTCGGATATGAAAATTATCAGACTGTAACAGCTTCATTAAACCCAATACAAATGAAAGATTTGAATACCCAATATGCCAATAACATACCCGTTCTATGCCAACATGAAAATACAATGTATGAAGGTTGATATGAGCATGATAACAATGGTAGAAGACTGAAATAGAATGTGAAATATGCAGCTACAGGTCTGATCGTTGTTAAGGAAGTGCTGATATGAAATTGGTTGCCAAAATCAACTTCAAATGCCCACGAAACCCCTTCCAAATGATGGTGCACCAACTAGAAATGGTATGGCTGGTATGGAAGATGTCAAATCCTCAATGTAAACTTGTCAAACAGCTGGAATAAATCTACAATGATGATTGTGCCACAAACCCTAGGTGCAGTTGGCCAAAAATTGTACAGCCAACAAGTAGAATGCAACATTTGATTGTATTAGCCTGGTAGAGACCCGATCTAACAATGGCTGCACTTGATCTGAAGAAATATGCCGATATAACATTGCTGCAAACTCAAACCTGAAAATTAAACACCTGAAACTCCTCCAATGAAGCCCAAATGAAGACCCAAGGTAGGTCCTCCTCAAAGGTAAACTGGGTTTTCGTCCAATTCACGGTAGCCCTTGGGAGTTTTCGTTCCCAAAAGACTGAAACCAAGCTGAAACCCTTCTCCAGAGCTCAAACCTGCAAGTGCTAATATGAAAAATGACAAACGAATACCAAAATCCACTTGCACCAAATCTCTAATTGCCCCACACTAATACAATCAATATCATGTCGAAAAAAGTGAAGCAACGCACCGTGGTCCTGATGGAGTAGTGCATTCAAATTGATGTCGGGGACCCAAATGAACCCTGATAGGCTACAACTCCATCTACCTAAATCGCTGCCCCGTGATGGAGTAATACTACTGCCTCCATCAAAGACAATAACCAAGTCACAATTTGACGAGCTGCCAAGATCCCAAATGTTACGGTGGAATGCACTAAGATCAATTCTCTGGGCTAACTGGAAACAATGGTATCCTCCATCCCTGATAGACCCTGTCACTCTATGTCGCAACTGCCACCATCGATGCATCTAATCATTGGGCCTGTGGGGTATGGACCCAAACAATTGCCAGGAAAGATGAGTATCTCCTAACTCATCTACAAATGTTGGTGTCCCCACAATACTCCAACTGCCAAGGTTGGAAGAAGAGTGCTCCTGACGCCAACTCATAAAGCTAGTTGCACTAACCAATGCAATTGTGGAGGGCTGATCCCTCTCATCACCGAATCCCATCTGATCAAACCCTGCCTTTCTATCTCGTGTGGCACTAATACATCCATCCTGGAGAAGTGGTAAAGGGGTTTTGTCAAATATCGCTCCATCCCTTGCAGAAGGGAGCACCTCGAACCACATATTTGCCCCTCTCTTATGTGTCACAGAGAGCATCAACTCATC
This sequence comes from Sequoiadendron giganteum, assembly GCA_007115665.2. Lineage (NCBI taxonomy): Eukaryota > Viridiplantae > Streptophyta > Pinopsida > Cupressales > Cupressaceae > Sequoiadendron > Sequoiadendron giganteum. Next base: position 181,123,798 of record CM021104.1, on the reverse strand, counting down.
CGAAAGTGGGCTGGATACAAAGGAATGTGCGAATCTCATAATGAAATCGCTATGAAATGCACCAAGGGATTTCGAGGGAAGTCCCAAATCAACACTTTCCAAAACAGGAGCCTTAGAACTCGAAGCATAGGGTGTAAAAACTGCTTCAACACAAGCTGACTACTCCCCATGACTAACTGAAATTGTCTCACCCTGCTCTACTCCTGTAACCATGTCATAGGTATCATCCCTGGTAGTAGATCCACTACTACTACTAGATACCTCATCTCTCTCAGCATCAACGAAAGTGGATATCTGCACCTCTTCCCTCACGAGTGCACCATACAACTGCCTAGCAAGCTTGAAAGCATAACCTCTATCTGTAAGCAACTGCATGGCATCGGATCTCATCCAGTCAAGCACACGTCTAACCAAGTGTAAGTTGGATGTCGAGATTCCATACTTATGCCCATCTAGTGCCCCATCAGACTGAGTTATCCCAATGAGGTACTCGATCCATCTATTTACCCAATCATATCAGCCTAAGACTCGTGCCACCTCCTCCACTACTGAATACCTATCCTCAAGGAATAAGCCAAGAGGTGTAGCCTGCTGCAATTTATGCATGTTCTCTACCAAAGCTCGGACTACACGACTGCAAGTGGCATCACTGTGTGGATTTCTTGCCTCTACAACATGAAGTTCGAGACCCTTAATGAGGAGCAACTCTTCCTCATCTAAATCTGATTCCAAATCAGCAACATGTTCATTTACTAAAACTGATTTTAAATCATACACATGGCTGCCATCAACATCACAATGTGAGCATGCATCATTTCCTTTTTGAACCTCATCATGTAGCTCTTCTTTTTCCTCACTTCCTTGCCCCTCAATCTCATGCACAACACAAGATTCTTGCCCATCCAAAGAGGTTGCAATAGAAGACTGATTTTCTGATTTCTTTGGTGAAGCATGAGCCAAACACAACTCCACACTCAACTCCTCAATCTGATTTTCCGCCATAAGGGGAGTCACTTGAGAGTCTTCCAAAGATTTTCTAGTCTTCACTAGCTCCGTAGTGAGTTGATCAACCTCTTCCTCTTTCCTCCTCAAAGCATCTGAATATATGACACCCAAATCAAGTAGGTGATCTCTATCGGAAAAAAGGGCTAAATAATTATTTTTCATAGACTCCATGGCTGTCTTAAACACTTGCAAACAAGGAATAGATGAAGCCTCTTCAACGCCACTATGTCTCCCCTCAAGTTGTACCTTCCATAGGTAATTTCCCACCAACATATGGGAATGATCAAAATGGGACAGCGCTGCAGTGATCTTATCTTCACCAACCTTAAGTTGGTTCTCCAAATCATTCTTAGGGACAAAGGTAAATTCATTAGTTGAAGTAGTGGGCTGCCAATGGAGAGCTTGACTCTCATAAAAACATTCTTTTGAAGTGTCTTCTTGCTGGTCCGAAACTAAGGTAGTATTAGTTCCCATCACAAACTCCTCATCATCACTCCAAAAAGTGGTCTCAGTGGATGATGATTCGCTATGCTCATGCAAAGAGGTAAGACCGCTCTTAGGACTATCAAAAGTGTCCCCAAGCATAACCTCCATGTTGCCTACTAGGATACTCGTGCAACCCTGTCCTGTAGGCTCCCCTGTTTCTCCCTCTCTACCTTCTGTAGGATCAATTGGATGAAGATCAATTGAAATAGACCCAATCTTTATATTGCTGCTCCTTGCTTCCCCTATTGACATTTCTTCGCTATCTTTTGATTTTTCTTCATGCGTAGGTGATGTGACATTATTGGAATCAACTATCACACTAGAAGATGCTTTATGATCACCCAAAGAGTCCATGCCATTGCTATCCAAAGCACTGACATGAACTATGCTAGCCTCTAATGTAGGACCCTCTTGTGAAACCTCTTGCAAGGATGATGTAGACAAATCATTACCCAAGGCTGTCCTAATGCCTTCTTGATTCAAATCAGCATGTCTATCTAATTCATCATATAAATTTTTGCATACCTCATTGAAACTTGAAGACATCCAATCATTCTCATGAAGAGTTGTATCAACTATGTGTGAAGATTCTCTAAACAATTCATAAGCTATAGTGTGATATTCCTTCCTTGCATGCTCAGTCTTGTGGCAAAGATTCGGGTGCATGTCCATGTAGTTCTTGAAAGGAAAATTCTCCTTAACACGTTGAGGAAGAATGCTATACTCATCAAATATGCTAATCACCACCGCTTCTTTGTTTTGTGGTTTTGGGCTTTTGCTAGTAGAAAGTGAGGTTGATCCTTTAGAGAGTCCCAACCTTGAAAATGAATCATTTAAACACTGCAATTTTCGTATGGTCTTGTATTTTGTTTGCCCAATTTCTTTCCATGCCTGTTTATTGCCAAACAAGTTTTCCATGATGATTTTTTTCGCTGACCCAAATGAAGACCACTGAAAACCAATTCCAAACTGACTTGTGCACAACTGATTTCACACCAATTTAATGCAATCATTTCCCAACAGGCTGGCAGGAATATGGCTCTGATACCATTGAGATGGCCCTACTAAATCTAACCCAAAAAAAATCATTTTTTCAGAGTACTAACATTTTGTCAAACAGTTGTTGTGCAAACTCATGAATTCTGATTTTCTGACTGCTGTTCTGGTTTTCTGAGTTTTGTTTGATTGCTTTTGATGTTTGGTTGAGTGTTTTCAATGCCAATAACATAAAGGAAATGCATAGAACTGATATATAAATGATTACACAACATAAATTGATAAACCGACTTCCATTTATGCCATTAATTTAAAGATATAAGTTCTGATTAAAATGACAGTTATGTCGGATATGAAAATTATCAGACTGTAACAGCTTCATTAAACCCAATACAAATGAAAGATTTGAATACCCAATATGCCAATAACATACCTGTTCTATGCCAACATGAAAATACAATGTATGAAGGTTGATATGAGCATGATAACAATGGTAGAAGACTGAAATAGAATGTGAAATATGTAGCTATAGGTCTGATCGTTGTTAAGGAAGTGCTGATATGAAATTGGTTGCCAAAATCAACTTCAAATGCCCACGAAACCCCTTCCAAATGATGGTGCACCAACTAGAAATGGTATGGCTGGTATGGAAGATGTCAAATCCTCAATGTAAACTTGTCAAACAGCTGGAATAAATCTACAATGATGATTGTGCCACAAACCCTAGGTGCACTTGGCCAAAATTGTACAGCCAACAAGTAGAATGCAACATGTGATTGTATTAGCCTGGTAGAGACCCGATCTAACAATGGTTGCACTTGATCTGAAGAAATATGCCGATATAACATTGCTGCAAACTCAAACCTGAAAATTAAACACCTGAAACTCCTCCAATGAAGCCCAAATGAAGACTCAAGGTAGGTCCTCCTCAAAGGTAAACTGGGTTTTCGTCCAATTCACGGTAGCCCTTGGGAGTTTTCGTTCCCAAAAGACTGAAACCAAGCTGAAACCCTTCCCCAGAGCTCAAACCTGCAAGTGTTGATATGAAAAATGACAAATGAATACCAAAATAGAAGCCCAAAACTCACTTTATAACCTCCCATGAGCTTTTTTATAAAAGATAATAAAATATTCCTCCTCAAGGGTCTTTTCCTCATCAAAAGAAAGGGCCACTTTTTAAAAACAACTTTGTTTCACTAAGATGGGGGCACTTTTCACTATTCACTTTATAATTCTCTGTTACTATTCACTTTTACTATTCCATTAAAGCAACTTTAATATTTTCATTTTATCCCTGGATTCAACAACTGAACTCCAAACTGAAAGGCTTGTAAAGCTCCCGGCTAAGCTCTGCATCCCTTGGTTGGGTCCCCTAACCATACTGCTGACCTATGGGAACCCTAATAGTAGGCCAACCTCGGCTAGCCTGAGCTGCCTAAAGAAGGGACATTACAGTATGACGATCAACCATTGACACAGACAGGTGCATTTTATCTTGACTGCATAGTTAGGAGTGCTCATCGCTTCTCCTTTAGTCCACATACCAAGGAGTTGATGATGCGTAGGTGTGGATTGGCTTGAGATTTATACTATCCATTGTGGGATGAGGAGTTGCCATCTACAAAAGATGGAACTAGATATTATAGGTGTCTAACTTAGATATATTCAGAGGATTACTTGCACAATCAAAGATTATATTACCATCATGTTGTTGTGTACCAGACAGAGATTGCAACTTCTTTGTCTCAAAAATTTCCTTTGGAGTCATGGCTTCCCAGAGGTTGCGGTGTCAATAGGTATGATGGCTTGGTTAGCTCATTTCACGATGATGGAGGATAGTTATATTATTTCCTCAACATGAGAGGAGCTACTCCATATCTTCCAGCACCTATGCGGGATAGTCAACACATCCATAGGAGTTTTGTAGAGAATGAAGGGGGATGTTGTGGTGTAGACATGTTTGGATATTCTTATCTCCTCATGATTGATGGATGTGAGTTTTGGTTGTATTGGGATCCAGGTGGTGACAAGGTTGGCACTGAAGTTTTGATGGATTCTAGTATGATGCTTCACCATTCTCAGCATGGTGAAGTTGATATTAGAGTAGTGCAATGGAAGTCGGAGGGTGATGTGCATGACAAACTTCCATTCTGGATTTGGGATCTAGGAATATGTTGCATTGTTGTTATGATTGGCAAATTGTCCATCATTGGGGTAGTTACTTGTAGTGATGTTGAGCATAGTTTGATTTCTGCTCAGTGGATATAGAGGATATATTGTTGGGCATTCTACTGGTTGCATCTTCCTGGTGAACATTTTTCCATGACACATGGTACAGGGGTTGACCTTGGTCTATGTGTTATTTGGTTGTGCTTTTTCTAGTGAAGTGAGGGTTATTTGCAATCATGTGGGTCATTCTACAGTTCTTCCCTTGGACCTCTTGTGGTGGTGTTATCTATTCAGTTGTGATTGCTTGAGGACAAGCAATTTCAAGGAGGGTGGAATGTAATGTCCCCATTTTCGTGAATATCAAAGTTTTCAAGATTAACCTATCATCTGACCCTCATAGGCTAGTGTTGTGGATTAGAGGGTCCAGTTTGGGCATTAATGAGCTCTTCAGGTGGCAGTTTGCAGTGTTTAGCTCTCTAGTATTTTGGCTTTTTCGGAGGCGATGTTATTTAGAGGTTTCTAGCTCCGTTTTGATGCACTTACTATTTATAGTAAGTCAATTGAGTGATAGAGGCCAACCTTACTATTTTTGGTAAGGCACATGAATGAGCAGTGGTTTTAGTAAATTACCTCTTGGCACTGTCAATTTCAGTAAGCGATGATTATGTTTGGAGTTATGACATTTTAATTATTAATAAAGTAATACATTATTAATAATTAATCATAAAGTGATTATATTAATGATATAAGTTGACTTTAAAGGAGGGGTCATTAATGTTATAAAATCAAATTATAAAAGTGACCTTTTGAGTGCCCATTTAATGAAATATAATAAAGTCACTTTAAAAAACAAATGTTTAAAATATTTTAATATTTTAAAAGCACATTGGGAGTCGTCCTTTTCACATGGAGGTATAAAAAGCATCAAAAGCAAATGAAAGATTCTTATTGAGATATATTTTTAAGTTTAAACACTTGGCTTGGTTGCTTGGCATTGGAGGAGAAACCAGGGGTTTTCTCTGTAATTTTGATCTTTGAGAGCATAGCTTCTCTTGGATTCAAGCTTTTCGAGGGTGTGAAAGATCATCTGAGGTTTGCAGTTATTGAAGGCTTTAAATCTGAAGTCTCATTGTGTTTAAAAGTGGAGATTTATATCAGATTACTCGAAGGTTTTACTTGCAGATCAGATGTTTTGAAGATAAATATTTTCCAGATATCTTCATTGCTGGTTGTGGCTTCTCTCTTTGGCATGTGGTAGTCAAATGGTGTATATATGCAGTGATTATCTTCAGAAATTTGAAGGGTTTTGAAGAGATTAATATCTAGAATCAGAAGCATTTGTATTGCTGCACATATTACAGCTGTTAGTACTTAGCTGGGCCGTACTTTTCAGTCTGATCAGGCCGTACAATTCCCTACAGCCAGGCCGTACATTCTCTAAGCTTGGAATTTGGAGTATAGGCTGAAACACCTGTTGTTTGGAGTACCATTTGGTATCTTCGGGGGCAGCTAAAGGTCTGAAATAAGCCTGTTGCATTTATTTGGTGGAGAACACATTGTTGGCTGCAAATCGACCATTCAAGGGTTTTGCCAGTTGTTGATCATCATTTCCAAAATTGCAAAATAATTGACTATGGCTTTTCCAGGTATGATTATATTATATTTGCAATGAAATAATAAATCTGTTATGAACATATATTTGTATTTGCAAAGAAGTTATAAATCTGAATTGCATTGACTGTTGAAGTTGTGCCTCTATTTCCTACCTTTACAAATTTGTACATGTTGGTTTTCTTTTCTATATGTTACCTTACATTTATCTCTTTGGAAATCAAAACAAAACCAAACCCATACAAACAAGCAAACTTATCAAGGCAGAAACTCAGCTAGTAAGTGTCCACTTGGGGTGGTATATTACAACAATTATATTTAGCAATATGCCTGCATGTTTTGATAATGTTGTCTTTATATTAAACAAACTCAATTCAAGTTTGGAAATGTGATTTCTTCCTTGATTGATGCAGAAAATTAACTCAAGAAAAATCACTTGATTAATGAAAAAATTGCTTTGCTTGTCGAGAAGTCTACCATTTCAACAAAGAAAAATAAAGTTTTTAAATGCTTCTATTGTAATCAAAGAGGACATATCTTGATGAATTACATTCAAGATGCTTGAGACCTCATTGACAACAAGTTGAAGACAAATATAACTTTGGCTGACATTGAAAATGAGATTGAAGATTGTGGTTTGTAGTACATAATCAATACTCTCCCCACTGTGATAGTGAAGAATATATTTATTAAGGACTAAGAAAGTCAAAAAGAAGTTTGGAGGAATCTTACCCATCTCAAGCTAGCTTCTTGCTCAAATATAGTACATTGCTTAAGAGGCACTAGTTTTTCATTTGTGCTCCTGCTTGAACTAAGGGGGACTTGGTAGTGTCATGGTTTGTTCTTGTGGATAAGAGTCATCTCTATCCCTAGGAAACATGATGTATTTATGGATAATCGAGTATGTTAATGTCCTCGATTTTCGGATAGTCGCCATTGAATTAATTTAATTAATTAAATATCAAATTGTCCTAAATTAATAAACGTGGACATTTATATTTAATTAATTAATAAAATGTTAAAATAACTTTATTAAAAAATATGCTCAAATATTAAATAAAGTTATTTTATAATGGTGGATATTTAATATTAAAATATGAAAAGGTGGTCGACTATAAAATGTGGCAAAAAGGAATTCATTGCATCTTTTGGTAAAAATTATCATTTGGAAATTTTATTGGGAATTTGGAGAGCTTGGCTTTCTAGAAATTGGAGAATAAAAACCTTCAAGTTTTAGGGTGGATTTGGATGGAAACCCATCTCAATCAGAGGCGGATTTGCTCAGGATTCACAATTGCACTTCAATGATCAATTAAACGATTTGGGAAATTTCGGATGTCGTAAAAAAGACAAATTTCAGGATATCAATGGATTGAGGAAATTTATTGAAGTATTTGCAGAAGAAATAGAGATAAATTTGCAGAGTTGGATTGATATGGTGAATGCAGGAAATATTCATGTCGAGTAATTGCAATGGGTATAAGATATTATTCATATTGTTTGCCTTCATATTAATTTCTGAACAATCGATACTCATCTGTGCATGTTATTAGAAGAAACCGTACAAGTGAGATAGAGGAGCCACTAGACCATAGCTCCACCGAGTTTCAGGGACGGGGATGGGGGGACGACAAGGGATGGGTTTCGGGGGCGCTGGGGCGGGGGGCCTAAGTTTGGGGACAGCGAGGGGACGGCGAGGGGTGGCGGGGGAGCGGTGTGCTGAAATACATATAGTACTTGAAAAATTAGTTATAAAAAGATGTATAATTGTAAAAGCCTAAGGAATAACTGAATAAGTAAATTTTAGAGTTTAAACTTTAAACTTTAAAGTTAAACACATTGCAATGATTTCATTGAACTAGTGACATTGAAACAATGAAAATCAAAATGAAAATATACTTGTAACTTAATAGACATTGTGATTGGAACAAGAACTAGCTGTTTCATATTCATAATTTGAATTTCAAAATTTCATAGTCATGATTCATAATTACAATCAAGTATTAAGATATCAACACAACAGTGTTCAAACTTCAAACTTCAAAGACAAAATACTAAATACTAAATAGCTAATGGCCTAATGCCTCTAACGATCTAATCATCTCCAACTCCAAGCTCCATGCCAATCTCCTCATCACTGGAACCGTCAGACGAGGACCCCAAATGCCCAAGCTCATCTAAACCAATACCAACCAGCCCTGTTTGTGTAGCATCCTCATCTATCAGCCACAAGCTTCTCTGCCCTCCTAGAAGTGAGCATGTTCCTCTTAACATAGTGGATGAAGTTATAAGTGGACCAGTTCCTCTCAGAAGCAGAAGAACTAGAAACCTGGGACCGCAAACGAATGGCTAGAGTAGTAATCAAAGATCTAGGCCCATGCATAGTCCACCACAATTTGGGGTCCTCCTGTGACATAGTCTCCAAATCTAATTTGGCTGCCTCTGAATATCCCCAAAGAGTAGCAAATTTTGTCCACTCAGTACGAAGCAAGCTAGCTTCTATAGGATCATACATTTATAGGATCATACATTTTGTCAATGGCCTTCATGAACCCTTCCTTCACCTCAACATCCTCTATAGGTGTCACTCTACCAAGACGTGGCACATACCACTTTGGGTTCAATGCGTAGGCAGCCATGTGTAAGGGAGTGCTGAGTTTCTCCCATCTATGCTAATGATTGGATAAATATGCTCGGTGTAGAATTGCATTGTGGGGTCCTTCTCTCGCACTTTAGCCTTCATTTGATCAAGAATGGATTCAATGCATTTGTATACCTCTCCAAGGGAAGGTGCATTAGAATCCCCAAATCTAATAACTTTGAAGACTAGCTCTATGATGGAGACAATATATTTGGCATCAACCCAAAAGACATCATTCTTCACCACCTCCTTAACCCTCAATCCTTGCTGTGTCTTTGACTCAGGCCATCTATTCCATTATGCTGTCATTACCATTAGTTGCAAAGGCTCTTGCAACTCAAGCATCCTCTCCAAGAGAATAAAGTATGATGCATACCGAGTCTCTACAGGCTTCAAGAATTCCTTCTTGGAGAAGGACCTGAAAAGTGCATGTGAATGATGATGGTTGCAGAAAAACATTTGCACATCTCTAGCATCACTGACAATAGATTTGATCCAACTAATTTTACCCATGTCCTTAAGTGCATTATTCATAGCATGCACACAACAAGGAGTCCAGAAAATATGTCTATAGGCTGCCTCAATCAACCTCCCTACAGCTTTGCACACATGGGCCACATCTGTCACTACCTGCACCACATTTTGTGGTCCAACCTCCTCTATAGCATCCTTGAGGATCTGAAACTGATAATGGGCATCCTTGCTATGCCTTGAACAATCAATAGCCTTAAGGAAATAAGGGCCCGCTACAGATGTGACGATGATATTGATGAGTGGACGATGCCTAATGTCCGTCCACCCATCCATGACTATGCTGCATCCACTTGTGACCTAGGTTCTCTTCATCTTCTCCATCAAAATATTAATCTTGGAATAATTTTGATCCAAGATTGTTGTCCTCAATTTATTTTCCCTGGTGGCACATATGATTGTCCTGCCCTTATTATCTTTGACACAACTTCCTTATAATAAGGAGAGCAAGCCACGTGGAATGGAATGCCATTGGCAAAGAATAATTTGCCAATGGCATCATCTGCCTCATCCTTTGCCTGCACATTGAATAAATCTGCTAAAGGTTGTGAAGATGCCATCTTACGTTTCCCCCTAGGCTCTGCTGCACTTGAACTGAACGGATTTGGTGGCCTTTGACTCTGCAAAGTAGAAGTAGACACTGCTGAAATCTGATCACCCAAACTCTTATGTGGCAATGTAGCAGATGCAGGCACTTCATCCTCATTACAACCCCATAATTTTAAAATTTCAGCCTTGTACTGTTACCTGCCACAACTTTGCATATATCTACACCTTTGCCTCGAATAAGAAGAAAGTGTGCATTATTTCTTGTAATGCTGCCAAACCATGTAAGCTCACACATGTGACACTTCCATAATCTAGTGCCCCCAGTTGTCCTAGGTTTTGCTGCTACCTTGGATGCAAATTGTTTTAAAGATGTTTTTGGATCAAAGAGGCCCTTGGCCCATTCTTGAAGGATTTATGAAGGGCAGCTATTATCTTTAGTGCAATGGAACTTGTGGTTGTTTGAGTATTTGAGGCTGAGCCATGTTGTGGAACTTGTGGTTCAACTTCACCCACAACCTCATCTCCTATTTGAAAGTCAGGATCATCTAATGAATCATTTTCACTTTGAATTCCTGGTCCATCATCACTTTTGTTGTGTGAACTCATTATGATGTTGATGCTGCAAAAACAATGTTAAAAATTTAAAAAATAATCAGATGTACGCTATAAAAAAAATAAATCAGACTTATAAATCGAAACTTAGAAACTTGAAAGTGGAAAGAAATGTGGTCTCATGGATTGCAATATTGCAAGATATGCAAAATGTGGAAGCACAGGCAAGGCATGTGAACTGTTTGACAAAATGCATCAATTGTGCTCTGCAAAATGTGGAAGCAAAGGCAAGGCATGTGAACTATTTGACAAAATGCTTGAAAATGTGGAAGCACAGGCAAGGCATGTGAACTGTTTGATTGCTCTGCAAAATGTGGAAGCATGACAGAGTGCATGAAAATGTGGAAGCACAGGCAAGTGAACTGTTTGACAAACAGTTCACTTGCCTGTGCTTCCACATTTTCATGCATTGTCAAACAGTTCACTTGCCTGTGCTTCCACATTTTCATGCACGACAAACAGTCCACTTGCCTGTGCTTCCACATTTTCATGCATTCTGTGCATGAAAATGTGGAAGCACAGGCAAGTGAACTGTTGAAAAAATAATTGAAATTTAAAAAAAAAAAAAAACTGGAGTTTGGAACGAATGCCTCAAAGAGCCAAGAGGTGAACTGTTGACGGGATGCCTCAAAGGGATGTTAGTTCATGGAATTCGACGCATTCCATGAACTGACATCCCTTTGAGGCATCCCGTCAACAGTTCATCGCAGTCCAAGACTCCAATGCCTTGGCTAGTGTGTCGGGTCGGGCATTACAAAACAAATTTTAAAAAAAATAAAAAAATATTAAAAACAGAAAACCTAAATCAAATACCTAGTGGTCTTGAATCTCCTGGCGCACAACTTAGCTCTCCTGGTTCGGTTGAGTTTTTCGATTTCCTTCTCAGGGCTCAGATTCTCACTCACGCCAGACGCAGTCGCACAAAGGCACCCGGAAATGAAAATTAGGGGAAAGTTAAAAATGAAGCAAAAATTTAAAACTTTCGATTTAATTAAAATTTTAGACTTGACTTTAGAAGTCATAAAATTTTAATAATATAATATATTATATTTTAATTTATAATAAGTTAAATAATATAATATTAAAATTTTAAACTTTAAATTTTATGATAAAGTTTTGTTTTTTGAATTTTTTTAAAAAAATCATTATTTTATTAAGGGGGACGTGGGAAACTTGGAGACGCGGAAAAGACTCCGAGGAGACTCAGAGACGCACAGAAGACTCCTTGTGAAGGAAATGTCCAGGGGACGGTAGAGGGATGGGGAGACGGCGGTGGGACATTTCCTTGATGTCCCCGCATCTCGGAAACGTCCCTGTCTCCGAGACAGCCGCTTTTTTGAGGGGGCCGCGTCCCCGTGGAACTGTGCACTAGACCAATATGCAACTAGAGGAATCATACGATTTATAAGCTTCAGATATTAAGGAAGGTGCCAAATTAAATAACAAAGTGTATGAAGTCTGATGTGGAGGAAGTAAAGACAAAGTTGACAATTCAAAGCTGCTCACCTGTATAAGTCAAGCTGTACTGCTGCACTGTACAAGCCTAGGAGGGTCGCGCAACTCATAAGGGGAACTACGGTTAGTTTGGAAGCTTAAGTCAGAACATTTAAATTGTGATTGGGCCATACTAAGTCCAGGACTGCCATACAGACTTGGAAGATGCAGAAACTGAGCTGTATGATTTAATTGGGAATGCTGATCAGGATAATAGGTCAGAATAAAATATCATTTTTAAAATGTAATTTATATTCAAAGAAATATTTCTGAAACTGCATTGTGAATTGTAATTGCATGCTCTATATTTGAAGTAGACTTGATTATCAAAATGGAAAGTGGAAACTATTTTTATGGGTGGATTATTATTATGAAACATTATCAAAATCAGACAGGGAAATACATTCTTTTCCAGATGTCTATAAACTGTTTGTAAACATGCTGGAATAATGAAATCTCTTATATGGGAGTTACGATTGAAAGATTTGTATGAAAAAATGCCAGCCTAGTGAATTGTGGAAAAGTTGCAAAAAAACCTTGGGGTGGTATTGTATAAGAGTCATCTTGATCCCTAGGAAGCATGATATATTTATGGATAATTGAGTATGTCTCTATTTGTAGACCTAGATATGTGTACCTATAGATGCGGAGTATGTCTTGGTTAGTAGGAATGTTGCCATGGATAGTTAAATATGTCTCAATTCACATGCGGAGTGCTGTTCTTGTGGATATTTGAGTATGTTTTGATTCACAAGAGGAGTGGTGTACTTGTGAATGGTTGAGTAGGTTTCAATTCCCAAGTATTCTAGGACAATAAGGACATCCACTGAAGTTTGGTTTGGATTCAGTATTTTTATTTATATGTGCAATGATGTAATTTGTAAGTTTCGGTTTTATATGCTCTTATCATTTTTCAAGAGAAGTTTCTTCCTTCTAATTATCATATGAGTTTGCTCAAGATGATAAAAATATGAAACAAAAAAGGTTAGAGTTCAAAATATCAACATTGAAGAGTTTTTAGAAGTTGACCATCAAATTTTCCCCCCTAGAAGATGAAGATAAAACTGCTAGTTATGTAAATGGTCTTACTATCTATTTGAGATAAGTCCAATATGTTTAAGTTATATTCAATGGGGAGAAGCATATTAGGTGGCCTTGAGAGAAAAAGAGAATTTATCAAGAGAACAATAAAGCACGAAAGGAAGAGACATGGGAGGTGAGAGAAAAATGTTTGATAGAGACAACTATTATGGAAAACAAGATGGACCAAAAACAAACTCTTCACAACAAACTTAGAGAGATGATTTTAATTTTGTGGAGGAAGAGGTTATGGAAAAATGTTTTAGGCTACTTGTTTTAGATGTGATCAGCAACACCATCAGGGATATGAATTTCCAGCAGTAGTGAAGAAAACTAAAAGTGATTTAAGAGCCAATAAAGCTCAAGGAGAAGGTGAACCACCAAAAGAAGAGGTTCATGTCAGGTAGAGGAAGATGAAAGTTTGATGTTGCAGAGAGTATTGTTGAAATTTGTTGGTACCCCTACGAAATTTCATTTACAGGCCTTATTTTGTCTAACAACTGTCAGTTAATCCCCAAGTTTGTATTCAAGTCCACAATAGTTGTTGCCTTCCCAGTCAATTTGCAAAGAGTCTCTAATCATGGTCCAGTTTTTCAACTAACTATTCTCGTAGATTTTCTGAAGTTGAACTATTCAGAATAAAAGATGAAGTCCCTGATTGATGGTAGCTCTGACAGTAGAAAGGAGAGGAAATAGCAAGAACTTGGGTCTAGAATTGAGACTGGAAAATGGCTAAGTAAGCTCCTCCAGTGTACCATCACATAGATCCATGCCCAAGAAAGAACGGAAAATACAAGTCTTACTTTGGCACACTTTTCAAGTGGTAAAGCCACCTCAAATTTCACCTCAATATGAGGGAAAAGTGGCAAAGTGTTAAGGAAACTTAGCCAAAGCTGAACATGTTAAAAAATTTTAAAGGTTGGTGCACAAACTAGATGGCTTGTCCTTGCAAAATTGCACCCAAGATGTGGCGTTTCCAGGTCAAAGTTCTGCTATAGTTTCTAAGAGTGACAAAAAGGATTTGAAAGTGTGCAAGGGCAATGAAGGTTGGCAGGTGTTATGAATCTGTGCCTAAACTTAAGAAAGCTGGCCAAATGTTAAGTGATTGACATTCATGCAATAAAGGAAATTTTGGTTGTTAAGTGGTGCCAATGCAGCAAGGAAAATGTGCCCTAATTGTGGCGAAAGACATAAAAACACACAGCAGCTTGTGAGATGTTTTAAGTCCAAAACAGGCTCACTTTAAGGTGGCAAGCGCCAAAGCAAACTCCTCCAAGCTTTAAAAGATGACAACAGCACTAGTGAAAGATGCTTGGCATAATGAGAGGGGTTTCAAGTCAAATTAGGTGCACATTTTGAGTGGCAATGCCACTAGGAAACTCCAACCACCATTCAAATTGCCACTAAAACAGAAACAAAACTCCTCACAGCTTTTAAAAGATGACAAGAGCATTAGTGAAAAGTGCTTGGGAAAATGAGAGGGGCTTCAAGTTCAGTTAGGTTCACATTTTGAGTGGCAATGCTACTAGGGAACTCCACCCAGCATTCAAATTTCCACTGAAATAGACCTAGTCACATTTTCGTCTTGTCTTCATTCAGCTTTGAAGCAAAGGAAAACCAGAGTTTTAAAACATGCAAAAGCCTACTTATAAAAAACTGTTTCTGTTTAAACTCAAGACCATTTATCTGCTGTTCGCAGCAGAAAAAGGAATGTTTTTGCAAGTCTGTGCTCGATTTTCAGTGGCCTTGGTGAAGGTTTTCATTGATAAATATTCGGGTTTCCAAGGTTGAAGGCAGTTTTTAAGATTTTTCAGTGGCATGTTTCATGTTTTCCCTCCTCTTTGTCTTTCTTTGCTGAAATACAGTCCTAGGTTGAATGTTCTCCATTTCCAATTAGCTGTTTTTCCTTTCAGAAGCGTGAGTAGATCAAGATTTGGATACCAAAATCTTGGCACAAGCAAACAAATTCATATGAGGAAGAGGAAGTTTGTTTCAGATATCAAGTTGCCATCACTGAAGATTCAAGATATCAAATGACCAAGGTTGAAGTTTACAGTTTTAGAGTGTTAAGGTTGGCAAGGAGTGTTTGTCAAGTTCGTGCTCATGAGTTTTCAATGATTTTCACAAATTCTCAATAAAATTTGCAAAGTTTAGAGGATTCAATCAAGTTTGCAAATCAAAGTCATTTTAGATTTTCGAAAGTCACTTGAGTGACAAAAGTTTCTATTTTTCCAGCACAACTACATCTGATGTAGGAAATTTACAGTGCAGAAAATAGAGAAAAACAATAAGCACAACTTTAACACAATATTTACGTGGAAAACTTGGTAAAATTATACCAGGGAAAAACCACGGGCAAAGGTCTTTTGTATTTTATTTCTCAGGAAATTCGCAATTACAACAATCTTCTGAAAAGTTACAGAAAATGCGACTTCAACAGAGTATAAGAAAATTGAGTTGCAAAGTCCTTGTTGAACACAACTTTCCAAAAATAGAAAGTGTGACTCATACAACTACATGTCGAACATTTGGCAAAACGGCCAAAAAGAGTCCCAAAAGAAAAAATCCAGCGTTGTCGGAAACGCCTTTGACGTGTAGGGGGGCTACGACAGCCCCCCTGGGATCCCCCATCAATACAACCTTATGTTGTATAGTAGGCCTTCAATGTGTTGGGAGTGTACCTTGAATGCTAGATATCAATGTCGACTATCCGTCATTGCTGGAATAACAATAAAATTGACTTTATATTCCAACATCTGGCAGCTGTTATCATCAAGCAATGGATTTTTGGGGGAGATATATATGAACCTATTATTAGAATTTAATTTTATTAATTGTTTTAGAATTAGTTGGCTTTAAAAGTGTTTTGTTTCCTCTTTCTTGTAGATAGGGATATAACTTTGAAGTGGTCTTTTTGGGAATATTTTATCAGTATCTTATCCCTTAAAGCTACTTCTTGAGAACTTATCAATAAATGCCTTGAACACATTATTTGCAAGGAAAGTTGAAGTCAGAATTACATTGTAGAAACTATTGTTCAACATAAGCTATTGTTTTCCCGTATTTTGTGATTTTGTTAAGTCAATTGAATCGAGTAACTTTGTCAAATTTATTTGTATACTTAGTGATTGATTTTCTGTAATCATGTGATGCTCATCTGTTTAACGATTTCATGTTGATGTAGATTTGTTGACTGCTGCTTTAGCTAGTAGTAAACTTTTGTCTGTTTTCTGTTCAAATCTATGTGTTGCGATTGAATATTGATCTTTGCTTTAGCCTTGAGGAAGTTGAGTTTATTCATTTGAGCTTGATAGTTTACCCTCCTTTAAATCTAAAAATCTTGTTGCGGGTCTTAATTGTTGATAGTTTAGTGTTTGCATCTTGGGCCAAAACATAGTCAATTAGATCTTTCTATTTAATGCAAAACTCCATTGAAATCTTGTAGAGTGTGCATACTCATAAGTTCTATCAATAGCTTAAAGTTTTAGGTTTAGTTAGTATCTTATAGAGCTTCCTTTATAATTAAAGAATAGTTTTATCATACATACTATTGTGGTTTGAGTTGTCCTAAAACTGACAACTTAAAACACCAACAAAACCATAAAAAGGTGAAGGGTTGAGGCAGAAATAAAATACTTTTCAAACCAAGTATAGAGAAATCATTATTGGTGGAAGTCTTGATAGTTTGGTGTTTATAGAGAATTAAAGATGATGTATAAGTTTTATCTGAAATATACTCTACAACCAAGTCATATAAGAATATATGGTTGCAGAAGGGCCATCAATTAGTGGCGATTGCTCATTGTAGATTAAATCTCCACATCAAGAATCACTAAGATGTGTATGATGTGGCAACGTCTTGTTCAAAAGAACTTAGTTGTGTAAATGAAGCGGTGCATGATAGGAGAGATAACAACTACAAATTCTTCAAGGATAGAAGATTGAGTTGTTGCACATGAAAGAAGTATGAGAGAGCAAACTGATAGAAGTTTCAGCAAAAGAGTCTATGACAAGCTGAAAATTTAGAGGTGATTTGTAGGAAAGAGGAATTTAGAGTATAGGAGTCTCCATTTATGGGATTGAGTGTATTATAGGGTGTGAATAGGAAATTTAAAGTCCTGGTAGATAAAGAAGTGATCAAGAAGGGGAAAGATAGGAATATTCCTATGTTTCACAACGTTTCAAGGATTGGGATGGGGGGACAGTAGGGGACACATTTCCGGGACATCCTTTAGGAGGCCATTTTTAGGGGACGACGATATATATATGATTTTTTCAAAATTTATTAATATATTATAGAGAGAGAGGGGAAAAGAGAGAGATATGTCAATTACTGATAACAACAATATCAATATGTAAATAAATCACAAGAGCAATAGTAGAACAACATAATAATTGTCAATAAAGCATAATAAATTTATAGGGAAACCTGGGGATGCATCCCCCCCCTAAAATGCCTCGTCCCTATCCTTGAGACGTCCCAGGTACAAGGGGACAACAAGGGACCATCCTCTTTCTTGCAAAAAATTAGGGTACCTGTTGTGACCTTTTTCACACATCACCCCATTCACAATAGGGACCCCCCTAATGTTTGCTCCATTCTGGTCTTTTGGCTTTGGTTTTGCGTCTCTCTCTGATCTTTCTGTCCTTCCAGGGATGTCCCGTCGTTTGACCTGATTGGAAATTTTGGCTAAGTCTATGAAATTAGGGTTTTCATTTTTCAGGCTTATTGGAGGTCAAATCAAGTTGGCAAAATGAAATCTGAGCTTGGTACTACAATCATGATGCTTCAGGCAAGATCCCATCAAATTTTCACTGAGTTTCGACAACTTACTATTTTTAGTAAGTACTCAATTTGGGATCTTTTCCTCAGGATTTTGAAAATAAATTCTAACTACTTCAACATATTCAAGATACTTCAAATTGCTTGCACGCAAAATTTGAACAAATTTGGACAACATTCTATTTTTAGGAGTTCCGGCTTCAGAAGCACTTTTCAGGGTTTGCATGTCTGTTTTTTTTCAATGCATGTTAGGATATTCTTTATGGGTTTCTCGAGAGCTTCGCAACGATATGACATGCAAGCAGAGTTGATCATTTTTCAGTAACTTACTATTTTTAGCTAGTACTCGCATGCATACCAGTTTACTGGGTTTTTCTGGGTTTTTTGAGATCTCTTGGGCAGTGTGACATGCAAATGCATTTGGCAGTGGATTGATCACTTTTCAGGTAACATTCTATTTTTAGTAGGTTCACTCCAAGTAGTCCCGACACTTCAATTTGATGAATAGAACAACATGCAACAAAAACGGAGCCAACCGGAGGTCATTTGAGGCACATGCAAGTCAGATTAGGGTTTCCTACTTAGGTGCCTAAAACGGGGGAGTGAAATTTGAGAAGTTGTTAAACTGAGGTATCCCATCACAATTAGCATCCTTCGGGCAATCTACTAGTAAAATTTGAGCGCAATCTGAGAACTTTCTATTTTTAGTAAGTCATTTCAAGGCTAAAAATAGCAGGTCTATGCCAGAGACAAGTGTGAACAGGTCAAATAAGTCATCAAGATCACGCAAGGCAAATTTCAAGTCAAACGAAGCTGTAAAAGTCAAAGAAGATCAAGGGCTTACTAAAAATAGCAGGTGAGCATGGACAACAGGTATAAATGGGGCAATCGAACCTCAAGGGACACATCATGCCAGCTCCAGGTTCGAAACAGGTGAAAAGCCATGAAGAATCATACGTCTCCAAAACATGCTAAAAATAGAAGACAAGGATAGGCTGAGGGCATGCAAATTTTTGTAAGTATGGTGAAATGAAGCTCATACCCTTGAATGCACCCATCTAAGAAAATAATTTTTTTTAGGTATGGCGATATGAAGCTCACCCATGAAAATGCGCCCAAGGTTGCCAGAAGAGCAAAAACGTCTAAGGCATGGAAATCAGAACCTCACCCATGAAAATGAGCCCTAAAATGGAAGTGGCCCTCTTGAAATGCGCCCACTATCATGAAGCAACTCAAAATTTTCCTAAGGCATGGAGAAACAAAAGCTTTACCCCTCATTTGCGCCCTTAAATGGAATGAAGAGCCCTAAAGGCGCCCTCAAGGTCAAGGTGATGGTATGAAAAGTTCTGAGTATCAAAATGAAAGCATGCACCCTAAAATGCGCCCTCACATAAAAGCCCACTAGGTGATATGCGCCCTAGCTAAATGTGCCCTTGGTGATGACTTGTTAAGGCATTGAAACTTGCTAAGGCAATGGAAATCAAAGCTAGGGGCCCTAAATGCGCCCTCAAATGGAAGTAGACACATGAAAATGTGCCCTCAACTTGAAGAGCCAAGGATGAAATGCGCCCAAGGCAAAGCATGATGGCTAAGGCATTGAAAACAAAAGTCAATAGGGTAAAATGCGCCCAAGAGGGAGATGATGCTTGGAAAAGTTTCTAAGTCAAGATAATTGAAAGCTCAAGACCCCAAATGCGCCTCCCATGAAGTAAGTTAATGAAAATGCCTAAGGCATGAAATAGAAGTAGACCCTATCATATGCGCCCAAGGTGTGGAGGAATATTTCTAAGGCGTGGCAAAGATAAAGCTAGAGAAAATAAAACCTCACTAGGCGAAATGCGCCTGTCACAAGCAAAGGGGATACATAAAAACGCCTAAGGCATGGAAACAAAAGAGAACCCCATCAAATGCGCCCAAGCAAGGAATGAAGGAGTGTAAAATTTTTAAGTTGGGAGATAAAAGCTCAAGGCCTCATATGCGCCCTTCATGGAGAAGTTAAGTAGAAGTTTCTAAGGCGTGGGAAAGCAAAAGCAAGAGAGATCAAACACGACCAAGGAAAGAAATGTTGGAGAAATTTCTAAGTGTCAAAATGAAGGGGTCACCTTCAAAATGCGCCCAAGGGAGGAATTCGATGAAGATATTTTCTAAGTCATTGAAATTTCCTAAGGACCCCTAAAATGCGCCCTAGTAGAAGAAATGACTTGAATTTATTTCCTAAGTCATGAAAATAAAAGTTGAAGGGGTGAAGTGTGCCCAAACTGTAACATGAGTTTGAAATTTTCCTACGGCGTGGAAACAAGAATCAAGGTGTTGAAATATTTTCGAAAGGGAGAATTAAACATTAATGAATATTTTCCATGGGTCAAGCGAAAAATTAAAAGAACCCCTTCAAGTGCACCCATGAATTAGTGAAGTTTGGAATTATTTTCCTAACGGAGATTTTATTTTCAAAGGGGAATATTTTCTAAAAATTGCTTGGATTATTTTATGAGGGAGATTAAATTGCAAAGATGGAATGATCTAGCTAGTGATTTTAAATCAACTGGATGAAATATTTTAAAGAGGATTGAAATTGTCTAAGGCGAATGTCATGGAATCAAAAAATTTAAATGATGAAGATTTTAATGGGTTGGAAATTATTTTAATTTCCCCATGAAATTTTAAGAGTTGGATTTAACTGAATGTTGTGAGAAATTGAAGTGGAATTTTCAAAATAAATCAAAGTGATTCCCTTGCAAGTGATTTAATTAACGAAGTGTTGATGGCAGTTTGGAGGGAAAATTTCAAATTCTGCAGAGGAAAGAATCTTCATTTTGGGAAAATGCTATGACGGTTGGCTGACAACTTGCCCACCACTTCGCCAGAAGTAGAAGATTTCTAAGTAGTGGGAGTGGAGAATTAATGAAGCTGCTAAAATTGACTTATGCACAAATTAGCAAGATTCTCTAGAGCAATTATTTAAGCAACTGGGTTTCTCACTTCTTCTCACCATTTGAAGTTGAAAGTTTGTTGAAGTGAGAAGAATTTTCTTGTGAAGTTGAGAGATTGCTGAGAGGAAGAAAATTCTTGACAATGCTGAGGCATTGCTGGTGATTATTTTTTAAGTGTTGAGAATCGAAGTGCTGAGGCATTGCTGGAGATTATTATTTTTATTATTTTTGTGCTGAAAGTCAAGAAGCTGAAGTAAAGTTATCGAAATTTTATGCTGAAGTGATATTTTGCTAAGTGTTGAAAGTAGCCAGTTGGTGCGAATTTCTTTCAAGTGCCAGAAGCCACATCGCTGCAAGTGTTAAAGCTTAGAGAATTTAAAAGTTTGAGATGGTTGAAGCAAGAAGAGGAGATGTTGCAGGAACAAGCAAGGCTGCAAATGTTGAGGCAAGCAAGGCAAGTGCATCCCGGCAGGTAGTGATTAAGAAGGTCACCAAGCCATTTCTTTCGGAGTCAAAATTCACTTCAAAATTGGCGGGATTGAATGATACCAACCTTGGTTCATTTAATTTGGGGGCACTCAGAGTGAGAATGTATGGGCTGGGAGGCCATCCACCATCAGTCACAGCACACCAGATAATGAAGAGTAGGATCTATGCAGCTCCTGGTTTTCCACCTATTGTCCTCAATTTTGACATGGCAAAAATTGGAGCAACCTACCAAAAAATTTGAAGTTTTTCTCTCTAAAGCGCGTTTTACAAAGTGTTGAGGTCAGAAAAGTTTAGATTTCAATTGATGATTCCCTTGGGCATCCTTTCATCAACTCCCCTTTCTGTTTTTGTAAAATTCTGAGTCATTTTTCTTGTCTTTTTGGTCAAATTTAGGTTTTTAAGGCAACTCAACAGAATAGGAAATTTTAAGTCTAAAAGCAAAATTGCTAAAGTCTCCAAAAGGTTCAAAAATTGCTTAAGTTGCCAAAGACCAATTTGGATCTTGGTGGGCTGATTGCGACTGAAAGCAACGTTTTGTCTTTTTGGAACAGTAAGTCAAAAAGGTTTTCTAACTTGAACTTTGCAGTTAAGTGCAAAAAAGTTCAATTTTTAGGCTTTTTGAAGCATTTCGGGTTTTTGAGAGCATTCAGCAACTTTTCTAAAGCGAAGTCGGGATTTTTTGAACATTTAGCAATTTTATTTTTTGCAACTTTTATAATTGCTATTCTCGTGACAAATCTCGACTTGCTATTTGATCCCAAAAACCTGAATTTGAGCCAATGCATATTTTTGTGAAAAATGGCGAAAGAGGATCTGATGATTTGATCAAAATGAGATGAGTGAAATGAAAGAGGCGAATTCGATTAAGGAAAATGGAAATGACAAATGACAAATGGAAATGACGAAAGATAAACAAACAAAAAAAACGGGTTTTTGCTGAAATGGTATGGTAGAGATGAAAAACGTGTTTTCACCCAAAGGAAAGACGCTTATCAAAACTGACTTTTGGTAACAATGACATTTTTGGATGCAATGTATATGATATGACTTTTCAAAATGATGTATTGACTAAGGATTTATTTGAGCAATGAAATACGCGGCTACAAAGGAATTCTTTTCAAACGAAAACGAGTTTTTCATAAAAGCGAGAGGTAAATGATGATTCCTTTCGAATTTTGGACAAAGATAATGTAAAAAACAAAACGCGAATCATCAAGGACAAGATACGCCATAACAAAAGACAGAAAAATACATGAAGAAGACCAAAACCATGAGAAAAATGTCAGTAGTGAAGAAAGATGTGTTTTTTCAAAGAGAAAATAAACAAAACAAAACAAGAGAGAAAAGAAAAGAAACATACCTAGAGAAGAGAAGCTAAAAAATGGAGAGAAAACCCTAGATGCTTTGCACAATCTTCAACAAAGAAGAGAAGATCAAATATTCAAGCTGAGGAAGCGATTTTAGTTGCAGAATTTATGAAAGCCTCCACAAAAAGAGGTAAGGAATCAAACTTGAATACAAACTCCACTTGAAATCTGGGCGAACTCTCAAATCGGGTTTTTTGAACCAAGCAACAATAAAAAATAACCAAAATCGGGTTTTGAAGCTCACTCAACAACTTCTTTTTACTACAAATGAGTAAAATAGGAACTTTTTGGCACTTTAACAAATTTTTTTTTGCCAAACAAGTGAAATCGGACCCTTAGGCTCTTTTGACAATTTTTATTTTGACAAAATAGGAACTTTTAACAACTTAAGCAAAAATCGGACTTTTTAGCACTTTAGCAATTTTGCTTTTAGCAAAGTAGGAACTTTTCACAACTTAAGCAAAAATCGGACTTTTTTAGCACTTTAGCAATTTTGCTTAAAGAAAAATCGGAACTTTTGGACGACAATGTAGTTATCAGACTTGATCCTAAAACTATCAACAAAATCTTCAGAGTTCCTGATGCTCCTACATATTCAGAAATCACAATGAAGAGTGCTCATAATCGTTACGAGCAGAAAAAGAATGATTGTATCAAGCATATCAATCACAAGTGGCTTCTCAAATCACGACCTTGTGTGACTCGGATACCCAAATTGTATCGGTTTGATTTTAAGGAAGAGATTAATGATATGATCACCCTCTTGAGTAGAATAGTGGGGTTGAAAGTTTCCAATATGTTTGAAAGTTGGATGTATAAATTCATTGTGGTTATCAGAAAGGCACAGTACCCAATTTTCTGGGGTGAAATAATCAGTGACAGTTTATGTGAACAGCTTGCACAGGTTCCTACCACACTCACCTTCTACATGAATTCATATCTGGTTTATATAGCAACTTCATTAAGGCAGTTTCCAGGCCTTTCTACCAAAGGTGATAGATCATTGGTGCCTGTATGGGAGTATTATGATCAGCTGATTTTAAGGCAAAGTCGGGTGCATTATAGAAGGGTTCAAGATGCTTTCTTTGGTCATTTCATGTGTTTATTTGACAAAGCATTGGGGAACAACAAGGTATCTGAGGCTGCTTGGAGGAAAGTAATTGAGTATGGTTGCCTATTTCTTCAATTCCCTACCTTCACTTACATGAGAGTTGGCTGTTTTGAAGACCAACCTTATTTGCTTCCAAGGTATGCGACAAATAAGACCATTTTGATGGAGCTGGGAAGGCAGTTGATGATAGTGCATGCATGTCAAGCTACACAACATAAGACTGGAGTCAATATTTCATCACATAATCCACTGATGATTGGGAGGTATTCTTTGACAACTTCCTCAAGAGCAAAAGCAATGGAGGCTGAACTTCAGGAGATAAAGTTAAAGAAATTTCAGGCCAAAATGGAATTCGACTACAGAAGGGTGAAAGACAAAATTAAAAGAGCCTTCACTCATGTGCACCGTATTGAAGACATTTGGGCAGACCTCCGAATAGAAAAAAATATCTATAAAATGGATTACTGCAGGCTCACGGTGGAGCAAGTTGTTGATCTCAGTCTGACCTTAGTTCCAGAAGGAGTAATTGATGATGGGCAGGTTTTAGATTTTGAATATGAAGAACAAGAGGTTGCTAACGCGCCCATTCCTGCAATCCAATGGTCTCAGAAAGAATCTACCTCTATTTTTGATAGGTTTCAGCCAGTCTTAGCAAATACCAACACTTGGCTTAAAAGCATAGGTGTTAAGACTATAAAGATCAGAATCGGAGCTGAGAATGATTCAGCTGGGCCCAAAGGATTGAAGTCAAAGATTAGAGACAGATCAAAAGAAGGAGCTTCCTCCTCAGGTACCAAGATTAAATTGAGAGTTAGCCGGGCTGTAGAAGAACCATTGGAGAAAGAAACACTAAAGGGGAAAAAAGTTAAGGAAATGCAGATTCAAGTTTTGGATTAGCAAGAAGAGGAGGTTCTTGAAACCTCTACTATTCTAAGTGAAATGTCTCCTCACGTTGAAGCTCCAATAACTGTTTCAGCGATATCCCCTATTTCTCCCATTGACAGTGACGTTGATTCTTTCTCCACAGTATTCGTTTCTCCTATCCCACTTTCAGAAGCTATTCATCATTCCTCAACTACATCAATAATGAATACACCTGTGAGAAGCTTGCATGACAACCTGGAGAATGTATTTGATACAAATCCAATCTTTCTGGCAATGTCAGAGATAACTCTCCCAGAGATAGATACATCAGCAGCAAGCTTTGATTGTTTCATGGTTGATCCTAGTCATAATTTGTCTTATGAGCAAACCATTGTTGCTATCCAAACTGAGGCACCTCCTAGAATTTCAGTTGTGTCACAAAATGAGTCCATTTCTACACAGACTGTAGTGGTTGTTTCAGACGTGAGAACCTTGGATCTTCCTCCATGGTTAAACTCAGTTGCTCTGAAGAGAAAGAAACAACCAGTCTCTCCCGATGTGTTTGATTTCCAGAAATTGAATAAATCTAAACCAATGGTTGCAAAGAAAGCAAAAACAGTCTCGCAAGTGTTTATTGACAACAATAAGATGAAATATGTTGAGATAGCAGAACCTCTTGTTGACAAACCACATGAAGAGATGCGGGTGTTTGATTACAGATTCATTGAAATATACTCTCTCAATTTTTTTTATTTTTAAACCAAACATTTACAATGTAACCAAGCACCCATTAAGGTTAGCATAACCCAAAACGTGCATGAAAGAACTCTAACCAAGAATGCGCCCTAAAACCACTTAAGGAGGAGGGGCAGGCATATGGTCAGAGGATCCCTAGGATCTACTGAATCAAGATTACAAGATTATACTGAAAGAGAGATTAAACTCAACACCAAGAATGTGCACTCAAGATCCTTTAACAGGCGAGGTGCTAACATATGGTGGAGTGCTAATTGCTGAATTGAAAGAACATAGGGGGATAAACAGCCATGAGAGAATTTCCTCACTACCACCAAACAATGAGGGGAAAAGATTTCAATTTAAACACTTCGTCTGCTGCGGCAGGCATCCACTCAAGAGTGGGAATTCTCCACTTTACAGTGGGTAAGATGAGAGATACAAGTTTATTTTCCACACTTGCGGTAAACCATCTAGGGGTACTTAATGTTAGCTTTAGAAATTACAAGTAAATGTAGCAATAACATATGGTTGGATTAGTACTACTAATTCACAACCTTACAATCCAATAATCTGCAATTTACGAGTATTACAATGATAGACAAAGCCACAATGTGAAGAATGATTATCTCAATCCAGAAAGCTCTTAAACATTGAAAAGGAAGCTAAAATCTGATCTCTTTGAAGTTTGATAATTAAAATCAGCAAACTGAAACTGTAAATCAACAACCTGTGAATCAATGAAATGCTTATATCTTAATCAATTTACCTCTGAATTGCATGAAACCAAGTGGAATGAACCTTTGGAGGATAGGCGCCCATGCCATGATGAAGAAACAACTCCAAAACTCAGCATTTATTTATTGGCACAATTCCAAATGCAAACAAGAAGGTACGACCCTAGCAAAGGCGATTTTTGCAAGATAAAATAAAATACTTTGAATTAATTTCCAATCTTTTGTGGAAAGGGGCGCCCTTGGTCTAGAATCACAATGCATTGATACCCAGAACAAAATTGAATTTATTCAAAAAATTGCTCACAAAAATCAATTTCAGTTGTATGAACATCAGCAACATAGAAACTGAAAATAATGTCAAAATCTTCCACGTTGAAGCTCAATGTGCACTTCTGGGTGAAGCACACTCTCAATCAACCATCTAGGAGACCATAGTTTCAGGCCCGAAGAATGGAGTAGAATTGCTAAGCTCTCCCTTAGCCGGATTCTGAAATTAATTCAGCAGCATAACTTCACAACATTTTCCAAAGATATCAAAAGCTGTAGCATGACTTCTCTTTTATAGAAAAATAGGTGACTTTACAAATTCCCAAAACTCCTTCAAGAATGGGACGCCAAAAGTTCCCTTTTTGAAATATTTTATAAATCACAAATATTTAATCCCTCTTAAAATGGCGTCCACTTTAAAGCATAAATAAACTTTATTAAATGTTTAATATTTCCTTCATGAAGGCGTCCCCCTTCATGGCCACCTTTTAAACACAACTTAAAGTTAATGAGCTCGGCCAAGGGGTCAACTTGAAATTAAAACATTAATGCCTTGAAATATATTATTTCACCAAAATGGCCTCAAAATGCTGAAAGCCAATTATGCTCCAAACTACACTACCCGAAATGGAAACTGAGCTGACCGTTGATGCTACTGCCCAAGATGGCACTACCAGAAATAGAACTTACTAAAAATAGTAAATTCTGAAAAGATGCCCAATGCCTTTGCAAGTCATACCACTGTGAAGCTCTCTGAAAACCCAGAAAGAATCCGCAATCCTTATTCATGCAAACCTTCTTTAGAACCCCTATAAAATAGGAAACCCTAATTTGCACATCTGAGTAGCCTACGAATTTCCGGAAATAGGCTAAATCCAAATGAAGAGCGTAGGGCAAAATTGGGGACATTACATTCACTAGGGTGGAATTAGGCAAGCAGACTCGTGCTAACATGATGCAAGATGCTCAGAGTTCAGTAACAGTTTTGGCACAAAGCTACAATGAACTTCTAGCCAAAAAGGAGAAACTAAAAGAGGAAAATGAACAACTAGTTTCAGTTATTCAAAGGATTACTGGGTCATCAGAAACAGTTGGTTCACTATCTTTGTTTGCTCCTAAGGAATCAGTCAGGCAATTAGAAAGGTTGATTCCTGGACAGCCCAATTAATTGACCAAGGAATACCAGTGGTCGAAAAGGCATTGAAGAATTTGAGTACTATCAAAGCAGCAAGATTCAAAATGAATCAAACTCTAGAAGCCTTTCAGCAAAGTCTACATTCTCTTGAAAAAGATTTAAAAATCTGGCATGAGATGGATCAAGTGAAGTTGGAAATTCTGTGGAGCAACTCAGTGATTTTAAAAAGGGAAAAATGCATAGATTTTGAGGAACTTATGACGAATAAGTCATTAGTTATTCAAGACCTTATCAAAGATATTCAGGCTACGCTTGAGATGAGCGCTGAAGTTGAACATGACATGCTTTCAGACTTTGAGAAAATCCCTTGCAAAGTTTTAAGTCATGAAGGGGAATTGCTTGCAGCCAGTGATGTTGTTTTTCAGATTACTGCAAATCTTCATCAGGAGCTAGATTCAAATCAATTTTCTATGGATGCAATCCATAAGTTTTTCAATCACCAGCTTGTCTTTAACAAGATGCAAGCTTCTTTTGAAGAACATAGAGAAGCGACAGTCAGATACTATGATGTTATCATAAAGACCGTTGTCGTTGCTAGAAATACACTTGGTCCCAATCTTGATGAGTTGTAGGAAATTATCAGCAAGTTTCTATCTTTCAAAGCTAGGAACGGGACAAAATTAAGAAAATTATGTTGTTTTATGTATTTTACTTTCGACAAAATATATGTAAAAACAAGTTTTGCAATTGCAAGTGTTCTTTTCTTGCAGTTTTGGAAAATGTAATTACATGTAAATTCTTACAAGACAAATCACAATTTGGATTGTAATTTTGAATAAGTCAATTGCAGTTAGTTAGCGGTTGAGAGATTTTTTCAAGTTTGTTGAGATCCTCCCACCTTTTTCTCAAGGCCTCTCTCCTATAAATACTTGAGGGGGTCTATTGTAATCTTATCTTTTTAGCAAGCAAGAAATTTCTATAGAATTTTATACTCATAAAGACTTTGAGCTTTATAGTTATAAGTTGTGATTTTTCAAGTAATATCAAAGAGTTGGAATTTCAAACTTTGTGTTGAGGCCCTACTTTGCATCCTTTGTGTTCTTATGTCATTTTGGAGCATTACTTTGTGACTACTTGGAGATTGTGGAATATTGTTGAAGAGAGATTTTATTGAAATATTTGCAGACTTTGTGTTGTAAATGTTGAAGGTTGAATTCGTAGTTAGTATTAGAAATTGAGAAGAATTGCAAGACTTTGTGCTCGTTGTAGTTCTCATTTAGAGTAGTTAATAGGTACATCATAGTTGCAGACTTTGTGTTGTTTTATGCTATATATCATCATTAGGTAATCATTCTAAAAAGGGTAGATAGGATTTCATTCCTCAAGACTTTGCGCTTGTTGGTTGTTTTCCCGTCTCAAAGGAAGTGACGAGAGTCTTTGTGCTTTCAGGAAACTTTATTTCCTCTTTCTTGGTTTCACTGCATAGCTGTCGTAATAAGTTTTCTTAATGTTTTCTATTGCTTTTCTGCAAAGAGAAAAGAATATAATCTTTCCTGAAATAAGAGGAACGATTTCTGTCCTACCCATAATTAGTTTTGTTTAGTTAAAGGGGGAGCCTTCCCTTAATTAGGAGAGTTTCATCTCACGTGCTGTGGTTGAAACTACAATTTTGTATGCTTTCCCAAGTATACAAAATTTTCAGCCAACACCAGCAACAATACAATGTCCGAAGTTGATCATGGAGTGCACAAATTGCTACAAGCCTAAACAAAGGACTATTGTTTCTCCAAATGGCAAGTTGTTTGCCAACTTCACGCCCGATGCTATTGTTGAAGCCTTTGGGATTCCTACTTCTGAGAGGATGTTATACAAGACGAAAGATAGAGTTGATAAAATGTATGCCTCTACTTTCGAGAGATGTGTTGGTGTTATTAATACCGTTTGGATGCAGAGGCCTAAACCTCCTCGCACCAAGCTTCCGAAACAGATTATTGCTAATGATGTGAAGCAAGAATACTGCGATCTTATAATGATGCTTAGTCGGGTGAACGGAAGTCCACAAGCATTCATCTTCGAGCCTTGGGATGTTTTATTACATCGGGATCATAATGGAGGGAAAGGAGTGTGTTGATTGGGCTAGAATGATAAGCGACAATATAGATGAGTAGTTCGGGAGCTTGAGGAGAACGAAGATAGTCTACATGAGCTCGTATGTAGTGTACATGTTGGCTCGAATGACCAAATACCAAGGAATAACTTACAAGGAGCCAATTGGGTGTGGCCCTGAACAGTTCAAGATCTACGAGGCTTGTCCACAATTGCATTTAACTAGCACTGCCAACTACAAACAAGTGAATGATGCATTCACAATCCACATAGCAAGGACTCTTCAATAGAGAGCGTAGGAAAGAATATCAAAGGAAGCACAAGCATTAA
The DNA here is from genome assembly GCA_007115665.2 of Sequoiadendron giganteum. Classification (NCBI taxonomy): domain Eukaryota; kingdom Viridiplantae; phylum Streptophyta; class Pinopsida; order Cupressales; family Cupressaceae; genus Sequoiadendron; species Sequoiadendron giganteum. Next base: position 181,093,770 of record CM021104.1, on the reverse strand, counting down.
TTGAAGAATATGGATATTGGCTCATCCAATTTTCAAAGTTTACATATCTTAGGCTGCAGGGGTTCATCTCATACCCATACAGACTGTCGAGGTACCCCACTGATCGAATGGTAATGTTAGAAGTATCTAGGCAACTCATTGCCTATGATAAAATTCAGAAGAAGAAGAGGAAGAAAAGACTGGATTTCCCTATCACTATGGGAAATTCAAGTGAAGTTTGTCCTTCCTTGCAGGCAGCCAGAGAAGCTGAGGACGAGCTGCAATTCTTTCACCTTACATACCACATTGGCAGACAGGATTTCGATCCTTGCAACAATATTCAGATGGTACAAAATGTGGAATACAGGCACAAGGCTCACATCGAGGACTTCTGGGCTAATGCAGTTGATGATGTCGAAGTAAGGAGGAGAATGTTCACCAGGCTACCCTTGAAATTAATTAGAGAATGTGAAGTCATTACGGTTCCGGATCAAGTGGACAAAGATGTCAACGTCATACAACCTGACTATGAGTCAGTGAGGAACACATCGGTCCCACGACTAGATTGGTCCGAGCCTGAAATCACAAACTTGGATACACTTTCCATACCGATGTTGACTTTCACGAGGAGCTGGGTTGAAAGGCACGTGAGCTGACTTAAAAGTAGGTCGATTGCTCTTACTTATAATCTCATGGGCGATCAGAGGCCATTGTCAACAAGGAAAGGAAAGTAGATTGCCCAAGCTGCTGGAACACGAAGAGAAGTGTCAGCCCAGCCAATACCTCAGAGGGTAGAGAAAACATCGCCTACACGATCACAGACTCATTCTTCAAGTTTGAAGGAGCTTCCACTGTTTGGAAGCCAGAAAGATAAATCCAATGAGGAGCAGGATTTTGAGGAAGTAAATCAGCCATCGCTCAGGGAGTCAGACAACTTAAGTGTCAACGCACCCAAAGGGGAAAGCCAATAGGAAGAGGAAGGGGAAATGACAACTGATAATCGTTTCCAACAGATGCTTGACACGGCGTTGGAAGAAGAAGATACCACGAGGTAGGAGGCTCGAGTATCGAAGGAGGGTATTCATCAAATGGAGGTGGATGAGCCTTAGCGAAGTGTTGTTAGAGAAGAGGAGCGTGAGGAGGAAGCAACGGAAGAGCAACCCCTCATCGTTTGCAATCCACGGCAGGCAGTGCCAAATTGGCTCATAGAAAGGATGAGGAAGGACCCTGAGGATGATACGAACCTAGTAGTTGAAATGGAGGAACTCCTCAATAGGATTAGCACACCACCAGAGAAGAAGAGGGCTAGGAAATTTGCAAAAATTTCAATAGATGAATCCGGCTGTCGCACACTTCAGGTTGTTGTCCCGAGGGAGGAGTGTGATTGAGATGAGGAAAGGCCAGAAAATTATGTGATCACCACTGTTGAGTTGGGTCGCCCCAGGGGAGCCCAGATAATTGAGGAGTGTGATAACTCCTATCAGGGGTTGAAGAACAAATTGCTCCATACAAAAGGAAAGTACAAGAAATTGAAGAAGGAGCACAGAACATTGATCGGGTGTGTGCAGAACCTTGCGCGTCCAAGCGAGCAGGAGAATCCAACAGTTGAATTCCCAGCAGAGCTCCCAACGGAGTCGGTTAGTGGCTTGGAGGATTTGAAGAGGATGGCATTGGAAGTAGACAAATGGGTTGACCATGTTCGCACAGAACCTGAAAAGTTCATGGAGGACCTCGCTCATTCTTATCGGTAGGCCTCTGACGTTCTGGCACGCATGGATATTATTGATCAAGCCTAGGGTGAGACCCAAATCTATCACTCAGACTATTCTTCGTCTGGAGGCTTTGATGAATGTGCCCTTACAGACCCTGGTGGATGGAGGCATGATACAAGAAGGTGACAGATATGACTTCACCAGTTGGTATTCTTCGGTGGTCACAAGCCATGGTTTCCTTGATGCTACACAGGCAGATTTTGCTAGAGTTGGGAAATCTATGGGCATTATTCTGGATGGAATCTTGAATACACTAGAGGCTATATTTGCTAGGAGGTTGGCTCCAGAGGAGATGATTGCGGATGGCTTAAAGGGAAAGTTGGATCCCTTCTTCTCGGCTGTGAGATCGTTTGTTCAGGATGATTTTGAAAATATCTCAGCTTTCTCCAGCATTACTCAGAACACCCAGGATGCCTTGGTCGCTTGGAGAAAGTCTTATACTCAACACAGGCAGACAGTTACAGTACTTGAGTTTCAGCTCAACCACATCCCACCAATTTCGGTTCAAGAGGTTGAGGCAGTGTTGGCCCGATTGATCGAGTTTGGAGTCGGAAATGCCTTGCTAGATGAGGATCTTATGGAAGATGGTAATGGGAATTAATTGCTCATTATGATTCCTGCAGAGGATTGGAGAATCTCCCGTTCATTTATTACCCCACTCCTCTCTATGGCGGTTTTTAGGGCAGAACCCTGATTAGGGCATATGTGGCTCAATCTGAGCCCTTCATTGTAATTGAATTTGAGCCATCCGCTGGAATGAGCTAACTATAAAAGGGGCATCCCCCCCTCATTTGTATTCTATTAGATCAGAATTAGAATTAAGTCAGAGAATAGAGAGAGCATATAGAGAATAGCTTAGAAGTTAGCATAGCTTAGATTGAGGAGGAAATAAAGTTTTCCCTTTGAAGGCTAAGAAGTTGTTGTGAACACTCTCATAATATAAAGAGTTCTCATTGCTTGGTGATTCCATCTTTTGTTGTAAGCAACTAGCAAGGCTTTTTCGTCTTTCCAATTCACTTAGAATCGTAAAGTAGTTTAAAGTAAAATAGATTTTATTTCATGCAAGTAGTTGTGGAATGCGTTGTTTAACTTGAGCAAGCTTTATTTATCCATACCACTAGCGGGCTCACTGATGGTGGGTTCGCCTTGCATGGTCGACTGGAGCACTTTTGAACTTAACTTCAACTGCGGTTCATGTGTTGGTATGCATTGTTGTGATGGTATTTGCATGTTGGGTCATAGTTTGAACATCTTTCATTATTCCTTTGAAGATTGCACTGGCTCTGTAGAGGTTGTCCAAAGTGAGGCACAGCAAAACCTGGTTTGATCTTGCAAGAATTCATCTTTGTATCCTGCATTTAGGAGTAGACAGTAGAATCTCTATCCCTATCCTTTTAATTTCAGTAATTTCCCGGTTAGTTTAGGAAACCTGAGCATCATCGGCAAATCATTCGTGTCCTTCAAGTTCTTCTCTTTCGATCGAACAATTGTGTAAGTCCCCTTGGAATAACCAGCAATTCACATGAAGCCAATTGAGACTATCTGCTACATAAGGAATCTTGGAGTTGAATGCGTGATCTTTTTGGCAATCTTAGCATGCATAATACTTTGTTCAAGAGAGGATAGAGTATCCGTTGGGAAATTTTATTCTGTGTTGGTGCAGTCATAAAACACCCGTCAACAGTACCATCCCCGAAACGGGGGGACGCCGTTGACCAAATGGGGATGACTAATCAGTCCCAGGGACGGCCAGAGGACGGTCGAGCCGTCCCTCGACTATCTTGGGAATGGTTGGCCATCCCCCACGTTTAAACAACTATTAAATTAAAAAAAAAAACTCAAAACAAAAAAGTGTTGCCCCTGCCTATGTGGAAAAAAAGGTCTCTCTAACCTTCATTTTATGCATTTGTTTGTTTGAGCAGCCAAGGGTTTGAGAGAAAAAGTTGCAGCCATTGAAGGAGAAGGAGCAGCAGCTTGAAGGAGGAGAGGAGGTTGAAATTAGTGTTGTTGGGACTGCAAATCCACGAAAGAGGTATGCATTTCCTTTCCTGCTTTTTTTTTTCATTTTTTTTGCAAAATCTCAAGCCTACATTGTCTGATTTTTTTTTCTTTTGCATTTTCAGTTGAAACTTGTATCTAAAATTACAAAACATCAACAACAGTGAGGATGGGAGTGATAGTGAATTTGAAGTGCAAACTAGAAATGAAAGTGGTGGGGGTGGTAGTGGAAAGCAAAGAAACCCAATCCAATGCCCTTCAACAACCAATAACACGACCATGAAAGACAATGCAAAACAACCATTAAACAAAAAAAACATTTCTTCAATATGTTACACCCGTGGGTGACAAACAAAAAAATTCAGGGGGGAGTAGGGTGTGGTTTTGCCATGTTTGTGAAAAGGAATTTAGGGGCAGCTACACAAGAGTTAGGTCTCATTTTTTGGGTGAGGTGGGCCATGGAGTTAGAGTGTGTCCTTCATTGACAAATGAACTATTTTTAGAGTGCCAAAAAATTCAAGTGGAGTTGGATGGTGGGGTTCAAGGTGGGTCACTTTCTTTCCCAAGTTCACAATCATCTATGCCTACTACTACGATTGGTAGTAGTGGAGTTGCCTAAGAGGAAAGAGGAAGGTGAGTGGTAGTGGGAAGGCATCTTCAGTTGAGTCCATGTTTAATAACCAAGCACAAGAAGCCACTGAATCTTCCATTGCCAAATTCTTTTTTGCCTATGTCATCCCCTTTCATGTAGCCCATTCCTCTTATTTCAAACAAATGGTGAAAGACATGGCCATTGTTGGTCCTTCATTCATACCACCTAGAGATCATAAGCTACGCACCGCCCTCCTAGGCAAAGAGTACTCCAAAGTTAATGTGTTAATGGAGGAGATGAGGCAAATGGGGATGAGGACGAGGTGCTCTATAGTGATGGATGGGTGGACTGATGTTAGACGTCGACCACTCATCAATGTCATAGTCACATGCCCTGCTAGTTCTTATTTTCTTAGAGTCGTAGATTGTTCGGGGAGACATAAGGATGCAAACTTCCAGTTTTCCACGTTGCAGGGTTCATACCCGCAGGCCCTGAACCCGGTTCGGGTACGCACCCAGTTCAAGTTCGTCTGTGGGTACGTGCTAGGTGCGCACAGGGTGCGTGCCCAGCACTATGGGTTTGTCAGGGTGCGCACACCCGCACACCCCAGCGAACCCACAGTGTTGGGTGTGCCCCCTGTGCGCATCCAGCATGAACCCGGGTGAAATCATCACAAACTCGGGTGAACAATGCACAAACCCGAGCGAACCCGAGAGAACCCACGGCCCAAACTCAATAAAAAATCATTAAATTTTTTTTTTTTCCTCCTATTTGAATATTTTTCAACTATCAATTGGCATTTAATATTTATCTTTGGCATTTGGCATTAATCAATGATCAAGTATCATACTATGAAATGATTTAGTTTTACAATTTTATATATTTCTCTTATTTTTCTGTATATATATATACACATGTACCCATATGTACCCAAACCCCTAAAAAAAAATTTCACATACCCACATAGCAAGTTCTCCTACCCAAACCTGTCCCCAAACCCAAATCGGTAACTTAGGTTTTCCATTTTGAAAGATGCCATAGAGGAGGTTGGCGCTACAAATGTGGTGCAGGTGATCACTGATTCAACACGTGTGTGCAAATCAGCTAGGTTGATGGTGGAGGGTTCTTATAGGCACATATTTTGGACCCCATGTTGTGTTCATGCATTGAACAATGCATTGAAAGACATAGGGAAGTTGGCTTGGGTGAAGCAAATGGTGGCAAAAGCTAGAGATATTCAGATGTTCATTTGCAATCACCACATCTCACTTGCTCTCTTCAGAACATTTTCAAAGGAGTTTCTCAAACCTGTTGAGACAAGGTATGCCACTTCATTTTGTTTCACTTTCAATTTGTATTCATAATTTGATTTTGTTTTAAATTTTTTTTTTTTATGAATCATTGAATCAATGAATGTAGATATGCCACATACTTCATCTTGTTGGAGAGGATGCTTGAGGTGCATGAGCCTCTACAAATGATGATGGTCAATGTAGAGTGGACTAGATGGCCTAATGCAAATTTTGCTCAAGGAAAGACCATCAAACAAAAGATCCTCAATGACAATTGGTGGGCCAATGTGAGGTAAGACATATTAGATGGCTGATTTTCATATTAAATTTTTGATTTTAATATTTTAATTTTATTGTCCAATGGTCCAACTTTTGAAGTTTCTAACATGTCAATTAACTTGTCAACTAATTATTTTGAACTTTTTGTTTGCATTTTGCAGATATATTTGCTCCTTCATCTCACCTATTGTAGATGTCATCCGATATGCTGATACAAACTCTCCTAGTCTTGGAGAGATATATGAGACATTTGACAATATGCTTGGGAAGATCAAGCAAGTTATTTCGGCAAAGGATCCCACTTTGGATTTTTATGAGCAACACATTAGGCCCATTGTGACATAGAGGTGGAATACAATGAACTCCTCGCTTCATATGGCTACCTTTGCTCTAAATCTAAAATGGTATGCACCAAGGGCTAGTAAGGTGCCTCCATGTGATGACCCTGAGGTTTTAGATGGGTTCACACGGGCCATTGAAAATATTTATCCAGCAGAACAGGCTTCACTACTTCAGACAAAATTCCTAGACTTTGCAAATCTTGTTGGCCCAAACTTGAGTAAACCACAGGCGAGGTTGGACAGAGCTATATTAGCTCAATCGAACCCTACTAGATGGTGGACCTATCATGGGAGGGATACACCGTAGTTGAAGACACTTGCTACTCGCCTTCTTGCACAGGTTGCCAGTTCCTTTGTTGCAGAGAGGAATTGGTCCACATATAGCTCTATCCACTCCCTCAAGAGGAATAGACTTACCTCTAGACGAGCGGAGAAGCTAGTGGCTGTTCATAGTCCTCTTTGGCTTCAGGATCGACAGACTCCAGCTCTATGGTGGGATATTGATCCCAAGGACATGTCCTAGGTAGATGAGGAGGAGACAACTGAGGGTTTCGTTGGTTGAGGAGGTCCGTCACAGTGGCAATGACTCAGAGGATGACTCTGATTTTGATGTGGTTATGAGAGATGATTAGGGGTAACAGTGCTCTTTGTTTATTCATTATTGACATACGATATTGTATTTTGTTTTTATAGCAAACTTTAAAACTATATGGCAGCAATGTAGCCTTTGGGCATTTTGATATAACTTATAAGTTTATAAATTATAACTTGGAGGTTGTTTCATGATTCGTGTATGTTAATTTTGAATGCGTATTGAGTATTGGCATAATGTTGAACACAAATGTTATATGTTAAGGTTCTATAATGTATATTATGCATGCCTTATCCATGTTATCATATGAATATTTAAAATTTCCCTATATTTTAAGAAGCTGTCCCCTGTCGTCCCCAAATTTAGCCTCAAAAATCAGAAACTTGGGGACTCGTCCCCGTCCCACCATCCCCATCCCAAAAACTTGGGGTAACACTGTAAATTTACTATGTTCCACGGTCTTTTGGGGACAGGGACGGGGGGATGGTTGGGGACGCGTTTCTGGGACGTTTCCTAGGGGGCCATTTTTAGGGGACGGTAGGGGATGAAGACATACAAAATATTTATATATATGATTTTTTCAAAATTTATTAATATATTATAGACAGAGAGAGGGAAAGAGAGATATATGTCAATAAATTAATAATTGATAACAACAATATCAATATATAAATATATCGCGAGAGTAGTAGTTTAACAACATAATAAATGTCATTAAAGCATTATAAATTTTATCATAGCAATATCAAACATCAATAAAACCATGGTTTATCAATATCCAAATGTTTCAAACATGCATCCAAAAGTCTCAAAGTTCAAACATGAAAATCAAAATACTAAATACATTGTCCAACAGTCTATGAAATTAAGCCTCATTCGGGCTATGAATATCAAAAGACTCAGAATATCATCCTTTGGCAAGAGTGGATCATCCAATGGTAGCCCGACCAATCTTGGTTGCACCTCATCCTCATCAATTTGCCTAACGTCCTCAGGATCAACATCCCATCGTGTTGCTGGAGTTTGTCGATACTTAGTAGTCTGTCGGTCTTGAAGTCTCAAGGCACTATGAACTGCAACTAATTTCTCAGCACGTTTTGAAGTAAGCTTGTTCCTCTTAATGGAGTGGATGAAGCCATAGGTGGACCAATTCCTCTCTGTAGCAGAGGAACTAGTAATCTGTGAGAGCAAACGAATGGCAAGTTGTTTCAAATCCAGTGTGTCCTTCCCATGAAATTTCCACCATACAATGGGGTTGTTCTGTGCAATGGTGGCGCTATCTATCCTAGACTCTGGTTTGCTAAATGTAGGACCCTGAAGATCAGCAAACATAAGCCACTACTCTCTAATAATGGTTGCCATCTCATTGGTATACATTTTACGAAGGGTTGTTGTAAGCCCCTCTATCACCTCGTCATCCTCAGAAGGAAGCATTCAGCCAAGTCTAGGTACATACCACTTCGGATTAAGAGCATAGGCAAGCATATGAAGAGGGGTATTCATTGTGTTCCACCTCTTTGTCACAATAGGCCTAATACAATCCTCATAAAAACTCAGTTTCCTTTTGACGAATAGCTTGCTTCATTTCGTCAAGCTTGCTATCAAAAGTCTCATATATCTCTCCCAAGCTAGGAGAGTCTGTATTTGCATACCAGATTACCCTCACGGCTGGTGATATGAAAGAGCAAATATACCTACAAGCAACAAATTAAATATCAGAACTTTTAAAATACAAACTACAAAGTAAAACAAAGTGTAACAAATTCAAAAATTCAAAAACAATTTAAATTTTCAGATTTCTTACTTGATAGTGGCCCACCAAGTTTTATTAAGTACTCTATCTCTCACTTCCTTGCCTTCATTTGTCTTCGACAGATTCCACCTTTTCCACTTTGCACAAACAACCGTGGCTTGTAGAGCATCTTGGATCTCCAACATCCTCTCCAGCAAAATATAGTAGCTAGCATATCTAGCTCAACTGGGTTGAGGAATTCTTTCTTTGAATAAGACCGGAATAGTGTGTGTGAAGTGTGATGGTTGCATACAAACATTTTTGTGCCTCTAGCCTCTACAACTGTTGCCCTCAACGTGGGCCCCGCACAACATTTAGCAACACGTAAAAATATTTAAAAAAAAAAAATTATATGTTGTTTTAATGTTTGGAGGCTTTAGGCACGCGGGGGATGGTTAGCTGTCCTCGGGTACGACAGGAGACATTTCCAACGTCCTCTGCCATACTCGGGGATGGGGGACCATTCCTAGCCAGGAGGAAACGTTTCCTACCGTTTCCTGTGAATTTTCTTAATTCAGGGACGGTCGGGGACTGTCCCCTATGCATCCCCCTATCCCCGAGACGAATGGGGACGAGTACAGAGCGTTTTGGGGCAGGGGACGCGTCCCCTTGTAATACAGTAAATTTATAACACCAGTCTCGACTCTCAAACATCAATAAAACCATTGTCTATCAATAGCCAAATGTCTCAAACATGTATCCAAAAGTCTCAAAGTTCAAAAACAGCAAAAAAACGAATTAAAAAAAGAGTAGTTTTTAATGATTTTTTGGTTGTTGAAACTTCCTAGTCCATGGGGGGCAGCTAGCCATCCCTGGGATGACGAGGGATGTTTCCTACGTCCCCTAGCTGTCCCCAAACGGGCAAGGACATTTCTTGCCATTTCCTGTTGTTTAGCTTGTTTTCGGGATGACAAGGGGACATCCCCTTTGCGTCCCCTGGTTTCGGGGACAGTCCATTTTGGGCCAGGGAATGCGTCCCCATGTAACATAGGAATATTCTTCTTCTTTTGAAGAGGTTGTGTGAAGGATAGTTGCAATATATGAAAACGATAAAAGGCATCTTGGAATGGATTATATATAAGATTGTTAGAGGATTGCATTGTGACACTCTTAGTAAAATCAACTAGTAGAGTTGTGTTGAATTTGAGAGAAATTGGCTGAAACAATCATCAAAGTAAATGCGATAGAATCATGAGAAGATGAATGAGAAGTTGTAGAGGAGAAAGTAGAAATGGGAGTTTGAAAAAGGAATTAGTGATGACATTTCATGTGTAAGATATGGAATTTGTGGGACTAAAGAAGGATAAGTTCTCCACCAAGGTGAATAACAATATAAAGTACTTGAAAGTTATCCCTTGAAAAGGTGAAGTTTTCAATATTAATGTTGAGAGGCTAGCGGAAAGGAAAAGGAGTTGAGGAAAAAAATGTGAGAACATTGAGATGTTGGATAAAAGACTAGGAAAAAGAACTACATAATTGGAAGATCAAGTATCATAAGAAATTACTTGCATATTAGAAGATGGACATGGTTGGCCAAATTTTGTGTCCTTACCTCAAAATTGTGAGCATCATGTCCATAATGAATTAATTAGTTGAGTTGAATGCAAGAGCATCCCTAGGACAACAATTTAATCCTACATGTTCATGATCGTTTTTGTGGCATCCTTTTTACGAAACCATATTGAATCTAATTTTACAGTCGTTCACGTATGTAACCTATTGAAGTTAGTTTTGTGATCACTTGCCCACATGATCATGTTCATGTTAAAGACGTTGATTATGAAAATATTGGCACATGTTTATGTTGACATCTAGGTCATGCATAATACCTTGTTCTCAAAGTTTAGGAGACATTTTATGCACTTTTGTAAGTAAAATTCTAGCGATAGAGGAATACCTAATGTGTCACGTGTTTGATGCTTAGACATGCGTTGAAATATCAAATTCAAAATGTATCAATGTTGATTAATTTGTAGTCATATATCTAGGCTTTTAGTTCATTCCCTATCTTATAATGATAAAAGATGAATTGTTTCGTATTCCCCATTGATTGTTTTGTCCTTAGAAATAGACAAAAACCATGAAGATTAATATTTAATCTTAATCAAATATATGTGAATATGGAATTTAGTGAAAATGGGAAAGTAGGAAGGATTTTGTGATCCTATTGGAGACTAGAGTGCAAAAGAGTAGCTCATTTTCTCCAAAAATTATTCTTCCTTTTAGTAACAAACAAGAACAATGAAGATAAATATTCAATCTAAATTCGAGTTAGGGGTCTTGAGATTTGGAATACTAAAGCTAGCAAAGTGAGAGAAGTGTTGGGTAGGTTGGAAGAGGGGCAAAAGGACAACAACGAGCCACATACCTAGGCTTGGCTGCAACCCCACGCTTGTTGGATTGGAATCCTCACTAGCATCTCTAGTTACATCTCGACCAAGCAAATACCTTGCCACAATGTTATTCTTGTATATACCAATTGGAAATGTGCCCAACAAGGTGGAGACAAACAATGGAAGAGAAGGGCCATTACTCTATCTAAGGCTCTTGGGCAAGTTCAAGTTCCACATGTACTTCTACAGAGTTACATGGATTTGAGCTACATTAGCCTTTCATGCTAAGAGAATTATTAGAGCCCACACAATGTCTAGCCCTTATAATACACACCACACACCTATTTCTCTACAACTACCTACTTAGCCACTATGTACCATCCCTGTACCCATTATACATATACAAACCCCTAAGCCAAAGAATGTGCATAAAGAGACCAAGATTTGTGTTGGCGTTTCAATTAGCACCTCTGGAGTGCTTATTGGAAACGGACAGCTATTGCAAGTGTGTTAGTACATGCTCTTCGGATTATAGAGAGGAAAATCTCTCTTTGCTGATTTTCTACTGTAAAAAAGGGGTGTACTAAGATTTCCTATCTTTTTTACTCAGCGGCAAGACACAAGGGTGCATAAACCAATGCGCCGTAGCTAAGCTTTTTCTCTGGTTTCTGCAGATCTTAACTACGACTAACTAAGCTTCTAAACTATCCTACCTCCTCAAGATAAACAGAGCATGAGGGCGTAGGAGCGAAATGGTATGGTTGGATCACTTGAATCCTCCGTCTCAATGGAATATGGCCGAGGCTCTGAACCTTCGGATATATACCAAGATAGGGCTCGATACAAGCAAACACTCGTTACGGTAAACTGGATCTGAGACTTGCCAAGGAGGAGGAACCCCTATCCGAGGTATAGGCTTGGAAGCAGCTCACTGGAAACAACAAGGAACGATGGCCTTTCTAACAGGATTCCCGAGGAGGTGACGACACCTGTCCAAAGTCTAGGCTGCAAGAGAGATCATTAAACAACATCAAACGATAATGATCGATGACAAAATATCCAAGGAGGCGACGACACCTGTCCAAGGAGGAGATTGAAACAATGCACTATTTAAAAACAAGACTTTGAATAACTCAAATAATTAGATCAATCAAGCTTGCACCATCTGATTTATTTCTTCAAGGTTCTTCAAAGAATTACAAAGGTCGGGACAGCAAAGGCACGAAATCATGCACAATTGCGATCAACCAACGAACTCTCATCCAAGAGTGAACAGATATAAACAAGTGAACTCTGGCAACAGTGGCGCAGCAATTTTGCTAGCAAATAAAGGTTAAACAAATAAAGAACCTAAGGCTCTTATTTATAGAAACTCAAAGGAGTAGGCAACCCTAAAATCTCCTTGAGTTAACAAACAGTTCTTGCCAATCAGCAAGATATTATTCTATGTCTAAAGTAGGTGAGCAAACAGTTAACTGGAAATCTACTTCAGTTAACTGAAACTAAACAAAAGTCAAACTAGAAGTCTACCTCAGTTGACTGACACCTAACTAAAAGTGAACTTATGTTACAAATGTGTCTCCAAATAGACATCCACCTTTTGAGATCTAAGATCCACAAATCGTGGGAGTCAAATAGACATCCTAGATTAGTGGGATCTGACATGCATGATCTGTGGAGATCTGGAGTCAACTTGGAAAGAGGCATCAAGTTGACTTCAGTCATAATTAATACTATTTGGAGGGTAGGACGTCCTCCCTTGGTGCTTTACACCTCTTCACCACTGGTCAACAATGTCTCTATCCAGTCATTGACCTCTTCGGCCTCCGGGCAATTAATGCTCTTCAAGATGACTATGTGGCGTCTAAGCATTTCTTCACCCGTTGCAAGCTGCTGATGATAGGTTATGCATTGGGCAGCTGCTTCATCTAACTGGACAGACATGGCTGCAATTTTGGCTAATTTGCAGCCATTGGGATCTTCAAGGAATGAAGATCGGATGACATCCTGGAATCGTGTCTGCACGGTTTCAAGTTCCACATATTCTCCTCCTTCCCGCTGATATTCTAACTCCGGGAAGGATATTACCAACGTTCTTGCGAAGTTGATAATATTGGCGACGAAGCGTCTATAGTCAATCAGCTCCACAGAGTTGGCATCATAGGCTCTCACCTTGTATGCCACCTGTTCTTTCCACTCAAAGAGATGGTGTTTATTTTCTGTGGTCGTAACTGATTCATATGCTTGTTGCAAATCAGCAACTGTCGCCTCCTCTCTCGGCCTCTCTTGAGCTGCCTTTATATCTGACTTCTGGATTTCTGATCGAAGTCCATGTGCTCTGTCTCTCAGCTGATATGCTTCTGTCAACACACACCGCCCTTTGACAACAAACTCATCCACTTGACGTCTCAAGTGTTTACCGTATGTAATCAACTGATGATGGTTTCTTTCAGCTGGGAGATCCAACAGTCCTTGAGGCAAAGCCGAGGAGTTTGGAGTGTCATGTATCAAACTAGAAATGTACAACTTTAGCTGACGGATTTCAGCCTTCAAGGCTGCTTTGTCTTGTCCATCTTTTGTCATCCTTTCTTTGACACTCGCCGAGGCAATTCCAAGAAGGTCTGCCTCCACCTGTCGAGTGGTCTTTCCAAGGTTCACCTTTGAAAGCGTGAAATCCTCAACCCTCACATTATGTATATCTTTGTCTTCAGGTGGGGCAGCAGTCTCTATGATAACCTCATTCTCTGCATTCTTTTCTACATGCGTCTGCTTCTTCAACTTCTTTACCGGCATGTCTTGTGGGACATGATGGAATTCAGAGAAGTCAAGCTGATAAGAAGGTCTCTCCCTCTTCCTCCCAAACGAGCTTTCCAGCCAGATAGAATCTCGGCTAGCATCGCTGGGAGGAGGAACATAGGTCCCCTGAATGCTAGAAGAACGAGACTGTGCCGTGGCAATGTCTCGTGGTGGCGAGTCCAAATCAATAGGACTTTGTGACCTCTGTGATGGTGGTGAAGCTGGTGGCTCTGTTTCTATCACTGGCACCGCTTCTGCTGCAACTTCTTCTACAATGGTTTCCATCTCTACAGCGATTATTTCAATCACTGGTTCTTGTGTAGTTGCAGCGGTCTCAACTGTCTCAGGCAAATTGGTGGCTGTCTCCACCTGTACCTCTTGCCGGCTTGTGCTGGCAATTCCTTTTCTCCCCCATGTGCTCCCTGACATCCGCATTCCTTCTGGAGGAAAGCTCATCTTCTTCTGTCTGGGTTTCCTCCTAGACGTGGAAGGTAGTGTAAACTGAACCGCTGGCGGCTCTGATCGGGGAAGTACTACCTTCCTTGTCCTTTTACTGTCCAGGTAGAGTTGACTGTGTCGAACTACTCTACCCGTTCTTTCCTCAATAGACGTACTCTCTTTCGCGTACCAGTCTACTTTGCCGAGTGGTTGTGAATCCACTAAACCCGTGAAGAAGGAAGAAAGAATAACTTCTTCTTCGTCCTCAGATAAGCCCTCGATGTCTTCTGACATGAATTCTGCAATCTGCGAGAGCTTGAATCTGCTATGGTTCCTTCTTCTCACTTCGAACTCATCCTCGCAGTTGACCCAAAAATCTTCCATGAAAGGTTCATGTGATGATCTTTGCTCAAGGTGAGCTGCGAAGATGCCTCTGGGGTCATAGGATGGCCTCCTGTCGATGAGGTACTTGAGATTAAATCTCACTATTTCTTGGCTTATCAACCTTGCATCAGCTGCAGTTCTGCATCTGTAGAGTCCCATCTGAAGAGGAAAGTTCACTGCAGCCTTTTTCTTTACGCGAAGGTAAGAGTGAACCTCAGCCAATTGCCTCAGGAATTCCATGAACACTACCCTATCTGAGGGGTAACGTGGCATCATGGCGGGGTGGCCATTATAGCCATACACGCGTATGTAGGTGAAAGTGGGGAATTGTATGAACCAATCCGCCCAGTCCACCATTGTTGCCTTAGCTGCTGGTGAAATACGCACATGCATCTCATGGTCCAGCTCGTGCACGGTGTGCATAGTAAAAAGGTCGTTTATCCTTTTGAAATGTCTTTCCGCTAGAGTGAACTCCAAGCAAGGAAAGTATTCTTGTACCTTTTGCATACCGAGGGTTCCCACAGTGTTTAATGTTCTGAAATCGCCTTGGAAGGCTATCAGGTAGACCAGGTATGAACACATGTGGAAACGGTGCTCTTCTAGAAACCCGGTGAATTGTTGGTGGAGTGTCACTGATCAGGGAGGCCCAGTCATAACGTTCTTTTCTGCTAATTATCTTGCCAATAATGTAGAACATCCACGGCTGGAAGGATTTTCCCTCCTCTTGTCCAGTGACTCTGCTGAGTAGGGTGATTAGCACTCCGTACTCGTCTTTGAATTCTCCTCTACCAACCAATCTGGGCAAGCTGGTTCTCTTTGTTTTCAGCCAATGTTCAGCCATTATAAGCGAACACTTGTCCTTCGAAGCCTCGAATGCCTTTTCGCATTCTGTCACTGATATGACCACCTTGGTAGGGCATGGTGGAATTGCAAAACAAGTCTCTATGTCCACCGGCTTCAAGCTGCAAATCACCCTCCCGTCTACTGACAGGATCTCTCTTGTAGTCGGGTTGTAATGCTTAGTGCAAGCAATTACAAGCTCGATGCTTTGTAAGGTGATTGGAATAGATGCTGCTTGAAACAAACCGGATTCTTCGATGTTCTACAATGTGATTTGATTCATGCCCTCCAAGTCTTCAGAACTGACCTCTGGATTTTTCTGCCATAAGTCTGTATCAGTCGTTTTCAGGTAATCATGGTATAAGACCATTTTGGTCTTGTATTGTACCTGAGAGTACTGCATTCTGAAAACCTTGAATATTGAATGGGCACTTGACCTTGTTCTAACACTTTTCTGGAACTGCTAAAAATAGCCTCGTCGGGGGTAGTTTTTACGAAAAATTCTGAGACATGGGTTTTGTTAAGAATGATTTTCTAAGCAGACCCAAATCGTCAGAAATTCGCCAAAACGAGTTTTTCTTTGACATGCAAGAGCCCTTCGGTGGCAGAGGCAGCAAGGGCACCAGAAAGTGATTTTTCTCGAAAAAATCTAACACATGGGTTTTGTTCGTGCTTCAAAGCCAAACAAACCCAGTTTGTCCGTTTTTCAATATTATGACTTTTTCCGGAAACCCTAAAAAATAGGGGCAGCAGGGCTACTTTTTCTGAAAGAATCTACCATGTGGGTTTTGTTGAAAAAGCTGTGCTGATCATACCTAGTTGGTCAGATCTGTGATAATCTGTCGTTTCCTGTGACATGCAAAAGAAATATAGACAAAAGTAGAGGAAGTAGACAGAAGATGGATTGGAAGTTATAAACTGCCACTTTGCAATAATCTGTCTCTGGAAGCAATCTTGGGAGAAGAATGCTTTTACTGCCAATGATCTTCAAAAATATTGAAGATCCGTTCAAAACCCCTGCCAGATCTTGAAAACTTGTTCTTGGGAGCTACTTGATGTTTTATCCTTCAACTTGCAAAAAAGAATAATGAGGAAAGGGACGCCCAGCATTAATATAAGGCAATTAGGGTTAAGATCCACAAAGTATGGAAGATAACTCATCATTCAAGCCTGATTTGGAATTCCAAAAGATGATTTCCACTGATTGTGGAGTGTTTTTCTCTTTTTTGGCTCCAAATTTGCTAACTCAAGTCAACATTTGTGTTTGACTTCTTTTAGGCGTCCAACCTTGAGTTTGATCATTTTTGTCTATTTTGCAAGCTGAAGTGCTCTCGTTTGATCTTCGATTCAGGTTACTCAGTTGATCTCAGGCAGTGTCCGACAGTTCTGTTGTCAAGGCGGGATCAGTATGATTAGATATGCCTGGGAGAGATTAACTCAGAAAACTAAGTTTAGGTCTCCAGAAAGAAGGGCGCCTTTTCTTGAAAGGGGCGCTTTTGACAATGCCTTAGTCAAATTTCATTGACTCGTTCTTCGTTTTGACCTTTTCAGACCCTCTTTGCTTTGATCTGACGTTCTCGATGTTTGATGAATCAGATGATTCTGCTTGACGATGCGTCGGGTAGCCGGTTCAGTCTTGTTCACGATGCCTGACTTCTCAGTGGAAGCTGGCAAGTTTTGGGCCTCCAAACTAAAGGGCGCCCCTGGCCAACAGGGGCGCTTTTAGCTTTTGCTTGGTTTCATCTTGGTTGTGGACTGCCAGTCTTTGACCTCCTCCATCAGTTGATTGATTTGTCGGAAGTTCTTGCTGATAGTCTCGCTGACGAGATAGGTCATAGCTGAGAAGGTCATCCTGGGAGGCAGTGAAGATTCTGGCTAAATCTGGATACCTTTAGGAAAGGGCGCCTTTCCTTGAGAGGGGCGCTTTTAGCCATGCCTTAGCCATTTTCTGGCTTATCTTTCCAGTTTTTTTAAATTTGGCTTTTTCTGCTTGATCTCATCTCGTGATCGTCTGGTGTGTCTTATGGACTTGCTGTTAGATTGATCACGTAGCCGGGAGGAAGCTGGAAAGATATCATGTATAAAGCTACAGCTCTGGGATTCATCTGGTGCCTGCAACTGAGGGGCGCCCCTGGCCAGCAGGGGCGCTTTTACCTTGAAGCTCTCTGATTTGGCACTTCTGTCGTCAATGGATCCTCCATACTTCGCTGACGGTTGGTCAATGATCCCTGAATCAGATGATCTTGCTGATTGTTTCTTTGTCGAGCCAGTATGAAAGTGAAGAGGATGACTGTTTTGACAATGCCAAATGATTTGATTTGCCCTCTGAGGTCCAAGGGCGCCTTTCTTCAAGAGGGGCGCTTTTAGCCACTGTAGACTGTGTTTTGCCTTGGTAGACAAAACGTGCACCTTCCAGACTTAGCCAAATTTTGGCCTTTTCCGTTTTGAGAATCTCCTTCGTTGAACGGCATCATTTTCATCCTTTTCCGCCATGGTTTCTTCGTTGAAGCTTTTGAGGTTTAGCTTTCAGCACCTGGTACTGGCCAATCTGCCATTAATGGCTGCGGAGCTCCTAACTTTGTTCCTGAAAAATAGAAATAGACCCACCAGAGTAAAACATAATTTTTGATAATTCTAACTTGATCAGTGTGGTCGTGAAGGCAATTAATCCTATCATAATTATTTTCAATCATTTCCGGGAAGGTCCTATTTTTTAGGGTTTCCATAAAAATAGGGGTGTAAAACCCTAATTTTCGTTTTTTTCAGAATTTTAACCATAGGTTCCTTGACAGAAACCCACAAAGATTTCATATTTGGTTTGAACTAAAACATACTTTCGATGGCATTTTTACATTGTTTAGCTCAATTTAAGCAGAATGCCAAAAATTTCATTTTGGGTATAACAATTTGCAAACTAGGCAATGCTATATTAATGTTTAATCTTGATAACATTCTACTGGGAAGCTTCTCTATGCTTGCTATTGGTGCCTTTCAAAGCCCCTATTACTTTCTCACAACATAATGTCAAGGCATCTCAAATGTCTAAGACAACAACAGTCACTAACTAACGATACACTTGAAGGTTAAACCTTCTATTTAAAGTTGGGTGAGCATCACAAATATTTGCCAAGTGGTTTCTACATGTTCTTACTTGTGTTACATGTGAGCCAATATGCACCTCAAGCTTCCATTACATGCCCACTTCTTTGTGTCCTTGGGCATGCTCTAGTTCTACAACGTGTTCCATGAGCGTTAAGTCGTGCTTGCTTAATTGGTTTGTTAGTTTTCATACAATCTAATGTCTTTTGGCATTGTTACATCACAACTAGCCCTTTGTGTAATATTCTCTTGTGTACATGTTTTGGGCAACCTTGCATAGTCCTATGAAATTGTGCAAATCCTTCCTTAGCCACCTTTTTCAAGCCCACACATCTAATTTTTAATGGAATGAACCACTAAGCCCAAAATTTCCTTTTGCCAACCTTCCCCACATTAGCTTGTTTGTTCGCCATTAAACAAGTTTTCTTTATCTTGAAGAATGAAGTTTCCTACCTTGCACTCTAATCTTGTTAAGGAAACCTCAACAAAGCAACTTCTTCTTTGCATGTTATTCATTGATGTGTATTTATGCATGTGGTTGTTCATTCCCATTTTTTTATTAATCAAATTTCCTCTGCGTTAATGTCTTGCCATTTTCTCTAGAAACTTTGTTAATTCTTTGATTTTGCATTTTGCATTCTTTGGTTCCTCAGTTTTCTTACCAAACTATTTAACACACTTCTTTTGTTCACGGATTGGACAATTTTGAAGTTTCCTTGAATGGACACCCTTTTGAGATCGAAGTCTAAGTTTTGCACACATATTTGTTTGCCATGTAGTGCATCTCCTTGTGTGCAAATGATTATACGTGTACCTTTGCCATTTGCAGTAAGTCATCATAACATTCACCTTTCTTGATCCTCACCTCCCAAGAGATCATTTCAACTAGAGTCTTCAACATTGCAAAATCGATGTGATTAAACTTTTGTTCCCTTTAGTTTTCCACTTTGATCTCTCTACTTCAAAACCATCCCACTTCTTAACTGCTTGTGCCAGTGTGTGTATTATGTTCTTTATTCATATGAAGTTCTTACATAGAAGTAGACCAATGAGGATCGACCAAGGATCAAACTACTTTCCCTGACTACGAGAAAACTGTTTAAAGAACCTAGCTGTTGCCAAGTAGAACACAACCAATGACAACTACTAATAACTACCTCCTATTAACTACTCACAAGCTAACACGTACATAATACATGGTTGGCTACAACCATGTTAACAAAACATTACAAAGACATTTTGTGCTAACTACACTTGCACTCAAATATGCTAACTCCACGCGTTTTTTGTCTAGGATGTTTGCTTCCATGGCCAACCTTCGATGAAGGAGAATAGGTATCCTCTTCCTATTTGGTGCACCAAAATTGTTGGGTTTATATTTGTGTCATGTGGGATGGAAAAGGGATAGATGGACCTCAACCGGATATATGCACAAGCTCAACCACTACCCCACCTAGACATGTAGTGCCTCACTAGAATGGACTCCTTGCCAACATTTCAACCTAAATCTCAACCAAGCATGTATGTGCCATAAATTTGTATTCTTTACTCTATGCACCAATCAAAGATCTATGGCCAACAAGGTGGAGATGGCCAAATGGGAGGAAGGGTTATCATGCCTTTCTAGGCTCCTAGGTAAACATCACCCACACTTTCACACATGTCTGTGAGTCTAAGCTAGTTCAAATTGTTGGAAATGTTATTGTCATTGATGTCAAAGGGGATATTAAAGGAGAACTAATTGCTTCATTCAAGGGCAGATTGCATTATTTCAGGGTGATAAAAGACATGTTTATAATTCCTAAGCGTTGTCTGACCTTCCTCAATCTTGGCGCTCACTTTGCAAATTGCAAAATAATAATAAAAATAATACTTATGTTGCTGGCTGAACTCCTCCTCTTCGGCGCCATTGTAATGTCCCTTCCTTGGATAGCTCAATCTATAGCGAAGGTTGGCCTACTATTAGGGTTCTCATAGGTCAACAACATGATTAGGGTACCCAACCGAGGGCTGTGGAGTCTAGCTAGAAGTCTTACGAGCCTTTCAGTTTAGATTTTAGTTAATGAATCTAGAGCTAAAGTGAAAAGATTAAAGTTGTTTTATGGGAATAGTAAAAGGTGAATAGTAATTGAAAATCATAAGGTGAATAGTGAAAAGTGCCCCCATCCTAGCAACTCAAGGTGTTTTTAAAAAGTGGCCCTTTTATTTGGATGAGGAAAGACCCTCAAGAAAATTATTTTATTGACTTCTATTAAAAAAGTCCATGAGAGGTTATAAAGCAAACTATTGGGCTTTTTTTTGAGCATTCTACTTTCATTTTTACAAAACACTTTGCAGGTTTGAGCTCTGGAGAAGGGTTTCAGTATTGCTTCAACCTTCTGGGAACGAAAACTCTCAAAGGCTATCGTGAATTGGACGAGAACCCAGTTCACCTTTGAGGAGGGCCTACTTTGGGTCTTCGTTTGGGCTTCATTGGAGGAGTTTTAGGTGGTTATTTTTCATATCTGAGTTTGCAGCAGTGTTATATCATCATACTTTTTCAGATCAGAGGCTGCCATTGGTAGATCAAACCTCTCCCAGGCCAATACTATCACATATTTGCATTCTACTTGCTAGCAACAGGCAGCTAGGGTTTTGGAGGTCAGATTTGTCAATTTGGAGAGCAGATTTATGGATTTTGGTGACTGATTTTGCTAGCCGTTCCATCCTCAAGGGCAGTCGTACCATCTATGTTGCTGCTAGGGTTTGGACAAAATATTGGAGGAGCAGATCTGATTTGTAATCTTGTATTTCACTGGAATTTCATCAATAAAATTCAATTGCAAGTTAGCATTGGACTCCGGGTATGACTAGTTGATAGATGGTGTTCCTAAATTTTTAATTTTACAATTTTATGCATGGCTGTTTGAAATCAGAAAAATTAGAAGTTTATTATAGTTTAATTCCTTTGTATCTCAAGAGCAAATTGCATTCATATTTGGTAAAACTCAAAAGTCACAAAAAAATTAAAAAAAACGCAAAGACAAAACAAAAACAAAAACCTACCTGTTCGCTGGTCAAAGACTTTGAAAAGACAAAACTCAGAAACTCAGATCAGATTTGGGTTGGGGATCTTTCAGTGGTATCAGAGCTTGGATCTTGCCAAACTGTTGGGTGCATTCAAAGTTGTGTGTATGTCTGTTTGGTTTAGTTTTCAGTCGAGCAGCGTGACGAGTCATCATGGAAAAATTGCTTAAGGATACACAAGTGTGGGAAGAGTTAGAACAGTCACAACATAAGATCAACCGTCAATTGCAACGATTAAATGATACAATTTCAAATAAATTTGGGCACTCTAGTGGATCATCTCCATCTATTAGAACAAGTAAGAGTCCTCATGTTTCACCAACAAATAAAGCAATTATGGCCAGCTATGGCAAGTATCGCTCTCTTCCTCAAAAGATACAAGACATGCTTTCTTTCACACAATTCTTGGGTATACCGGATGAGCATGAAGATGATTTGATGTTTTCAAGTCCATATCAGCAGCGAAAAAGGAAAAAAATATCAATAGATAGGAGAGAAACCATCGGGAAAAGTGAAGAGCTTAATGTGCAAGAACAAGGAACGGCAGAAGAATCACTTGTTTGTAGTTTGCAGCCTACAAGTGATCACAATGAATGTGAAAATCAGTCATCGGGTGGGAGTCCTAAAGAAGAAATAACTTTGGATCAAGTGGAGATTTATATCACACCATTGAGTCAACATGTTGATCACAAAGTGGAAGAGGTTATAATCATGGATCAGCCCACTGAAGATGTTGAAAACATGACACCAGGGTATGACACCTATTCTAATTTTTGCAGCAGCAGTTCTAATCATGAGGTAACATCCATTTCACATGAAGGTAATGATGTTGTTGAGTCTTTCTATGATGGTACTCAAGTAGAGAGTGTTACACATGAGATATATATTGTGGATTCAAGCCACAAAGGTCCTGATTTTGTTCACCATACTGTGAAAGATGTTTAAAGGACACAAGGGTTGTATGATGGGTGGCCACTAAGAGCCAAAAAAGCCAAGATGCTTGCTGCCCAAGCAAGACAACACTTGCAAGAGGTCAAGGAAAGATGCAATCAGCTTGATAATGCAAGAAGACAAAGAGAGTCATACATTAGGTCCTCATTTCTTCCAAAGGAAGAATGTGTAGATGATGAGCATACAAGGGAAGAGCTCCGTGAGGTAAGCCCGCAAGATGAGCATGTTGAGTTATGTGAAGAAGAAAGGAGGAATGATTTAGGATATTCAATTTGGTCTAGTTTGCATCCTAGAGTTTATGATTGTCCTCTTTTAGAGAGCTCCTTGAAGGCTCAAAACAATGATGATAGTAGTTACACACTTGATGGACCAGCCACAAGTGATATATCCATTTATGTGGAATGGAGCATATTTCATTTCATTTTGGCTAGTCATGCATCACCTACAATGAAAGAGCAATTGTCAAGATCATATGAAGCATTTGGTCTTAAAGAGCTGATTATGGAAACCAAGAGGCTGTCGACTAAGAAGATCTTGCATTTTGATAATGTTTGGTTTGTTTTGCATACTACATCTTGGGTTTGGTTAGTAATGGAAAATATATCAGCTTATGGTGATGATACTTTGACTGAATATGTTGAAGACAAAGTTTCAAGACATGAAATGCTACGAATTGGGGTTGCAAAGTGTATGCAAGTGCACTCTAACCTTGAAGATTACAAAAGTATGGAATATGCTAGTGATATGGATAGCAATTGTATCGATTCTTTGGGTAATCTTAATCCTTCTTCTAGAATGATAATTGATTCTACTTCCCCTACACATGATGAAAAATCAGTAAATGACAGCCAAGGACAGTTGGAACAAAGCCCTTGGTTTGGGAAGATTTGCAAGATCAAATGGTGGTGAAGGAACATAGAATAACTCAAGCATTGTCAAGAATGGATAGCACTCACAAACACCTAGAAGACCTCATTTGGACAGCCCAAAGAGAGGAAAGACAGAAAAGAATGGGACATGGTATTCCTCATACGCATTTGCACCCTTTGAAAGAGGCTTTGGAGTTGATAAAAGAAGACTATTTACAAATGGTTAGAGATAGAGACATGGCTATCCAATTGGTGAAAGAGCAAGATAGAGAGATTGTTGATCTTTGTCTACTTTTGAGTGGGCATAATCACTCATTTCATAATTTAGAAAATCAGTTCTTTATAGCAGCTACTCCTAGGGTACAAGATGACAAGGCAATTGGTGTAGGAGCTGAACAAGTTGAGGAAAGGATTGAAGAACCATACAATGAGGTACCTTGCAGCCTTGTGACATTTAGTGATGAAGACTTTTTTAAGCCACTTCCACCCCTAATCACTTGGGAAGATGAAACAAATCAAGATGTTACGGTGTTCGATGACTACAATGTAAACATAAAAGAAGATTCCAAAGGTCTGATTTGGGACAGCGATATCCTTCCCCATTCTTATGAGATTGCTACTCTTACACATGGAAGAACTTGTGAAGATGAGTCTACAAGTGTTGGTACACAAAGTCTAAAGGTTGGGCTTGAAATTTTCAATGGAGATGCCCTTGTGAAGCTTAAAGACATGGCACAAGAATATAACAGGTATTCTGATTTTGATGACAACAGTCATATTTCTTTACTCCATCATGAGAGAACACTCCTTGAACATGAGGATGATAATACCATGGAGTCTTCTAAAGATGGCACTCAAGAATTGGGTGTTAAAAATGAGTTTTGTGAGATGAATTCAAATCATAAGAATTCTGATTTTTTATATCAGACTTGGGAGGATGTGGAAAAGACACAAATTTTGTGCGATATATGGTCACAAAGGGCCAAAGAGGCTAAGTTAGTGGCTACCCTTGCAAAGCAGCATCTACTACAAGTCAAAGAACAAGTTCATTGCATAAATCAAACAAGACAACAAAAGGAGGCTTATCTTAGATCTCTTTTGCTAAAGAATGATGTTAATGAGGTTGATCATGTCATGAACAAGCCTTTTATGACAGCCAAACACCATGAACATATAAATTTATATGAATCAGAAAATTCATCATGTTCATATGTTTGTAGTGATGATATTGATGAGACATGTCATTTGGATGGTTTAATGAAGACTCCAAAATTTTCAGTTGGTGATTTTGTTGAAAACACCCATAGTGAACCAACCACTCAAGAGTTGTCTTTGATGGGTGTTGAAGGCGTCCATAACTCATCATTGGTAATGTCACCGATTTATTATGATATGGCAGCTTTCAATTTGTTGATTGGTGACTTCACCTTCATTGATTCTTCATGGGTTAGTAGTTGTCCTACTTGGAACGCCATGGCACTTTCCGATTTTTCAGATTCTACATCAACTAATCAGTTGCTTCGGAGTGTGAGGAGGCATATCTATTTGATGGACATGGAGTATGACATGGATTTCTTTGACATGTATTGGTATGTCGACACTTATGACTTCATTTTATTTTCTGGCATGAGTTACAACCATGGTATTTGGTGGTCTAGTGAGTTGATCTATGTACACATGGGATATTTGAGCACCAGACTCTACATTGGTACTTTTGAGATTGACATTGGACAGTCTTATCAGAAGAAGATGGTTTCTTCTAAGTTTTGCATGTTGGACCCTGGTGTTATTCTAGCCTCTTTTCAGGAGATAGGTGGCATCCATGATGGTACTCTTCTTACTCCTGGAAGTAAGTTAGGATACTTACAGTTGCTTTCTGATAGAGGTCTTGTTCACACGGCTGCAAAGCATAATGATGATGTTGCTACGAGACCAAAACATCTTGTTGTGAGTTGTGAGTTGTGAGTTTCCTTTTGATGATGGCAGTATAGGATGGAGTACCCATGACCACTTTGGTTTTCCATTGGTGCAGTTAGGGGAGTTTCACCTTGCTTGCATTATGAGGTGTGTTCATCAGTTTCCTTTTAGCCCACATACACAAGATTTGGCCATGTCTTTGATGACACTGAGAGGTGGGTTGAATAAGGGGTGTTTTGATTCACTCTGGTATGATATATTTCCATCTACAGGTGATGAGTCCAAATTTGGCAAGTCTTCAACTTTGTTCCCTCTTGTTGATTGCCTTTTGTGTCAAAACGTAGAGATTTGCTACATTTGGGTTTTAGAGGTTTTCAGAGTGGCACAACAGAACATCACAGGTGTTGGCTTTCCAATTTATTCATGGGATCCAGATGGAGTTTGCTTATGGATAGTGTGGATGCATGTGGTTCATCTCCGCAATTCTTGGGTGGCAAAGCTCACTGATCAACAAATGGTAGAGATTCCTATGCACAATTTATATAGAGATGATTTTCATAATTCAGATCCAAGAGTTTATTTGTTGGACAATTGGCTTCACTTGACAGGGCTTGACAGTGACAAGAATTTCAGCTGTATACAGCGGATGTTGGTTGGAGTTCTTTCCAGGATCATTTGGGATCCGGGTGGTTGGCGATCAGACACAGATGGTTTGTTATTTAGATGTCAGATGTTGTGGCAGTTGAGAGATATTGCAATTGCAGGTTGCTTGGGGGCAAGCAATCTCGGGAAGGGAGGACTGTAATGTCCCTTCCTTGGATAGCTCAATCTATAGCGAAGGTTGGCCTACTATTAGGGTTCTCATAGGTCAACAACATGATTAGGGTACCCAACCGAGGGCTGTGGAGTCTAGTTGGGAGTCTTACGAGCCTTTCAGTTTAGATTTCAGTTGATGAATCTAGAGCTAAAGTGAAAAGATTAAAGTTGTTTTATGGGAATAGTAAAAGGTGAATAGTAATTGAAAATCATAAGGTGAATAGTGAAAAGTGCCCCCATCCTAGCAACTCAAGTTGTTTTTAAAAAGTGGCCCTTTTATTTGGATGAGGAAAGGCCCTCAAGAAAATTATTTTATTGACTTTTATTAAAAAAGTCCATGAGAGGTTATAAAGCAAACTATTGGGCTTTTTTTTGAGCATTCTACTTTCATTTTTACAAAACACTTTGCAGGTTTGAGCTCTGGAGAAGGGTTTCAGCATTGCTTCAGCCTTCTGGGAACGAAAACTCTCAAAGGCTATCATGAATTGGACGAGAACCCAGTTCACCTTTGAGGAGGGCCTACTTTGGGTCTTCGTTTGGGCTTCATTGGAGGAGTTTTAGGTGGTTATTTTTTATATCTGAGTTTGCAGCAGTGTTATATCATCATACTTCTTCAGATCAGAGGCTGCCATTGGTAGATCGAACCTCTCCCAGGCCAATACTATCACATATTTGCATTCTACTTGCTAGCAACAGGCAGCTAGGGTTTTGGAGGTCAGATTTGTCAATTTGGAGAGCAGATTTATGGATTTTGGTGACTGATTTTGCTGGCCGTTCCATCCTCAAGGGCAGTCGTACCATCTATGTTGCTGCTAGGGTTTGGACAGAATATTGGAGGAGCAGATCTGATTTGTAATCTTGTATTTCACTGGAATTTCATCAATAAAATTCAATTGCAAGTTAGCATTGGACTCCGGGTATGACTAGTTGATAGATGGTGTTCCTAAATTTTTAATTTTACAATTTTATGCATGGCTGTTTGAAATCAGAAAAATTAGAAGTTTATTACAATTTAATTCCTTTGTATCTCAAGAGCAAATTGCATTCATATTTGGTAAAACTCAAAAGTCACAAAAAAATCAGAAAAAACGCAAAGACAAAACAAAAACAAAAACCTACCTGTTCGCTGGTCAAAGACTTTGAAAAGACAAAACTTAGAAACTCAGATCAGATTTGGGTTGGGGATCTTTCAGCCCTTCTTAGGCGAATTCAAATGTTTAAAATAAACATATTATTTAAATCCTTGGCCGACCTCCTTTTGGTGAAATGCATGATTTGGATATAAATACGAGTTATTTTGGAGGTTAGACAGCAAGTTCTCAAATGAAAAATCATTTCTTTTAAAAGCAGAAATTAGGAGAAGAAGAGCAGATTTATGGACCTGATTTGAAGAAGGTTTTAATCAGATTTATGACAAATTATAGCAGATTTATATGAAGAATATATGCAGATCTTCAGAGGAGATTTATAGCAGACTTTTGGAGGTGATTTATTGTAGACTTGGAGCAGACATAAGAGTAGATTTATAGGAGACCTAAGAGCAGATTTGCAGAAGACTTGGAGTAGATTTAAGAGCAGACCTAAGAGCAGATTTTATGAAGTAGACTCTCATGCTTTAAAGAAGCAATATCAAAAAGATGAAAACTTTGTTGAGTTAGAGGTTGGTGCCTCATATTGAAAGGGATTGGTGTCTCTTATTGAGTTTGTGCTCAAGTGTTGGGGATTGGTGTCTCTAGTAGGTCGGTGCCTACAAAGTTTGTAACAGAATTTTATATAAGAAATATTTTTCTGCGGTTTTCTCCCTTAAAGGGTTTTCACATAAACCTTGTGTTCTTCTCATGTTCTTAATTGTAAAAGTTGTGTGATTGATATTATTGTGATTATTAATTTGAAGAAGAAAAAGATTTCCTTATACTAATTCACCCCCCCCTCAGTATAAACGTGTGCTCATCACAAACTTTCATGCTAGGAGAGTTGTCACAACCCTCACAATACACATAGCACTAACTACATCTATTAGCATGCACCCACTACTCCACAAGTACCTATTTAGCATTTGCATACCATCCTTGTACCCATAATGCTACACATACTGATAACCCAAAGAATATGCACAAAGAGACAAGAATTATGGATATACAAACTATGTAGTGCTTTATCAATGTTTGATCCTAACTAAACTCTACTAGACAACTTTCTTTCAT
Organism: Sequoiadendron giganteum; assembly: GCA_007115665.2. NCBI lineage: Eukaryota > Viridiplantae > Streptophyta > Pinopsida > Cupressales > Cupressaceae > Sequoiadendron > Sequoiadendron giganteum. The sequence goes on along the minus strand of CM021104.1, from coordinate 181,065,420 downwards.
GCACAGTACCTTTACTATTGCTTTCTTGTGGTATGATTACAAAGAATCTCAACTGTCTGAGACAATACTAATTCCTAATTAGTAATGCATTAACCTTCTTGAGTGTTGGGATTTCTATTTACAGTAGTTGTATGGGCCTTATGGGTGTTATTGTTTTCCAATTGGTTTCAGCATGTTCCATGTGAGGTTATACATACATCAAGCTTCTAGCACATGTTACCTACTTACATCCATAGGCATTTATTCATGCTTGCCAACTTGGTTCGTCAATTTTTGTGTGGTGCAATTGATCCTTGGCACAACTCTATGTTGCATGCATCATAGTTCACACACCCTTGCACAGTCTACACAAATACTTCCTTAGTCCCCTTTCTTTTGAGCCTGCACATATCTACTTTTAAATATTGCAAACCGCTAAGACTAGCATTTCATTTCTCCAACAAGAAGTTTGCAAAGAAACAAGTGAATCTGACTTGCAAGAGAGATTCCTAGGTGTCCATAAGTCAAGATTATGTAGAGTATGTGTATGTAATTCTAGTTGAAGAGTAGAGTGTGGAAGAGTTGTGCATTTATGTTTTTTGGACATCTATTTGATGTATTGATTTTTTCTTAGAAAGTAATGAAGAATGTCATTTTTTCCTTTTTGAATGTGTCCATGTTATCACTCGCATGTTTTTTTTGTCAACTTTGATTCTCTCGGTGATTGATGGCTCTTCATTTGACCCTTGTCCACACCATCATTTAGTATTCTTTCAAAGTGAGCTGATGCATGTATATATAACGTATATAATTCAATAATCATTAAAGTCACATCTATTTTCCTGAAGTTGATTTTTGTTAGTTTAATTTCCAATTTATTTTCCTTAAGAAAACCTATTTGTTTTACTAGAAATTTAAAATCCTTCGTACTATATGATAATTATTTTGGACATTGTTGAATTAGGTTTCATTCTCTTTTTTAACTGTTTGCTCAAATTCCAAACAATTCTTTTTAATCTCTAATTGATGTTGTATGTGATGCAGCTGGTGCAGTTGAATGTTTCTAGTAACCATTTGAAGTTCCTTCCAGAGTCAATTGGAAGCTGCTTCTCTTTGGAAGAACTTCTAGCAAATGGTGATTTGTAACCCCTAACCCCTAAACTTCAACTGTTACTATCAAGGAATTTTCATATCATGATTAGTATCCACTATTATTCTTTATAGCAGAAAACATGAGTACAATTTGATTTTCATTTTCTTACCTGCATCTTTGTTAAATGCTATCTATGTTTTGGCCTTGTATTTATCTAGTGTGGTTTACTAGATGTTTTTTAGTCTTTTGTGGTGTTGGATAAACTCATTTCTGATTCTGGTTTGTCATAACTTATGGCGTCCATAGTGGTTTAGAGAAACAATTTGTGCATAAAAAGTGCATGTAGAGTACAATCTAAGTTTTCGCTTCTGGTGCGGGTACAAGGTTTTGGTATGCCGGTATGGTAATTTTTTTTCTTGGGTATGGTAGTTTGGGTACAACTGTATATATATATATATATATGCAAAAAAATATAAAAAATATTCATAATTGTAAATATATTTGATAGTATGATACTTCATCTTTGATCAATGCTAGTCATAATGATAAATGTCAATTGATAGTTTAAAATTTCAATTTTATGTCATGTATCATATATGTCTAGGATGATTGAAATGAAAATCATTACAATTACAAAATTTGAAATAAATATAATAAAAAAATTGTATAATTGTTTTCAATATTTAGCAAAAAGATTTAGATCAAGGTCATCTTTTGGCTCAATATCATTTGAACTACAAGCAAATTGAGTGCCACTCCCACTAGGTATTTTTGCAGCCAACCTACGCTTCACTGAGTGGACAAAGGATTGTGTACTCCAATTTTGTTCAACCAAAGAAGAACTTGCAACTTGTTGAAATTGGAGAGAAAACCAACACAACTAAAAAATCAAAATGAAAAAGAAATTAAAGAATAGTAAGTACAAATTTCAAAACATAAAAAATTAAAAAATGCTTATTTATGATAGAATCTTGATTGCAAGAGGTTGGAGGAACAACTAATCTTGCCCAACCACCATGTACGAGCATCTTCCTTGTATTGGTCTTGAAGAGCGCAAATACTATGATCTTGTCCTAAGGTGAACCTATCAAACTCTTTCCCAACATTATCCACCACTTTTGGATCTGAGAAGATTCTTTGGAATGCCAACTTGTACCCATTAGCAACTTCACTATATGTATATGATGCAGTTCTCCCTAGAAAAGAAAGTACCTCTATGCTATGGTATTTGGGGGATAATGCATATGCAAGGAAATGCAATGGTGTATTCATCTTGTTCCAATGATGATGAATGATTTATTGAACACTTCAAAAAACTATTTATGTAGGGTCATTCTCTTTTTGTGCTATTATAACCTTTATTTTTCCTATCACGAAGTCAATGCCATCATAGATTCCCCCCAAACATGACTAATTTGTATCAACAAACTTGATCATACTCATGATAGGCTTGGTGAAACTCAAGACATAGCCCACACAAACCCACTAATTGTCATCTAGGATCAATGTCTTGACCTTTTGGGCCCTGTTTGAATTCGATTGCTTCCAAATACTCCATCGGTGGCTAATGACAATGGTCCCCAATGCTTCTTGCACCTTCACAAGCCATCTCAAAATGATCACGTGTGATGCTAGTCAGGTATCAACCTAACGTTGTGTAAAAAATAAGTTAATAACACATTAAAATATAAGTAAACATGACAAATTAAATTTAAAAATAAATTAAATAATTAGCTTAAATTTGCCTTCAACAATTCCAATTTCGAGAAAGTCTTGAAAATGCCTTGTGATATATGATAGTTTGTCACAAACATTTGAATCTCCTTAGCCATAGTGTATATAACTTTCACCCACTCTATTTGAGTGCCAATTGTTTGCATCGCCAAGTTAAGGGAGTGTACGGTACACGGTGTCCAAAAAATGTATGCATACCTTTTCTCAACCAAAACACTTGCAGCCTTGCAATTTTTTCGTATTGCTCGTAATGAGTTGGACAACATTAACCATCTCTATGGACTCAATAAGGATTTTAGAAATGAATTCCACATCCTCGATTTTCCCCTCACAATCAACCGCCTTCAAAAACATTGCCCCTCTAGGGGACACTGCAATAATATTTATTAAAGGTTGCTTTTTGCAATCTTTCCATCCATCAAAACTAATACACTACTATTTCAATTCAAGAATCCATAATTGGTTTGAGTGATGTCTCTACAAAAAAAATTATTTTGCCAATAAGGTGGTGTGCACCTCTTCATACCCAAGACCTATGAAACCAGAAGGTGCATTATTGATTATTATCACCATTTCCCACCAATGTGGTGATCTCACCAAGTTGAAAGGAAGACCATTGGCATAAATTCAACATGCAATATTTTCCTCTGCAGTCTCTTGTTTCATTTTGAAATGCCTTAACCAATGGGCCTCTTTTGCGAGAGGAGAGGGATCTTCTTCTTGGATAGAGTGTGTCTCCAAGAAAGGTTGTTGGGAGGCCATTATTGAATCTATATGTATCTTCATTGATGTTTTCCTTTCTAAAGGATGAGATTTTGGTTTTTCTCACTTATAGCATCAACTTCTTGTTCTTTAATGAATACCATATTTTTTTTCTTTTGGCAACCCCTTCTTATTTCACCTTTCACATATTTGAATTCCATGTCCACTTATAACACATAAGTGCGCTTTCACTCGACCATATGAGCTCTTAAATTGGACTCCACACACATTACAATTCCAAATAAAAACCCAACCTTTTGGAAGTTGATCAGGCATCATAACATATTTCCATAGAGGTGATGCTTGATCATATGTAAATTGTTTGTTTTAATGCTCATTGAACTTGAACTAGTGACCATTCCAAATAGATTGCAATTTGCTATTATAAGAAATTATAAAATTTAAATAAATAAATAAATAAAGGCAACTCTACAATATGTATAAACTAATAAAAGTTCAAAACAAACACCAAAAAAACATTATAAAAAATCTTGAAACTTGTTTTTTCTTTCCAATTTTTTTTTTTAAAACTTGATTTTTTTTTTGTTAACAAACTAAAAGAATAGTTAAAATACTTAACTTAGATGACTAAATCTCCTTTGTGTAGGCTATATTCACCCCTTTGACACTTTGTGATTGTACTCCTTCGAAAAAACTAGCTATCTTTCAAGATGCAAAAATGGTTTAGCAAGGGTGTGTTTCTATGAATTGGTGTTGTGTTTGCAAAGTGAGGGGCAAGTTTTAGGTCTAGGCAACTTTTTAGGGTTTCATTTTATGGTTTTTGTTTAAAAAAAGTGTTTTTTTAATGGTGGTTTTTCCCATCCATCCGCTTGCAAGCAATCAAGGAGTGTCTCGGCCACCTTAGGTTCTCTATGGGTACACCTACGGCAATGGCCAGAGAGTGTCCCAATTACTCTAAGAGAGCTCTTGTTGCCACTCCCGCTCTTTAGATGGCTCGACATGGGTCTTGGACCCCAAACATAAGTACCCAGTAACTTAGAGTTCAATGAATGATAACATCTAGGGTTGCATTTTATGATCCATCATTAGGATGAATGTTGAATTGTTAATAAAGGTTTCTTAAATAGTGTCATGTCCGAGAAATTACAACGCTAAAAGCCTTAACATTGAAATACACATGATTAAATCAAGTAAATAACAAAATGCAAATTAAAATTATAAAAAAAAGAATATTATTGATCCAAAACTTTAATAATTACCATTATCATAAGATAATATGCTAATTATAAATATAGATTGACAACTTAAATATTATAACCGTTATGATATAATATTATTATCAAATATAATCAAATAATTATGATTATTATAATATTTTAAAAATAAAATCGTAATAGGGACTTTACCAATCGAGTATATACTTCTTATGAAGGCAATATTGATATATCATTCGTCATATTGTATTATCCTTACCGTCTGAATTCTACCATTGTGGAGGCCGCGATAACTACACTGGTAATCGATATTTCTTCTCATTGCCGTATTTATTCCTGAATTGCATATCGATTGGCAAATATGGCTATCGGCTATATTCTATTAAGGATGATGATTCGATAAGTTTTTGGGCGCCGTAGTAAAGAGGTTGTCGGGTTTTAGTTGTTTCAGGCATAGCAATATTACACTATATACTTCCTCCTTTGTATTCGTCGCTTCAGACGGTAGCACCAATAATATAGGCGCTTGATCATGGGATCGATATTGGACTCACTAGCGGTCAAACACAGGAGATGCATTGCAGTCAAATGACGACAGGGAGTATTTGACACAGAGACACCATTATATCACACGACTCTTCAATTACTGGGTCGCATAAGTAATCATCGAAGGCACAAACAAATGGGGAACATTCAGGAAGACGAATCTTTGACTATATAAGTACCGGCGGTAATATTAACAAACTAATAACTATTAATTATTTGTCTTGAGCAATGGTTAGCAAAGATCACCCGCCAACAGACGTGGCTTTTGGGCGAAGGCACACTCTGGATGGAGACGTCCCTTAGCCACCGCCAGTTATAAGAACGGGGTACACACAGCCCGGAAAGGCACAAGGGGATTAATAGAAGATTTCTCCGACAGTCCTACAGGGGTCGAGGTTGTTCCAAAAAGGGGGAGGGGCAACGAGCTCCCTAAGCCAGACAGCTACTTGAAGGGGTGACGATTCACCCATGATGGAATCACATGATTGAAATTGTATAGTAGAGACAACAAATAATATATATACACCCACTGGCTCCAACTATCCATTCATGAAATCCGATAAGTTCAAATCCGACATTGCATACAAATTATAGTGTCTATTCTATATGCCAATATTATATAACTGCAGACCGTTTTCATATCAAATACGTGCTCAATTCTATCAGCATATATCCATATCATTATTATCCATAAAATATTAGTCTGATAATTAAGTGGGAGGAGCCAAGAGGGTTGTCCTCTAAAAATATATCACTGAAATTATTTATCTTAGACATGTTCAAAAATTTTATTTAGGAAGACTAAAGGCAATTTAGGGTTATCCCAAAAAGGGGCATTACAGTGTTATCAGAGCAAAAATCCTACCATCTTGTGGAAAATAATGCAAACTTACCACCGAAGAAGCTTTAACCTAGGAAACGACCTCATGGGTGACCCGTTAAGAGATGAACTTAGGGTTTTCATGGAGAATAGTGATAAGAAAACCAAAGCCCTAATGAAAGAAAATGAGAAAACTAGCCAAGCATTACTTTAAGTCGTCCAAACCTTGAGTAGCAATAATACAAAGGAGGCAAACTCTAATCCCACACCCTCACAAACCACAAATTCTACACCCACCAGACCCCCTTTCTTGCCAAGGAAAAAACCCATGGAAGAGGGAAATATCGACAGATCCACCATAGAAGATGTAGATGAAATTGTTGCAACATATTATAGGCTTGATCCTAAAATGAGGGGGCTTGTGCCTTTTAAAGACTACTGTGAGGCCAAACAAAGAGCTAGCCTTAGAAGGGAGAGAAATGACCAAACCGAAAAGGACCTCAAGAATAGGGTAAGTAAACTCACCCTACCCAATTTTGATGGAGAAGGGAAGAACACTGCACGCTCGTGGGTGCAAAAATTGGATACATACCTATCATTGAGCCCCATGACGGAAGAAAACGCTATCAAATTTTTTGTACTACATTTGACCAGAATGGCCCATGATTGGTGGCATCAAGGTCTCATAACTCAAGGCCATCAACAAGTTACCACCTATGATGACTTTACACAAAGATTGATAAAAAGATTCAACCAAAGACGCCCGGAATGGTACTTTAGGGAACTCACACAGTTAAGGCAACAAGGCACTATAGAAAACTATGCTAGCGGTCATGGTCCCTGAAATTTCTCAAGAGAGACTCACATATTTGTTCATAGAGAGCCTAAGAGGATCGATCAAAAGCATCGTGAGTGCACTAGAATCGTCCAACTTAGATGAAGCCATTCAAAAGGCAATGAAATTTGAGGACACAATATCAAACGATAGAACAAGAAATCTCCCTACGAAGATAACACCAATAGACAAAATCTTCAAGAAGAAAGAAGGTCTCGAGAAACCATATCTTCCTTACAATGAACGCGAGGAATTAAGAAGGAAGGGCCTTTGTTTCGATTGTAAGGAAAAATGGGACAAAGGACATATTTGTGGGCAAGACGACAAGAGATGTGTAAAATGCAAAGTATGGAGGACAGGGCACAAGTGTAGGGAAGGAGTGTGCTTTAAATGCAAAGGAGAATGGACACCTGGTCATGCATGTGGACGAAAAAGGGGTCAAGCACACCATATGGAAGCAACACATAGTCGAGATGAAGGACCAAATAAAAGAATAAGAGATGAAGATGGAAGTAAGGAAGGGAGCAACTCTTCCAAGAAATGAGTTGAAGGAATGAAACTCTTGCAAGGAACCACATCCTTCTCACCTTAACCAAGAGGAACTAAGGAGGAAGGACTTTGCCTTGACTACGGGCATCTATGGAAACCAAGGCACCACTACAAGTCAAAATGCCTTACAAGGATATTGCAGAGACGACAATGAAGCCCTCTTCTAGATACACCACCCAGGAGGGGACAAGATGAGTCCTCTTAGGCCAAGGGGGTACTTGCCTCTGGGGTATCCAAGGGTTCTGCCTTTGGGTCTAGGATAGTTGAATCACCAGAACAATGAAGACCTCTTCTAGATATGCCACCCAAGAGGGGACAAGATGAGCCCACTTGGGCCAAAGGGGTACTTGCCTCTGGGGTATCCGAGGGTATTGCCTTTGGGTCTAGGGGAGTTGAACCACCAGGACAATGAAGTCCTCTTCTAGATACGCCACCCAGGAGGGGACAGGATAAGCCCACTTGGGCCATCAGGGTACTTGCTTTTGGGGTATCCGAGGGTACTGCCTTTAGGTCTAGGGGATTTAAGCCACCAAAACAATGAGGTCCTCTTCTAGATATCCTACCCAAGAGGGGACAAGATGAGCCTACTTGGGCCAAGGGGGTACTTGCCTCTGGGGTATCCGAGGGTACTGCCTTTGGGTCTAGTGGAGTCGAGCCACATTGTTTCCTATAATGGAGGACATTGCGTCGTTTAATGGAGAAATTTTTCTATAAGGGAGGGAACTAAGCAAACCCAAGAGGCTAAATCATAAGAGAAAGGGAAAGAGTTAGCATGATTGATCCTAGGCTCCCCATCAAATCATCCTCCTATACTCTCTTATGGTTGAACCCTCCTAGGATGTTAGGGTACCTTGACTAACTTAATAGTTGACCATAAGTTTATTGACCTCGTTATAGGAGAACTACTAATTACTACTATTATGATAAAAAATTGATTAAGATAAATGGTTCTAACTTAGGTGCTAACCGGGACCCCAATCAAGTGAGAGATGCTCCCTAACTCCTTATTTATTTAGATCAAAGATTCAAGGCAAAATGAAGGGAAGCTGAGACGTTTGATCTCCCAAATTTTAATTGCTTGAGGACAAGCAAATTTGGGAGGGGAGGACTATCATGTCTTCGAAATTACAACACTAAAATCCCTAACATTGGAAAACACATAATTAAATCAAGTAAATAACAAAATGCAAATTAAAATTATAAAAAAAGAATATTATCAATTCAAAACTTCAATAATTACCATTATAATAAGATAAAATGGTAATTATAAATATATATAAATATAGATTGACAACTTAAATATTATAACCGTTATGATATAATATTATAATCAAATATAATCAAATAATTATGATTATTATAATATTTTAATATAAAATCATAATAGGGACTTTACCCATCGAGTATATAATTCTTATGAAGGCAATATTGATATATCATTCGTCATATTGTATTATCCTTCCTGTCTGAATTCTGCCATTGTGGAGGCCCCGATAACTACACTGGTAATCGATATTTCTTCTCATTGCCGTATTTATTCCTGAATTGCATATCGTTTGGCAAATATGGCTATCGGCTATATTCTATTAAGGATGATGATTCGATAAGTTTTTGGGCGCCGTAGTAAAGAGGTTGTCGGGTTTTAGTTGTTTCAGGCATAGCAATATTACACTATATACTTCCTCCTTTGTATTCGTCGCTTCAGACGGTAGCACCAATAATATAGGCGCTTGATCATGGGATCGATATTGGACTCACTAGCGGTCAAACACAGGAGATGCATTGCAGTCAAATGACGACAGGGAGTATTTGACACAGAGACACCATTATATCACACGACTCTTCAATTACTGGGTCGCATAAGTAATCATCGAAGGCACAAACAAATGGGGAACATTCAGGAAGACGAATCTTTGACTATATAAGTACCGGCGGTAATATTAACAAACTAATAACTATTAATTATTTGTCTTGAGCAATGGTTAGCAAAGATCACCCGCCAACAGACGTGGCTTTTGGGCGAAGGCACACTCTGGATGGAGACGTCCCTTAGCCACCGCCAGTTATAAGAACGGGGTACACACAGCCCGGAAAGGCACAAGGGGATTAATAGAAGATTTCTCCGACAGTCCTACAGGGGTCGAGGTTGTTCCAAAAAGGGGGAGGGGCAACGAGCTCCCTAAGCCAGACAGCTACTTGAAGGGGTGACGATTCACCCATGATGGAATCACATGATTGAAATTGTATAGTAGAGACAACAAATAATATATATACACCCACTGGCTCCAACTATCCATTCATGAAATCCGATAAGTTCAAATCCGACATTGCATACAAATTATAGTGTCTATTCTATATGCCAATATTATATAACTGCAGACCGTTTTCATATCAAATACGTGCTCAATTCTATCAGCATATATCCATATCATTATTATCCATACAATATTAGTGTGATAATTAAGTGGGAGGAGCCAAGAGGGTTGTCCTCTAAAAATATATCACTGAAATTATTGATCTTAGACCTGTTAAAAAAAATTATTTAGGAAGACTAAAGGCAATTTAGGGTTATCCCAAAAAAGGGACATTACATATAGATAACTCTTTACAAGCACATAAGGCTACCCAAAAAGAATAAATAATTAATTATTTCAACCGAGGTCCATCCAATTAGAGCACTTTGTAAATACAACTTATGTGGATTTTCCGAAAGAGGAGAAAAAAATAATTCAATTCTCTGGTTAACTACATAATCTCATCTGTACCTTCTGCTAAGTCTGTTGATGATCAACACCTAATATTAACAAAAGCTCAAATTGCCATCCCTAATCAAGTTGGTTGACATGAACCTTTTTGATCTACTAAAAATAAAAATAAATATTTTAATGCAATGGGCCCAGCCAGTCATTTTTTTATGTGTAACAATCCTTTTGGGTTAGTAGGGTAATACACTTTCCTGTATTGTGGGCCCATTAAAATTTTCTTACAGATGCACTTTCTATAAAAGTGATTTGTGGGGCCCTTAGGTTTAGTTGGGCAAAATTATATAGTGTAAGTATGCTACACGTAAACAAAAAAAAGACCTAGACCTTGAATTTGTATGAGTGCGTGTAGGTGTTAGAGGTCATGTTATGTGAGATAATGTCTGGGAACCTCATTTCTTTTGCAGTTTAAATAACTGAGTATTCAGGCCAAGTGCAACGCCAATGCAACTCATGGGTTTGACCTGGATTGGCAATGCCTTTTTGGTAAAAGTTTAAATTTTTAGAAGTTACATATTTTATTTGTTTGCTTAGATTTCCAGTAATTCTCAGTTTTTCAGTGTTCTAAGTAGTTTCTAGGTTCTAGCAGTTTCATATTTTGTTGCAGCTATATTTTAGATTCTGCTGTAATTCACTTTTTTTTTCTTGTTCAGCTTCGATTCAGATTTCTGAAATGAGTTTCAAAGTTGCATATTTCATATTTCATAAATTTTAGGACACCTAAGCCATAACAGGAAGTTTCTGTTAGGAACATAACAGTGGTATCAGGACACTTTTTTGATCTCATGGGTAGATGTTTTCAAATTTTCAGAGAAGCAGTGAGGCTATCAGTGCTTATTGATCAATATCAAGGTTTGTAAGAAGCATATATTAAAGAGTTCCCTTAAGAATATATTGGTCTTTCTGAAGAAGATCAAAGTAAGTAGCTGATTCAATTTGAAGATAAAAGTTGTTTAATTCATAGTTGAAAAACTCAGACTCGGCAATAACTCGGCTGACCGAAAAAATTTCAACAACCCAGACTTGGCAAAATCACAGCAGTAACTTGGCAAATTTTTAAAACATTAGAAACACATAAATTTGCAAACAAATCTTCAAAAACATGCATACTTCTGAATTTACAGAACATATAACTAATTTCCTTGAAATAAACCCCATTCCCAGGTTTCCAACTCTTGGCACCATGTGTGTGAATAAGAAAGACATCTGCGTTGCAGACAGACCTTGGTTTTGGGCAGCTTCCCTGAAGGTGTTCTTTCTTTCTTTCTTGTGGGGAACTGCTTGTGCTTCTTTCCTTAGTTGTGGTCTTTTCTCAGACTTGAGTGCCTTAGCGAAATGCAGCAAGATTTTATCATCCCAGTCCTGCTATTGTACAAGGCTTTATCATGCGAATCCAGTCTTCATACAACTTTTGTGCTTGAGAACCATTGTCTTTCCACTTTGTTAATTTCCTTTCAACAAATTTTCTCCTGTAGGCTTGAGCATGCCCTATTTTTTGGCTTTTCTTATCCTGGTTTTTTTTCTGCATTTTCTGCTTCTTAATAATCAAATTGTCCCTTGTTTGATTTTTTATTTTTTGGGTCAAATAGTATTATCCAAATACAGGCAAGTTTTCATTCATTGTGAGTTTTATCTGAATAATCAGGAAGTTTTTGCTGAGTTATAGGAGAGATTTTGAGAAAAACTTGGGACCAAGCTATTTTGCAGGTAACTTGCAAACTGTTTCAACTCCCAAGTACTCTTGCGAGTTTTTCATCTTTGGTTTAATTCACAATCCTTATCAAAGATACAAACATTTTATGAGCATGAGATTAGAAAATAAAATTTAATTGAAAGCTTGCTCTATCCTTGTGGTCATCACTTTCTTACAAAAGGTGTTTTTTCCAGAATTCCTTAGAAAAGAGGCTTCAGTAGAGAAAGGTGGTTTGAGTAACTTAACACATGAAACTTATGCTGTCATGCCCCTGAAATAACAACCCAAAAAAACCGAATACTAAAATACAAATAAATGAATAGAATAAATAGCAATATAAATATTAAAATATCAATATATATATTAATAATTCATGTATTATTGGGGGATGACCCCGCAGCATGACGGTAAGTCACGAGCCCTGTTGAAAGGGTAGTCACTTGTTCGAATCCCTCCCACTGCATGTAGGAACGAAGGACCGAGAAACGAGGATATTGCATGGTGAAATAATGGTCCCTAGTCCCTGGTCGTTGGTCGTACTTGGCGGAGGATGCAGTTGGTGGATGATCTTCAGGCCCACTAGCATGCAGCAGGTGCAGGAAGACGGAGGTACGCACTGCTGTTGAGAAGAAGGTGAGAGTGCCAAACAGAAGGAATGCAACGACTGGCGGAAGAATAGAAGACATACGAATGAAAGGCAGAAGAAGTAGGCTACGACGGGGAGAGATAAGGAAAGGAGGCGCAAAAGGAGATAGCTATGGTGGAGGCTATAGGCGGGAGGTGGTGAGAAGAGGTGAGGAAGGAGGCTGTGGGGGGAGGTGTGGAGAGATAAGGTGAGAAGAGGTGAGGAAGGAGGCTGCGGGTGGAGGTGTGGAGAGATAAGGTGAGAAGAGGAGAGAAGGAAGCTACCGGCGGGAGGAGTGGAGAGATAAGGTGAGAAGAGGAGAGAAGGAAGCTACGGGTGGGGGAGGAGTGGAGAGATAAGGAGAGAAGAAGGAGAGCAGGAGATACGGCGGTTTGGGGTTCAATCCAGGAACTTGGCGCACAGTCGGTTCACCCATCGATGACTGTTGAGGACGGTTGTTGTTGAACCTTGACGCATAGTGTCTCGGTGAGCACAATGGAGAATTAAGGAGAAATGATGGGGATGAGGTCCCCCCAAAAAATGTGGCCTCACTGGTTCATAGCTCCAGTCAAAAGTGCTTACAGATAAAAAAATAAAATAAAATAATGCATGTATTATTATAATCATTAAAACATATATCAAACTCATATAAAAAATAATAATAATAAAAATTTTAGAATAAATATGTAACATGAAATAATATATATATTTATAAACCTATGGCCAGCAATCCCATAGTGATAATAAAATGGACAGAAATCACTTTATATATATATCAATAAGCAGCCAAGATGATCATTCATGTGCAGCGATAACACAAAACAAAGGATTAAGGCATTAGTTGGGAAAGAGCATATGCTGGAAGGGATGCGTCCCTTACAAATATAAGAATGTTAGTTGAAAGGAGGATTAACATACCACAGGCAGCGATGAAGGTAATTACCAAGAGAGGCATCGATTGGGGTTAAAGTGGCATGTCTTGTCCCCATCCTATAAAGGGTGAAAGTTAAGAAATGTATAGGGGGACCATTATAAGAGGAAACATTCAGAAATAAGAATTGGTTTGCATTCAAGCCATATACATCATTGGATAAACATATAAATACATATACATTAGATAAATAGGCTAATGAATAATATGCAAGGAGTGAAAAGTATATTCACACCAACACTAACGTAAGGAAGAATCATTATGTAAATATTTATATGTTTGGGTGCATAATCATATACAATTATTCAATAATGGTGCTTGCAGCAATTATTGAGCCTTATAATCAATTATGAAGTCTTAATATAAGTATGGGCAATAGATTCTTATTTCCTTGATTTACACTAATAATATCTTCTGAGTATTAAAAATAGATCGAACGAAAAAGAGAAACATCTTCTGAATATTAAGATCAGCAGATGTCTACAGAAATACACTCATCAATTAGGCATCGGATATCATAGGATATTAGAAGGCAGATCAGAGTAAGCTATCTGTCACTCAAGGCAAGATCAGTAATTATTACAACTGCTGCTATGTATATAGCCATCTCATGTGTTAATAACCATTGTGGTATGATCTATCGTGATTATTATATGTAATGATATATTTTTATTGTCATAGTTGTATTTATTGCACTCAACAAACAACCATGGGAGGAGCAAAGAGGGGGATACCAATAGGTTGAACAGATACTAGACGTCTTCCTAGGTACGCCACGCCTTGATGGATGTTTGTGTGTGCCACTTGGAGCCAAGGGGGTGATATTTGCTCTTGGGCTTAGGAGGGGGTGTCTATGGGCCGCCTATGGTAAGCCTTTCTGCCCAACCTTCACATAGATTGGTGGTTGAGATGAAACTAAGGAAGTTTCAGTCATAAAAGGAATGGATACGATAGCAAGGGTAGGGAATGCAGATACAAGTTGTCCACCAAGTAGACCACCCCATGTGGGATGTCTAAGTGTGCCTCTTGAGGGCCAAGAGGGATGGTATATCCACTCTTGGGCTTGGTGTGATAGCTTCTGGCAGACCTATCATGCTTCTCATCCACTTTCCCTTATGATCCAACTTTCAATGTGAATTATAAATATTATGTGGTTTATGTTACTTATATATTTGCATGATATGAATAGATAAACATTTATTATATATGTCTAATTATGTGAATTATATTCCAATATTAAACATGATTGCAGGACCTAAACCAAGATTTATCCGGCTGAAAGCATTTAATTGATAAGTTGTAACCCTAACTGCATTAGCTTGTATTTCTAGGGAGAGAATTAGGGTTTTCTCAAAAGGGGTCATTACAATTGGTATCAGAGCAGTTAAGAAATGTATAGGGGGACCATTATAAGAGGAAACATTCAGAAATAAGAACAACAACAACAAGAACTGGTTTGCATTCAAGCCATATACATCATTGGATAAAACACAAAGCAGAATAGTGTGAGGTAAAACCTCTCTTTGAATTTGGATGGGAAGCTCTGTGAGATGTAAACTAACCTAAACCTAAGCTAAATTGGCCTTCAACTAAAAACTATAGACAATATATACTAATATGCACACTATACAAGATTCATTGAGGGGGTTAGCATAAAGGATATGACTTGGAGTCTTCTTGCTTTAAATCCTAGCTTTTTTAATAGGTCAGCTATTCCAAGAGTGGTGCCACCTTCTTTATGTTAATACAGTTGACATAACACGATGGTGTGTTCATTAGTGATTCCTGCTAGCATGCACTTAGGCAGAGTAATTTGATAACTTAGCTGACTTCATGGCCCTCAGCAAAGATTGTTGATGGCTTAATTGTATGAAAAAAATGTGCCTAGCGGAGTTTTATAACTTATTTGCCAACTTTTATGAATTGGGCAAAACTTTCCTCTAACATTGCCAACATTTTCAATTTGGATGGAGTTTTTAAGTTCTTAAGCCACTAAAAAGGTGCACATATATTCATACATACCATCTTTTCCACTTAGGTAAAGACCTTCCTCACTTGAACCGACTTTTATAACCTTGGTGGAATTTGTTTGCCTTGGTGGAATTTGTTTGCACTCATGCTACTCTTATAATCCTAGATGAAAGAAAATATTTTGTTGCCTTCATCACTCCTTTTAAAGTGCTGATGGAAAAATTTAGTGGCCTAGCCACTTTAGGTGCACACCTTTCCCAGCTTAGCCATCTTTTTATAATGGTGGGGAGAATTTCTAATGATACAAACCATCTTTTGAAAGCAGGCATGAGAATTTGATGGTCTAGCCACTTTAAAAATGTGCCTCTTTAGTGTTTTTTGGTGGAACTTCTGGTTGTCATTGCCATTGTGCCAAGTTGACAGAGTTTCTACTTGGTTGGGCCACTATTAAAGTGTGCCAAGTAGGAGATTGCATCACTTATTTCCATAATTTGTAATCTTAAAAGAATTTCTACTCACTTGAGTGTAATATCCCCTATTAGGATATTTTAAACATACTGACAATTTTCATAAATTTTTAGCAATTGGCATTTCATCAAACAGTTTGCTTGCTGCTGGTCTGATGATCTGATTATAGTTTCAGTTGTCTTGGAAAGGATATAATAAATAATTTGTATAGCATAAATATTTTTAGTTTTCACATTGCTAATAACTTCATTTATACAAAATATTATTGCATAAAATAGTCATAGAGAATTTCTTTATCACTCTTTGTATTGCTGTTATAAAGAAAGTATTCAAAAATTACATACAGCAGAAAATATTTTCAATAAATCTGAATGTTCATAGACCAAACTGCTGACCTGGAATGTAGAGTGGCCAAATAGACCAACAGCAATAATTATTTATTCCCAAGCAGCTGAACAGCCCCTTTTCTAAGAAGTATGGCTCACTTTGGAAGTGTACGATAGCATATAGAGGAAATGCAACTCCAAAAGGAAGGCTATGTTGAGCTTAGGGGACCCACCCAAGGCTGCTTTGAAGTCTTCTAAGAAATTTTAAGGCATTCAACAAATATTTTGAACCATTCCTTGAGACTTTGGTTTGATATGACCCTTTGTTGGTATGGCTCCTCATGTACCATAAAAATGGTATGGTTAGGGTACAACCAACAATAATCATATGTATAATTCTTTATTCTCTTCTTTCACTACACACATATCACCAAAGTTCCTTCCTCTTCATCATTCACACGCATTATACACAAATTTATTATTTGCCTGTAAATTTAATAAATTTGTACCCTGCACACCTAGCAAATATGTCTCTTTAGGAAAGATAATTCTTTTCAAACAATTTCTCACACAAACTCATTCAAATATGCAATACCTATGAACCCTATAAGAATTCACCTCTAAATTTGAAACAAGGGTTTCCATCCTTGTTTGAAAAATCTTTAGCACACCATCAATCCCTGGCTGGAATCGCACTACCTTTCGGGTTTTCGTCCCTCGGGTGAGAAATTTGGCCACAGGGAAAATCTCCAATAGAGAAATAAACAATATCTAGAATAATGCAAATGAGCTCACAAAACTCCTTTTATAACCTCTTAGGAAGCCTTTCGGAAAATAATATGTAATGAGCCTTGCTAAATCTGACCCAAAACCTTCCAATTTCTGCCTTAGGAATTTCGTCAAACAATTGGCATGTATAGTCTGAACTTGCTGGTTTTTGTTTTCAGTCTGATATGTTTTTGTTTTGATGTTCTTCAATGATGCAATTAGCTTGAAAATAAGTGCTAAACAATTTCTAAATGAATGGAATCGAAATGCAAGATGTTTTTGTATTTTTAAATGCACATACATGACATTTACTTATGAAAATATGCACCTACAGTAGTAAGACATTTCGTCATACAATTTGCATCTAAACTCCTTATGCCTCCAAATGATATGTAAATGATTACAAGCTAATGTGTAATCAGACCTATTACATCATTATTTCATCTTTCTTCCTAGCATGAATATGACTGAAAATGCATTGCCTAGGCCATTATTTCTTGAGACAACATTACACTTGAATATGGTATGCTGCAATATGAACCTCTACAGCTGAAATCAAGTGCCAAGACTCTTGGCTTACAAAATAGAATGATGTTGTAATGTCCCCATTTTAGCCATACCCTCTTTTGTGGTTGATAGCCTATTTGCGGAAGCCCGTAGGCTCGTCAGAGGTAAAATTAGGGTTTCCTATTTTATAGGGGTTCTAAATCATTTTTGAAGGTTCGCATGTAAGATTTTCTGATGCATGTCTGGTGGAGTTTTCTGGGTTTTGGGAGAGCTTTAGAATGGTGTAACATACATCTCCATCTGACAACCTTTCCAAGCACTTACTATTTATAGTAAGTCAAGATGGCTGCCCGGTCTATGCTCAAAAGATATTTGGAGACACTTACTATTTATAGAAAGTCATGATACTGCTTAGTCGGTGTTCAGAAGAAGTTTTGCAAACTTACTATTTATAACAATTTTGCTATTTTTGGTAAGTCTATCTTTTAGCAATATCATTCTAGCAGCAACTCAATCATTTGCAGTTCAATGTGGCTGATCGATTTGGCTTTCTGATGGATTTGAAGTTAACTTACTATTTTTGGCATTCGCTATTTTTAGTAAGTCCATTTATGGTAGTGGCATCATCATCAGCTTGGTTCAGCTTGGCAAATGTCAGTTTGCTAATTTTAGCAGTTTGTCAGTTGCAGCTTGGGCGTTGCTCTTGGCTACCTCTTTGGACTGAGTTCTATACTTAGTCAATTTTATGTTCTGAAGTTGTACCCCATGCTTAGGCTTGATGACTTCAAGTTGTTTTTAAAAAGGGGACATAAAGGGGTTGATTTGAGCATTTAATGTTTATATTAAATGTTTTCTTGTGCAACTTAAAGGTGGACGCCTAGAGGATGATAAGTAATGTTTTATTAATTCAAAAAAAGTAAATGCTTGAGAGGTGGCGTCCCTTGGAGGAAGCAGAAGAGTTTCTTGTGGGAGTTTCAAGTGGATTCAATTTCTAGCTAAAGAGCCTATTTATTGATGCATTGCTCATTCATTATCATCTTTGGAAAATATTGTAAAGTTATGCTGCTGGTTTGAAATCTAGAATCCGGCTAAGGGAAAGCTTAGCAAATTTACTCCATTCTTCGGGCCTGAAACTATGGTTCCCTAGATGGTGATTTGAGAGTGTACTTCATCCAAAAGTACATATTGAGCATTACTGTGGAGTTTTGGTGAGATATTTTCAGTTTTCATGTTGTTGGTTATTGTTTGGCTGAAGGAGATTTTTATATACAGCTTTTGGTATGATTTTTATTTGCTTTTGGGTATTGAAGCAATGGATTTCTATGGCATGGACACCCCTTTCCATGTAATTTCAAATTTTAATTTGAAGTTTCTGATTTTTAAATGGAGTTCGCCCCTTTTTGAGGCCGTACTTTGCCTGGGGCTGCCTTGGAGTTCGTGTTTAATTATTTGGAGAACTTTTGATACAGTTTTGGTGTTGGACATTGGGCGCCATCCTCCTAGAAAGCTTTTGCAATTTATTTCAAGTCATTCAGAGGAGTTTTGAGGATGCAATGAACATTTTGGTGATAGCATAGTTGTTGGTAATGCTTTTTCAGATTGTTGTTTTTTATATCAGATTTACGTTACTTCTAATTTTTGGCTTGTAAATCTAGTGGTTGATAAGTTTGGAAGTTTGAGCAATCATCTTTTAATATTTGCATTGATTATATCATTGTAACACTTGTGAATTGCAGATTTATTTCATTGTTGTTAAATTTATATGATTAGATTAGAGAGCAGAAATTAATTTTAAAAAAAACAACACAATGACACAACCAATTCCTTGGGAAAACCCTCCAACTTGAGGGAGAAAAACCCAGCCAATATAACTCCTTTTATATTGATAACAATAAGAGCAGAAATCTGTTTACAACTCAGGCACAACTCAATGCCTAACAGATACAATGAACAACACCTCTTTTAGATGCAAAGATACAAATTATATGTCTCTCCTAGAATCGATTTGCTGAATGGAAAAACTCGATCTGCTGTTATAGAGCGAACTCCTTCTTGAACAATGTTGAATGAACTTAATATGAAATGAATGGAGATCATGTTTATTTATACAACAACAAGGAGTCGCACCCTTTCATGAACCAAGTCGGCCTCGTAAGAAAAACACGACTTTACAAGAGGAGGCACGATTTTCTAGGAAGGTCGGCTCCTTTAAATAAAATATCTTTTATTTATTTTATTTAATATTTTATCTTTTGTTCTTTAATTGAAGGCGACTTTTCAAGATATAAGATATAAATAAATTTAAATAGCTAGAAGCTATAATTTAAATTTATTCTTCAATTTGCTTTGAAGTATTCATCACATATCTGCAATATATCATTAACAATTGTAAGGATGTGAATTAGTAGTACTAATCCAGTCATTATTATTGCTGCATTTACTTGTGAATTCTAATGCAACACATTGTAACCCCTGGATGGTTTACTGCCAGTGTGGAGAATAAACATTTGTATCTCTCTTTCCCACCCACTGTTAAGTGGAGAATTTCCACTGTTGAGTGGATGCCCACCGCAGCGGATGAATTAGTTTTGAATTGTAATGTATTTTATCCCCACTGATTAAGTGGTAGTGTGGAAATCTCTCATGGCTAGTTCACCACCTCTTTCTGCATTCAGTTGTATTTACTTTCAGTTATAATTCAGTTTTCTTCGCCATATGTTAGCACCTCACCCACATCGGGTCTTGTGTGCACATTCTTGGCATTGAGTGCATTTAATATGATTGTACTTTTGAAGCTAACGCTAATCAATTGGCGTAGTGCTGGTTTGTGTTGTGACAATTCAAAGAAAAAATTGGTTGGCACATTTCAGTGGTATCAGAGTAGAAGATCCTGCCATCCTGTTGATCAGTGTTTCATTGTTTGGGCAGAATTGTGTTCAGTTTAGAAGTTTGTTAGATTAAGGCATAGCTGATGAAGAAGAGAAGAAGAGATGAAGTTAGCAGAGACACTTTATATGGCTGGAAAGAGTCTTTTGACAAAGAATTTCAGTCAAGGGAGAATGAAGAGAACATTCTTCAATTGTTAGAACAGTGTTTGAGACAAGTGAAGCAATCACCTTCGAAGGAAATGCAGTTGGCATTAGCTCCTACAGTGACTTATTTGAATCAGCCCTATTGGTTGAGGCATCTTGAAGAAGAAACCAAGCTGCTGATTTCTTCTTGCTTCATGGAGATAATAAGAATTGTAATTCCCCAGATGCCCTATGATGATGAAACCATGAAGATCATATTAAATATGATAGTGGAAAGTTTTCAAGATCTTGATGAAACTGATAGCAATCAGTACTCCAGAAGAGCTACTATACTGAAAATCTTTTGAGAACTCAAAACAAGTCTGTTGCTGATTGATTTGGGTATGCAAGATCAAATATATTATTTGATCCATTACCTCTTCATTTCAACTTGGAGTGAACAAGAGGAGGAAGTAGTTGCAGCAATGAGAAACATTTTAGTTTTGATTATCAATGAGATGGATGACATTCCAAAATCCGTCCTTTCTTTCCTTCTTAACATTCATGAACAAGAAGGAAATAATTCTTCTACTGCTGGTATGTTAATCAGAGATTTGTTCAAACAGTGTGAGGGAAAATTGAAGCCTCACTTGAAGAAGACAGAGCAGATAAATGAGCTGGTCAATAATGCAGAAGATGAAGATAAAATGTCTTTTCTCAATGATTCTATGGATGAACCTATTGATATGTATTTGTTTGCAAATGTTAAGGATGAGTGCAATGAAGCAACATCAGTTTTGAATACACATGAAGAATCAATGACAAGTAATCAAGAAGACCTTGGTATGCTTGTAACTACTAATGAAGAGATCAGCAATATACCTTCACATGATGGGTTTATTGAAGGTAAGAAGGATAGCATCTTCAAACCAGCTAATAGTGATGATTCCTTGCTTCATTATAATAATGGAGATTTAGGTGGTCTTGAGTTCGTTCATCAAACTAAGCTCTTGGAGAAAGATTCCCATGAAGATATCAGCTTTGGTGAGTTGGGAGGTGTCTTGTTCAAAGAGTCAACACACCAAGAGGAGTATGAAGAGCACTTTATTTTTGAACAAAATAATCAGCCCTTAAGCATTTGGGATTCGAGTGTGAAGGCACCTAATGTTGTTAAGAAACTTGTATGGGATAAATTTCTCTTTGATCCCAATAAAGAACAAAATTTTGATTTCATTGCAAGCTTTGAGATGGCCATTGGAGGAGAAAATGTTTTGACAAAGAAGCCTGCATGGATAAGCCCCATAATGAACCCTTTAAGACGGTTGCAACCACTAAGGAAGAATTTTTTGCTGCTAAAACTTTCCGGACTGCGATCAATAAGGACTCATTGATCAAGTTGGGGGCTTCTTCAGTATATAATCAAGGAGACAGTGAAGGGGAAACGGAGTTTGAAGTCCACAGGGACCTTGATGATGAAGATCTTA
Source organism: Sequoiadendron giganteum (assembly GCA_007115665.2). Lineage (NCBI taxonomy): Eukaryota > Viridiplantae > Streptophyta > Pinopsida > Cupressales > Cupressaceae > Sequoiadendron > Sequoiadendron giganteum. The sequence continues at coordinate 181,043,381 of CM021104.1, read as the reverse complement.
AAGAGGTTATCAAATTCAAATCAGACTTACCACATCATGAAGCTGATTGTAAACAAAGGCCCGAAGTATTGGTAGAATCTGATCCTCTTCATGACCTTGAGTATTTTCAGCTGGTGGATGGTGAAAGACAAGAGTTTTGGAGCAGCTATGAGGGTCGTGAAGACAAGAAACAACGTTCTGATTTTGTTATGCAGCCTATCAGTAGTTCATCATCCTCGCACATTTATGAGTGGGAAAGTCAATTCTTGATATCCATTGAAGATGAGGTGCAAGCCCTATTCAGAATTGACCTCTCACATAGACTGATTGAAGAGAATCTAGAAGGAGTTAGGGTTGGAGCCACTCTCTTTAATCTGCAATTCATCAAAAACTCCTTAGAGATTAAGAAATTAGATTATCTATGCTGGATTAACAAACAAGATTATGCCTTCGAATTTGTTAAGAAGGCAATTGCTGCAATTCAAGGAGTTTATATGTTCACTAATCCATCTTTCGAGTTGAGTGTTAATTTAGTTCACTCCAATCTCTTTTCAGGATGGGATTTGAAGACAATGTTTGTTTCAGGCTCCCTTGTTTTTGAAGCTCTCATGGGTAGACTTCAGTGGTTCACCAAAGAAGTCAATAATTTCTTGAGTGTGCATTTGGAGTGGATTGGCACTCGAGAATGTGTTGTGAATTCCTTCAAGGGTGTGGTGAATCATTTTTGGTCAGGCATTTTTGTTTGGCACCCTCGGTGGAATGAAAAATCTTTTGGGGTATGGTAGGAAGGTTTCTTGGAGGGATAAGGATCAAAATTTCAGAATTAATGGTGTTGTTCCCTTCCTTACCAGCCACTTGATGGTCCCATTTGTTCATCAACAAATGGATTGGAGAGAAATTTTGAGCAAAGAACTATTCTTTTCTATGATGAAATCTTCAGAGAGGTTGTTTTCAGTTGTGGATATGAGCAGATGTAATATTTTGGATGTTGATTTTCAGTTTTGCAGCAGTTGTTTATCTTCTTGGATGCTGATTTTCCTTAAATCAGATCTCAAGTTGACCATTTTTGACTTGTTCGGTAGCTAGTACATTCGTTTTCAGACTTTCCAATTTCTTGTTAGCAATGATTTTTGGTCTCAAATGAGAGAAATGAGGAATTGGAGTGAATTGAATCTGCATTTAGATGGTGTTCAAGTTCAGCTCAGTGGCTATCTTTGTACATTTTCTTGTACATATGCTTGGGGCAGCAAACCAATGCTTGATTTGGTTCGATTTTTGAGACTCTTGGAGGGAGATTGGTGAAAGTTTTTAGAAGTCTTCTTGTATTTATCAGAATTATTCAGAGAAGGTATTGTTCATCCTTGAAGAGTTTTGAGGATGAGACTAATGAGTTTTTGCAAAGAGTTGCTTCTTTCTTTGCAAATAACTTTGATAGAGTCAATTTTGTTGTCATGACTCTATTTGATGCTTTGAGGAGATGTGTTGATGAGATTATTAGATTATTTATCTTTGTGGTCAAGTTAGTGTTAGTCATTGGCGTGGCAGTTGATTACTCCTTAGAGTCTGTTGAGTGTGAGATGCTGCAGGGTTTTGATTCCAATCCTTCCATGATTTCGAGATTGTATTTTATGCATGTTACCTCTTTGTGGTTGTTGGGAAGATTAGTGCAATTTTGCTATAATGGCTTTATTTGTGTTATCAGAGTGGTGCAGCATCAGCATGGTGGATCTTTTCAGAGATGGACATGGGACCCTAGGATCCTTTTTGTTTTGGTGTGGATTAGTTTTGGAGTGTAGTGGCATTGCTTGAGGACAAGCAATTTTGGGAAGGGCGGACTGTAATGTCCCCATTTTAGCCATACGCTCTTTTGTGGCTGGTAGCCTATTTTTGGAAGCTCGTAGGCTCGTCATAGGTAAAATTAGGGTTTCCTATTTTATAGGGGTTTTGAGTCATTTTTAAAGGTTCGGATGTAAGATTTTCTGATGCATCTCTGGTGGAGTTTTCTGGGTTTTGGGAGAGCTTCAGAGTGGTGTAACATGCATCTCCATCTGACAACCTTTCCAAGCACTTACTATTTATAGCAAGTCAAGATGGCTGTCTGGTCTATGCTCAAAAGATATTTGGAAACACTTACTATTTATAGTAAGTCATGATACTGCTTAGTTGGTGTTCAGAAGAAGTTTTTCAAACTTACTATTTATAGCAGTTTTGCTATTTTTGGTAAGTCTATCTTTTAGCAGTATCATTCTAGCAGCAACTCAATCATTTGCAGTTCAGTGTGGCTGATCAATTTGGCTTTCTAATGGATTTGAAGTTAACTTACTATTTTTGGCATTCACTATTTTTAGTAAGTCCATTTATGATAGTGGCATCATCATTAGCTTGGTTCAGCTTGGCAAACGTCAATTTGCTAATTTTAGCAGTTTGTCAGTTGCAGCTTGGGCGTTGCTCTTGGCTACCTCTTTGGACTGAGTTCTATACTTAGTCAATTTTATGTTTTGAAGTTGTACCCCATGCCTAGGCTTGATGACTGTTGCTTTTAAAAAGGGGACATAAAGGGGTTGATTTGAGCATTTAATATTTATATTAAATGTTTTATTGTGCAACTTAAAGGTGGATGCCTAGAGAATGATAAGTAATATTTTATTAATTCAAAAAAAGTAAATGCTTGAGAGGTGGTGTCCCTTGGAGGAAGCTGAAGAGTTTCTTGTGGGAGTTTCAAGTTGATTCATTTTCCAACTAAAGAGCCTATTCATTGATGCATTGCTCATTCATTATCATCTTTGGAAAATATTGTAAACTTATGCTGCTAATTTGAAATCCAAAATCCGGCTAAGGGAAAGCTTAACAAATTTACTCCATTCTTCGGGCTTGAAACTATGGTTCCCTAGATGGTGATTTGAGAGTGTACTTCATCCAGAAGTACATATTGAGCATTATTGTGGAGTTTTGGTGAGACATTTTCAGTTTTCATGTTGTTGGTTGTTGTTTGGCTGAAGGAGATTTTCATATACAGCTTTTGGTATGATTTTTATTTGCTTCTAGGTATTGAAGCAATGGTTTTCTATGGCATGGGCGCCCCTTTCCATGCAATTTCAGATTTTAATTTGAAGTTTCTGATTTTTAAATGAAGTTCGCCCCCTTTTTGAGGTCGTACCTTGTCCGGAGCTGCCTTGGAGTTTGTGTTTAATTATTTGGAGAGCTTTTGATACTGTTTTGGTGTTGGACATTGGGCGCCATCCTCCTAGAAAGCTTTTGGAATTTATTTTAGGGCATTCAGAGGAGTTTTGAGGATGCAATGAACATTTTGGTGATAGCATAGTTACTAGTTATGCTTTTTCAGATTGTTGTTTTTTATGTCAGATTTACATTACTTCTGATTTTTGGCTTGTAAATCTAGTGGTTGATAAGTTTGGAAGTTTGAGCAATCATCCTTTAATATTTACATTGATTATATCATTGTAACACTTGTAAATTGCAGATTTATTTCATTGTAAGGCCGTGAATTAGTACTACTAATCTAGTCATTATTATTGCTGCATTTACTTGTGAATTCTAATGCAACACATTGTAACCCCTGGATGGTTTACCGCCAGTGTGGAGAATAAACATTTGTATCTCTCTTTCTCACCCACTATTAAGTGGATGCCCGCCGCAGCAGATGAATTAGTTTTGAATTGTAATGCTTTTTCCCCCCACTGATTAAGTGGTAGCGTGGAAATCTCTCATGGCTGGTTCACCGACTCTTTCTGCATTCAGTTGTATTTAATTTCAGTTAAAATTTTATTTTCCTCCGCCATATGTTAGCACCTCACCCACATCGAGTCTTGTGTACACATTCTTGGCATTGAGTGCATTTAATTTGATTGTCCTTTTGAAGCTAACGCTAATCAATTGGCATAGTGTTGGTTTGTGTTGTGATAATTCAAAGAAAAAATTGGTTGGCACATTTCAAATGCCTACAAATCTTATGTAAATTTGACAACTATATCTATGATGCATAAATTGGAAAGAACCTGGAATGTAGTTGCAGCAGCCTCAAATTGGTTTGAATCTCTTTGTAGATGATTGATTTATGCTTCCAAGAGGTGCGCCCAGCCTTCTTGATGTCTCCCCAAGCCTTATAAATTTTATTGGATTTTTTTGTAGCTTCCTTCACCAAAATCGCCCTTGTAAAGAGGGCTGCCCCTGTCCTTGCCTGGCAATATTTTAAATAAAAAATTGCAGCAACAATGGCCCTCCAAATTGTTATAGAAATGATTGCTAACACAAGAGGAATTGATTTCTCCAATGCCCACAAACATCTGACCTCTCATTGAAGAGCTACGAATGAAAATACAAGATCTCCCATGGCTGGTCTGCAAACTGAAACAAAATTACAGACCTCAACTCAATATATCTCTTAAACCCTTCCAAAAATGTCCTCCAATGATTGCAATTGGCCCAATGAGAAAGACTAAAGTATCTTCTTCCACTATCCAACTAGGGTTGATATTTCACAACCGAAATTGGCACCTTAGAGTCTTCAAACCCTCAGGCAATTAGCTTCAGCACTTAATCTTCACCAATGTAGTAGAAATTATCAACACACAACATGCTCAAATGCAAGACAAAAGCTCTTTATATAGAATTTTCACCAAGTCTACAAGAAGCTTCTAGAATAAAATATTATTTTATTCACTTAAGTGACTTTATGATTTATTATTTTGTTTAGTCACTTAACATTAAATTAATTAAATATAAAGTCACCTTATGATATTATAATTTTTTGAGATAACTTTATAAATAATTAATCTAATATTTTATTCCCTTATTTCTTTATTTTATCCCCGAGAATATATAAAGGCTAAAATAATCAAACTCCTAGTGGTGATTAGAAAGGGGACATTACATAATATAAATTTGCTTTATAAATTAAATACACCTTATTACTCCAAAAAGTGATTTATAGTATTATTTAAACATTTCTAGCACCAGAAATCACTTTATCGATGTCCAACATTTAAAAGTTTCAATTCTCATTCCAATGAGCTATTATACTAAGGTGCCTATTAAATTATTTTAATAAAATTAGCAACCTTAGTAAAAATAATTAAATTATAATTCATTAATACATTTGATTTGCAGGAATTGTTGAAAAGCATTGGAATTGAAAACTGACTGCACTGGAGTGTTACTAATGATAAATAATGAGAATTGAACCTGATCAGGTGACTTATTATAAATAGGCTCTCTCTCCAAGAATCTTGGAGAACACACTAGAAGTTGAAAATAACTTTGGAAAGTGTCATCTAAGTCCCTTAAATTGTCTGAGCTCACTGGTAACATCAAATAATCCCTCTGATAAGGCCAACACACACCGAGAAGGTCAGAGCCAACTATAGTGTAATAGAACCCAAAAATAGGGACATTACATTGAGCCAAGTTTGAGACCTTAGGTAGAAAAATCATGTGGCAAAGCCACTCCAAATGTATGCTTTCTACGCCTTAGTTATTTTCATGCATCTCCTTTGTTGATGCAATCAACAACCTTCGAATCTCATAATTACTTCATTTTAAACAGCTGCAACCTCCTTCATCCTACAAAAGTTGTTAGTAAAACAACCATGACCAAGACATGACAATCTTACCAATTGATCGGGAATAACACAAATTGAATTGGGCTGACACACAATGACAATCAATCATGACAACAAATGGGAAAAGGCAAGTATGAACATTGAGTTTTGTATGAGTGCAACATTGGCTCTTTCTAGGGACCCATGGGACAAACTTGGGACATAATAGAAATTGAGAACCTTTGGTAGAAATTTGATCTATGTCTTATTTATTGGGCAATGGTCTTAGGCCTATTTTCTAACCCCTAAATAGAGAACTAACCTAATCTAAACAAACACATCACGAAAATGGAAAAAAGCACATCAATAAAAGATAAAATAGTGAAAGACATCACCTACCTATGAATAGTCATGAGAAAAAAAATTGACTAAACAAAATTATTTATGGGATGAGAAAAGTAGCAACCCTTCCATTTGAGTTGGGAGTCCATTTTTTATAGCTCACATCTTAAAAATTTTGTGAAATATTCCTAGAAATCCATGGCTCAAAATGATATGAATGATCATTCAATGAAAACTTTAACACAAACTCATGAATGATTTGTAGTTCAATATATTCCTTCTCTTCATTAAAATTTACCTCCATTTCGTGGAGCAACTTACCACCTTTTGATGGTACCTTGCGAAGTCTTGTTGTCATGGCACATCTTCAATAATAATGACCATCTCATATCTTATGTGATTTTCTTCACATGTCACTATGGCATACTCAATGAGGATAGAGTTTTTGAAGAAATATTTGAATCACGTGCAAGCCTAAAATGGGTGTTAGTTGTGAACCTTGGGTAAGTGGTACTTATACAATTTCATCATATGCACATATTTAAAATTGGTTTGTCAAACATTCAAGGTTTTAATCTCCTTCAAATATAGGGTCACATGTGAGCATGTTGTAGGAAAATGTCAATCTTGGTTGACAAACTTGGAAAATCCTTCTTAAGTGATGATTGTGGGCACTAAGTGAATAGGATTTCGACAATCTGCTTCAAAGAATCTATCAAGAAAAGGAAGAAAACAATTAGATGCATCATTCTTTATCGTACAATTGCTATCTTTTGATGTAAAAGGTAGAATGGGAACATGATCGTCTGTTAGCATTGCTTTTACTTCTAGCATCAACAATTCTTCTATTGTAGTGACCTTTTTTGCATTATAGTCCTTAACAATCACTACGAGTTCAAACCTAGTTCTACATTGATAGTCATGGAAGATGAGGATGAGTCGAAATTGAAGAGAAAATTCATTGTCTTTCTATTGATGACCTGCTGTCAAGATGTTGTAGGAAAATGTCTAGATCCAGCAATGAATTCTTTGTATGTACTTCTACCATGATGCATACTTGTTGATCTGAAGTGTTTTCAAGAAGATCTTGTTCTTCTATTAGTTGTGCTTTTTCTTTTGTCTTGTCTTGGGCAAGTTCCTTGAACAATTCTTCGAACATAAAGAAAAATAATTTTGATGTGCTCCAATCCATGGAACAATTGTTGTCTTCTTGTTCAATGGAAGCAATTGAATGATCACTTTTCTCTATTTTGCCTAGGAAACTTTGTCTTCCTCAAAAAAATTATGATATACTCGTGCAATTCCTTCTATGTCCAACATAAAAGGCTGTTCTTCTTCATCTTGGAAATTAAGCAACGCTTTTGAGGTAGATAGAAAATCTAACTCATTATCATCTTTTGTTAATAAAGGGACAAATATGAGCTTTTGAAAACAAGATTCTATCGGTGGAGGATGCTCTTCATGTACTTTACCCCTTTTGGCCACATGCTCTTTGACTCCACAAACATGTGCAGTCATTGAATCATTTAACCTTTTAGCACATAAATGGTCACATTGAAAATATCACGCCATAGAGTTGCCATCAGGCTCATTTTAAAGATATTGAAGGTTACTCAAAAGTCTTTGATGTTTTGATTGAGGAGACATGAGCTGCATCATGTGAAGCATCTCCAAATAATTTATAACATTGTGGTCTTTTGCCTCATGGAAAGAGCAAAAATTATTCAAGTTGTCTTTAGCAATGCCTCTAGAGCAAGCCTTGTAGGTGGAGGAAGTAATCTAAATCTGTCATTTCTATTGGAAGGACCAAAGTTCTTTGAGGATGCCCTTGATTCTATTGAACATGAATATTTTTTGAAACTATCCTTTCATGTTTGTCATCTTAGGCACTATCCTTTGCAACAAGGAGTTGATAAAGCTTTGGATCATGGGGCTGATTGAACCCTTTCTGATTTTGGTAGTGATAATCATGTCATCTTCTAACTTGACTGCCCACTCCAAAGCTTCTTCAAGTTCATCAATTTTACTAGATTTGATCATGAAGAAATTTTTTGATGGAAGTTTGTTGATAAAACAAATCAGCAAGATCTCTGGAGAAGACTTCTAAGTAGCATTGATTTTGTTGATTAGACAATTGATTCATGCAAGGAACTCCCACAAGCTTCTTGTTAGCCTCATTTGCATTTAAGAATTGTGTAAAAAGAATATGGTTATCATTAATAGGCTTGAAACAAAACAGGAATCTTTCATGCATGATCTCCCAACTTGTGATTGATCATATGGCAAGGTGGTGGAACCAATCAGTTGCACCTCTCATCATCTCAACAAAATTTGGATTGCAACATCTTCATAAGCCACTCTCAAAGTGTTGCATGTTGTGGTGAAGGCAATGATACTGTCATCACCTTGGAACTTTGGAAATAATTCCTCAATCCATGTGGAAAGTCATTGCACTCTACAAGTGCCAAAAGATCAATATTGTCTCCCCATGGTAGAGGAAGAAGAAGCGGACCACTGTTATTGTGGGCATGGTCACTTATTGTTTGAAATGGTTCCTTGTCCAACATTGAGAATATTTCAACATGTTCATGAATTGAAGGTGAAGAACTACCCTCACTTGAATGTACTTGATTGAGCTTTGACTCAAGATTGGCTTGTTGTATCTTGTTCCTAGTAGATATACCAAAAACTTAGAACTATTATTGTTTAAATTTTGGTTTTTGCAAGACAACATAAAATGTAGCAGTGTGAAAGGTAAAAGCTTTCTTTGAGTTTGAAGGCAAAGCTCCCTAAGATTAAACTAACCTAAATGTAAGCTAAATTGATGATAAACTAAAAGCTACAAACAAAATATACAAATATGCACACTATACAAGATTCATTGTGGGAGTTTGCATAAAGCAAATGACTTGAGGTCATCTTGCTATAAATCCGAGCTTTTCATTTTTAATAGACCGACTTCCAAGAACAGAACCACCCTTTTCATGTTAATATGGCAGATGTGGACATGATGGCATGCCCATTAATAACTTATGCGAACACTTATTTAGGTGGAATAATCTGATAACTTAGCTAACTTCATGACCCTTGGCAAAGATTGTTGATGGCTTAAATGCATGAAAAATGTGCTTGGCAGAGTTTTATAGCTCATTTGCGAACTACTTTGAATTGTGTGGAACTTTCCTCTAACATTGCTAACTTTTTCAAGTTGGGTGGAGTTTTTAAGTGGCTGAGCCACTAGTGCACCTACGTTGACACATACCATTGTTTTCAGCTAGGCAGAGATCATCCTCAATTTAACCAACTTTTATGACCTTAGCAAAATTTGTCTTCACTCATGCCCACTCGTATAATCCTAGATTCCTAGGTGAAACTTTTTTGTGTCTGCAAGGTTTATGTACTTGGGCATAACTTATTGGTGCCTTTGCCACCCCTTTTAAAGTGCCAGCAGAAAAGTATAATGGCCTAGCCACTTTAGGTATTTTTTAGATAATGGTGGGCAGAATTTCTAATGACTTAAATGATGTTTTTAAACCAGGCAGAAGAGTTTGATGGTACAGCCACTTCAAAAGCATACATATTTAGTGATTATGGTGGAGTGCTTGGTTGTCATTGCCATTGTGCAATTTGGGCAGAGTTTCTACTTGGATGAGCCACTATTAAAGTGTGCCAAGGAGAGTGCATCACTTATTGCTATCCTTTGTAAGCTAGGCAGAATTTCCACTCACTTGAGCCAAATGGAAGACCTTAGGTTAAAAAACCATGTGTCAAAACCACTCCAAATCTACGCCTTCCATGCCTTAGTCATTTTCATATTTATCCTTCTTCGCGAATGACATCAACAACCTTGGAACCTCATCATTACTTCATTTTGAACAGCTGCAACCTCCATCATTGTGCAAAATTTGTTAGTCGATAAACCAAGATCAAGACATGACAACCTTGTCAATTGATGTGGAAGACCACAAATTGAATTGGGTTAACACACAATGATGATTGATCTTGATGAAAAATGGGAAAAGGCAATTACAAACATTGAGTTTTATAGGGGCACAACAATGCTAAAGTAAAATTCTTGTGATATTGCTCTTTGTTTTCTGCAATCTAGTTATTCGAGACAATACATTTTTTCTCATAGTTAATATGATTTTGGCTTCCAAAACTATTAGTTTTAAAGTGAATGAGGCTGGTGATGTTAAATATTTGGTGGATGCAGAAGGCATTTCACCTCTGATCAATGTGATTACAACATTTTCAAAGAATTTCTCTATAGAGCACAAGTCTGAGCTTTACAAGAGAATGCAATGGTAAATATTGTAGGTTGTATGTGTACTGTAGCTCACAGCCATGAAGAAAGCATTGAAAGTTGGAGTAATGATGATCAAATTGTTGATATAGGTCTCTGGCTATTTGATCCAAGAGGCAATGTTGCCAATACTTGGAGGAGTTTCAATTAGTTGTTGGAAAGGCCTTAAGAAATATACATCTCAAACACTATTTCTTTGGGACAAACCAATTCAAGGGGGAAGGACTGTCTTGAACCTCTTTTGTCCCATGCTCAGAAAAATAAAACTGTTGAATTCAACTTTGGGTCAGGGGGCATGTTAAGATTTTTTGTTATGTTAGATACAGTTTCTAGGAAAGGGATTTGGGGCCCTAAGATTTTTTGTTGGGTGGACATTTTCTATGATGTAAAGAAAAGAGACCTTAAGCAGAAATTGAATATAAACAGGCATTAGGTTTAGAGGAACTCATTTTTATGCAAGGTTATATTTTGGAGGCTTGTCTTTTTGGCAATTTGAGGAAGTATTCCAGCTAACTACAATGCCCATATTACTCCTAGAGGTGACTTGGCTTGGCACATACTATTTTCAGGAAAAAAAAATTTACTTCATGTATTATGTGAACTGTTTTCTAGAAATAATATTCGTATATTTTCTAGCTTTTTAACATTGAAAAAAAATAAAAATTAAGTTTTAGAATCTTTGGAAGTTCCATATTTTAGTTTTTGCACTATTTTAGATATGCAAGGACCTTAAATTTTTCAATTCTTTAGTAGCTTCCAATAGTTTCCAAATTTTAGCACCTTCAGAATTTATTGCAGTTTAATTTTAAATTCTGCATCTGATCAGTTTTCTGTTTCTATGTGCTTTGGTTCAAAATACCATTGGTTCTATAGCCACTCAAAAGAGATTTAGAGCTACGAATTTTGTTTTTGAAATTTTCAAATATTAGAAATAAGGTGGACAGTTTCTAAGTCTCTCCCGTATATGGTCAACCTCATGAACAAGCAATGATGTATGTACTCTGCTAATCTGTTTTGGATAAATTATGTCCTTTGCTGACTGAAGTATCTTCTTCAGAGTGTTCCAAGAAAGAAAAGAAAACTTTACATTCCTTCTTTTCAGATTTGGGCAATCTTAGTTGAAATATCTTCAATTTAGTGTTGATTTGCATAAGCATAATTACAAATAGCTTATGATTAAGACCCACCTTAATCTCATGTGCTTGGCAACATTCAAATAGCTTATAGTTATTCTTCAACTGAAATTTGAGGGCCTTAGACTTTGAGCAGTTCTAACTTTACCAGATCCAAGTTGTCTCCTTACACTCAATTCTGTATGTTAGTTGATCATACCTACGTGGTCAGATTGAATCTTCTGTAGAACGGAGGACCAACAGAAGGCCAGTACACAGAAAGGCACCAGGTCAATGGGACTTCAAATGCAGAAAATTACAGAAGCAAATTGGGAGAATAAAAGAGGACTCCAGTTACAGAAAAGGGACCATAAAAAATATCTAAGCTGAACATAGAAAGAAATAGAACCTAATAAGAGGGGGGTACGCCCTAGACAAGTCACTACATATAAAGCTGCATGATGCAAAACAATCCTGCAGAAGGAAGCCCCGTGTCAAGAAGAACCACTGAAAGAGCCAAGGGAAACGAAAGCTGATTGAAAGCTCTATTCTGCATCAAACCTAGAAATTGGGGAACCAACATCCTCATCAATCACCATGAAAGGTCCAATATATAGTTGGATGTTGTTATCAGGAGAATGGCCTGGATTGAAGATCTGACTAAATATGCTTGGGAAAAAAGAAGTGTCTATAGAAACTTCCAAGGTTATTGGTTCTCTGGACAAATCAGAGAGGAAGAGTAAGCTCCATTTACCTACAAAACTGAACAATAGCATAATTCTTTACAGAAGAGATAACAAACATGATGGAATCCTGAAAGAAGACATCTATTTGGTATAAGCCTAACATATCACAGCAATATTTGTTTTTGTAAATTTACTTCACATGTGAACAATATTGAGAAGGTGCTTTTAATTACAATAAGTTGTAGTTACCATTAAAATTGACAATCTTGTAAAAGCAGAAACCTGGGTACTAGTTTGTTCCTCATTTCGCTCTCTAAAGCAAAGCAGTTATTCATGCCACCTATTAATATAACACTAACAGCTATGCATGATCACTCAACAAAAGAGCTTTGCTATAGATTAATCTTATTGCTAGTCATTGTCAAATCAAGGCACTGTAAAAGCAGAGTTTGGTTTTTATTTGCCAGGTAGAAGGTAATTACATTGATACAAGCTGAATGACAGAACACTGTGCATATGATTAATTTCCATTTTTAACCTGCCTTCAAGATTGCATATCACTGACTTTTAACAGAGAGTAAATTTCATCAAGCTAACCAGATATCTGCATGTATACGTTTGTCGAAAGTTACAATCCATTGGTAAAAATGTCAGTGTTTCTCTGAGTTTCTGGGATGACAAAAAGTTTTCAGATTTTTGGGATGGCTATCAAACTAACATATATAAAATCATATATGAATTTTTAAAATACAAATAAATTAAAATTACTTTAAAATAAAGTAAATAAACTAAAAGAAAATGAAACTTTAAAAACTGTGAATATTAAAATATATCTACTAAAAACATAAACCTTAGTCCGTGTGTATGACTCTTGAAACTTTTCTACCTGTGAAAGGGAGCAAGCACCCAGGTATCTGGGTCAATGTCAGTCTGAAACAGATTCAATTATGATTTCAGTGAATTTAATTTGTTTCACATAAGTTTGTCTAGCCTCAAAGGCACTTTGAAAACATCGTTAACCAAAATAAAAGATAAGTTTGAACAGTTAAATGTAGTTTCTCCAGAAAGCATAGGATAAGGATTTCTTCTTTTGGGCGGGCTACCATCCTTTAGTAGTTTAATCTTGACTTAACCTGCATTTAAGACCAGGCTTTTAGCTGGTTTTGAATAAACCTTTTATCACCATGAATTTTCTGTAGAGTTTCCATTCAACAGGTTTCTGACTCCTAATTGTGGCCTTGTGTTTTATTTCTTGCTTTCTAATCAGCAATGCCCTCCCCTTAACATTCTTGCTTTTGTGTGGCAAAATGTATTCCAAGGAGTTGATGTGTATTACTATTATTTTGTTTGTGAACGCATTTTGGTTCAACTGGGGTTAATCTGAGAAACAAGTCTTCCAAGTTCCTGTGCAAATGGACTGGAACATGACAAATTCAAGCAGGTGAGTACTATCTATTTTAGCTTTGCTAAATTTGGACGGCTCCCTACATCCTCACTCTCATCTCTACTCTACCTTAGAAGGATTGATTTCAGTCACAACAAGCACATGGGAAGCCTTCCACATATTTTTTGTTGTTTAAAAGGTGCAAACATGATGACACCCTGATGTCCCACTCCCCTCACCATTAATTTTAACAAAACATAAGGGTACGTCCCAGTTTTCTAAAAAAGGGTTGGAAGTGGGGGGTGAGGGGATGTCCATTGCCTGTTTCCAGATATACAAATAACCTATAGACAATAACTTAAAACTATAGCTTGAGTTATATCCAGGAGCTTGTCTTGACGGTTGATAATTTAACAGCAAGTTCTCAAGTGTGGTCACCTATAGACATGGGATAGAGGGTGGGGAACTGGGGATGCCATTTCAAATCAGGAAGTACAGAATGAATTAAGGCTGTAATATGTTACCCCCTTACAAATTTAGGGATTGACTTATGCTAACCCAGCTTGTTCTTAATATGATTTTAGAGAATTGCCACCAAGAGGTTTCAGCTTTGTTGCCCTTGATGGTGCCCTTTGGCTTGCATATATTTGTCTTGTACATTTATCATCAAACATTACATTCTTTATAGATATTCTTGCCTCATATTTCTGTTCAGCATGGATGGGTATAGTATATAGCGTTTGCCTGTTACTCTTTGCTGTTAAACATTTGACTCAGAAGGAGCTTTACACTAATTTAAAACCAAGCATGCACAATGTTAAAATATACAAGATAAGGACATGTCAGTATATTACATAACTTTTGTTATTGCTCTGTAGAGTAGAGAAAAACATTTCCAGTTAATGTACATAGCAAAAAAAATCTTGGACAGTACTCACAAAATTTTCTACATGTTTGGTCCTTGGCTCAATTTGATCAAAGCTTTATCAAATCACATCTTTATTTTTCCATTCATTAAAGAATGGCCTATATATGGTTCTAATATGTGCTTGCATAAATGTTTCTAAATTTTCAAGCTCTGCATCTTCTTTGAGTAGCTGATAAGTTCTTAATTTTAAATCATGTTGTCTAATATGTTGGATGGCCTGTCTTATTTTGGTTTCTAGGTAATTCTATTGAGGATCTGCCATTGTCACTTTGTAGGCTTGCTAACCTGAAGACTCTTTCATTGACCAACAACCATATTAGTCAGGTAATTTATTCTAGACTTTTTGGAGCATATACGTGCATTGTCTGCATATGCATGTCACTTCTTCTCTATATAGCCCTACATAAAGCAGTGCTTCATAAATTGAAGCTAACTAATATTATATGATTTTGACTGTCATTTCCATTCATTGTTTGTACATTCTTGCTGCTTTATGGTACAATTTTCTCTGATTTTAAGTTATATCCAGTTTGGAACATCTGTATATATTCTGTGATTAAAAACATGTGAAATTCAAATAATAAACTATGAAAGACCCCAAATCTGATGCATGTTGTCTAAAGTTAAACTACTAATTTGGAAGTTCATGGACATGCTATTACATTGTCATAATTCATGATGAAACACACACCCAACAACCAAATGATAGAGTAGGTTTGAGTTTTTCTGAAACATTTTTGTCTTTATTCTTGATGTACCCTAGAGTGTGCTGATAAATTGCTTTTAGAAAATAATTTTGTCAATAAAATCTCTCTTAATAGAAGATTAGACTTGTGAAAACTTAGTTTATTTAAATGTGATGACATAGAAGTATCCAACTTTTCTTAGATACAAACTCCCATCTCACTGTATTTTGATTTATTGCTTTCCCATATCCATTTTGTGCAACTTCAAGAAATCTTTTAACAACAGCTGGATTTTGTAGTCTGTAAATAATCATATTAGTTTTATTGTAATCGACAAAGTTATTTCCCGATAGTTGACAGTTGCCGATGGTTGGTAGTTCTCAACCACTGTCAGCCATCTTATATATTTCTAATTGTACACATGATCGGGGGGATTGCATGCATGGGATTCTTGGTACATTTTGTAAAAGACTTTGAATGAATATATTGACATATCTTTCTAAATTGCTCTTTTGTAGTATTCTCATATCTACTTTATTGGTTGCTCTATAATAATCAATCAAGTAGAGTTAGTGGTAAACATTTGGCACCGTTGCCCATCAAAACTCTGACTGAATACACAAATAGGAAAAATTGGAAATCTAAATGGGATAGCCAGTCAAAGAACTTGTTGAAATTAACAAAGAAAGAGAAGACAAACTGATGCAGGGTCTAGTAAATTTGCAGGACATATCGATCAAGGAGCACATTTAGAGGGAAGTTGTTAAAGACAAATCCCTCGGGACGTGATTTGGAATAATCTACAAGTAAATGACGAAATGGACAACCTTTTAAATCAATTGCCAAGACTCCTTGCACAACACTTCATCATTCTAAAAGATCTTCAGGCAAAGAAAGAACAAGAACAACGTAGATAACAAATACTACAGCGGTACGAAGAGAGAAATTGAAGGGGGGAAGAGGAACGTGATATCAGCCGAAGACCTACTCCTGGGAACTAATGCCCTTAGAACCTTATAAAGATAGGAAATGATTTCCAAGAAGTTATGAATCAATAGACGAGAGAATTAGGAGGTCACTACGAATAAGAGAACAAAGAGAACGATGGAGAAGATTGAAGGGAATTGTTGAAGACACTGAAGGGTTCTTGATAGAAAGCCCAAGCCCACCAAGGAGTAAAATTCAAAGCATCAATCAAAGCCGTAGTTGGGAGGAAAGGAAAACCTTTACGATTGAAGAACATATGAAGAGAGAGAGTGGGAGGAAATAGCAAGACATCTACCACTCCCCGATGAAATGTATGAAGACCTCGCCAACCAAATAGGAAGACCGCCCTGTAATGTCCCCATTTTGTGAGCATCAGAGTTCGTAAGGATTAGCCTATCATTTGACCCTCGTAGGCTGACAAATGTGATGAGAGGGTCTTCCTTGGTAGTTATCCAGAGTTTCAGGACGTTACTCCTTTAGTTGATTCAGGTTTGGGCCTTAGCAGACGTTTCTAGAGTGATTTACAGATACTTACTATTTATAGTAAGTCAGGCAGGCAGGAGTTGCTAT
Source organism: Sequoiadendron giganteum (assembly GCA_007115665.2). Classification (NCBI taxonomy): domain Eukaryota; kingdom Viridiplantae; phylum Streptophyta; class Pinopsida; order Cupressales; family Cupressaceae; genus Sequoiadendron; species Sequoiadendron giganteum. The sequence continues at coordinate 181,026,843 of CM021104.1, read as the reverse complement.
TTTTAGCAGGGCACCTGGTTCAGTTGGTCAGCTCAGTTTCAACCTAGTTTGATGATCTGATGAACATACAGTGTTTACTTGGGCATTTAATATTTATTAAATGTTTATTAATTTGACTTTATAATATAAAGTCACTTTAATGAAATATTAAAATTATTAAATGGCGAGTTATAAAGTATTTAATACTTTATAAAAGAGGGGTTAAAATAATAATTAAATGAACATTTAATTATTAATCAAAAGGGGACGCCATTTATTAAATATTTGTCCTAAGTCAAAAAGGGGGAAATTAATCATTTATTTAAATGATTATTAAAAGATTGCTTTGGGTCGAATTCTTGAAAGGAGATATATATACTGTCAAGACAAATCGAACTGATTATGAGATGATTATTGGATTGAGCATTTGTTTTGATGAGAATTTCTCTGAGAAGGAGAAGCCTAGGGTTTCTGTCTCTCAAGCCATTAAAGAACGATAAACTCTTTAGTGTTGCAGCCATTTGAGGTGGTGAAATATCCATTGAATTTGGCATTCAGGAGAGCTTCATCCAGAAGTTCTATTTGTGCTTAAAGGTGAAGATTTTATTTAGGGTTTGAAGATTATTGAAGGTCTTTCAAGTGCAGACCCGAAGATTCATCATTGGCAGCCGTTAACAATCAATTTCCAAGCTTTGTGTTGGCTGCTACAGTGACGCATGAACAGTACCCGCGCTACAGTGCACGTGAACAGTGCCGTGCTACAGTGCCGCGTGAACAGTAAACGCTACAGTGTTTGAGCAGATTTGTGAAAGATATTAAAGGGGTTTATTGCTGCTCTTTACCACTTCGTATCTTGCTACTACCTTATTGAAATCTGGGCTTATTTGAGAAGAAATTGCAAGTATATTGAAGGGCTTTCAAGCAGATTTAAAGGATTTCTATAACAGGTCTGAAGATACTCATTGATAGCCATAGTTGTTGCTATATTGGTGATTTCTGGGCAAAATATATTGCTTTGGAAGGCTGTTTCATCTCCTTGGTGCTAGACGTGTTCTCCTTGCAGCAAAACGTTGGCATTTGGGTTGCTTCTACAACATGGCTGGGCATCTAATCTAATGAGGGTGTGCTGCTGTAAGTTATATCAGACTTTCCAATACTGCTGCTAATGCACTTTCAGACCAGCTTCTTGCTAGTTTGCACACCGGGTATGATATTGATTGTGTTTCAAGTAAAATATTATGAATTGGAATGAATATGTTGTAATTGCAAACCTTGGTAAAACTGATTTGAGAATGAAATTATAAAGATTTGCTACAGCTGCTCTTGAATTATAATAATAAGCATTATTCTTTGTTGCCCATGCATTTCTATTTACTTGGAAAAGTCTTTGGAAAATATCTAACACATCAAGCATAGTTAATAAACCCAAAGTTTATTTAAATATAAGGCAGAAACTTGGTTTCGTTAGAGTCCACCAGGTGTGGGTTCTTACAGCCCATACTGTCAATGTTGGACGAAGAAGAGGGAGAAGGAAAGCGTAGAGAAGAACTGACCTGAAACATATGAAAACGACATACACCGTTTTAAAGAATTATTAATTTGTGATATTGCTATTAGGATTCAATCGTGTAGTTTTACGATTCAAACGCATTGACCCATGTTTCATGAGTAGTGGTTCACAAGAACCCATCTCTCATGATAATGAATGGTCCACTTAGCACTCATTGCATCTAGGTGATGCTCACAAAGGTGAAGCATTGGGCCTTCCCGGGAGGTCACCCATCCTAGTACTACTCCAGCTCAAGCATGCTTAACCACAAATTTTTCTCCATGGTTAAGCCCACTTAGCTTGCAACCCCATTTGCAAAACCTTCAGCAAGTGTTGTGCCTTATGAAACATTCATTATAGAGCCCCTTTAGCTCATCAATTGATAAGTAGGAGGTATTTTTCCACAGCGTGTCAAATTGTGATATTGCTATCAGGATTCAACCATGTAGTTTTGCGAGTCAAACTCATTGACCCATGTTTCATGAGTAGTGGTTCACAAGAACCCATCTCTCATGATAATAAATGGTCCACTTAGCACTCATTGCATCTAGGTGATGCTCACAGAGGTGAAGCACTGGGCCTTCCCAGGAGGTCACCCATCCCAATACTACTCCAACTCAAGCGCACTTAACCACAGTTTTCTCCGCAGAATTATTAATCTCAAATGGATCAAGAATTGGAGGAATTGAACCAAAGACCCCTAGACGAAGGGAGTATAGAAACAATCCTAAGTGCAACCCGAGTGCAAGGAACGTTGAAGTAGGATGATCAAAGGACTTTTACATGGCCGAGAGTGTAAGTGAGGCACTGGAACGTAGTGATCAAGACTGCCCAACCAGGTTCGAGGCACAAAGGGTGCATTAGGCAAGAAGGATAGTAACTCCCCAGCAAGTCCTAGTATGGAGAGGCAAAAACTCCCAAAGTTCACAATGAGTGGATTAAAGGATCCCATATGTCATTGCAAGACATGTAACAATATGGATAGCAAGTGGTCATAAGGATAAAGACTATTGGTTGAGAGCATTTCCGCAACCTTATGGGGCATAGCAATAGATTGGTTTATAGAACTTGAGGCAAACTCCACGGACTCATGGGATGAAAAGAGCATTTGAGGTAGAATTTAAACTGCTTTAGGATGATAATGAGATCATAGCAAAAATCTATAACACAAAACAAGGAAAACATGAAAACATGAGAGCCTATAATCATAGGCTCAAGGAACTTTTGGTAAAATTAGAAAATCAACCTGTCGATAGATTAAAGAAGAGATGGTTCATTGAAGGACTGATTCCTTCACTGCGGAAGAAAATTAAGTGGTGCCTCCCTCCTCTTATGTCAACACTTATAATTGAGCTATGGTCATAGAAAGGGAAGATAAAACATCCTCTTGAGGCAAGCGGAAGATAGAAGAAGACGATAGCACAAAAGACAGCAGTGATAGTGAATCAAAGACAATCCAAGCCTTGCAAAGAGACATGATGAGGATGATGAAATAATTAAAAGTAGAAAAATATATTACCAAAGAAAACAAAGAATTATGGTGTAATAAATGCAAAGTTGAAGGTCATACTAAGGTAAATTGTCCTAAAAAGTTGTTTTGTGACATTTGTCAAGTTATTGGACATTCCATCAAGGAATGTCCTATAACCTCAAGATAAGAAGCACACAAGTGCTCTTCACACAAGAGGAACAATCAACTCCACCAAACACACCACCAAAACCACAAAACAACAACACTAATGCATCCCCTGGTAGATATCACAATAGGCAAGGAAACAACAATTGGTTTAACAACAGTGAATTGAGAAGTAGAACTCAATATGTTGCCAAAGGAAGACTTATGATTTAATGCCATAAATGCAATGATTGGGGACAATTTGCTAGGGACTATCAAAATAATCAAAACAAGACCAGGATGCTATGCAAGTGGTGTGGACTAGGCAATCACGAAGACATTGATTGTCCCAAACAAAAAGGTAGCATTAATATGCTAAACATAGAAGAACAAGACGAGGCAGTGCTAGCCATCACCTGAGCACAAACGAAGAAGGCCACATACCTAGATCCTTGTACAGAGAAAGAATGGCCCTAAGAAGCAAAAGTAAAAGTGGAGCAAGGCGTGGAAAAGGAATAGAGGACTTCTAGTGAAACCTCAATTACCTCCACATAGTCGGAGCCTGAAAAAATAATTGTATGATAGGTGTTACAAACAGCTATACCTATAAGGATAACAAACCTTCTACAAAGTACGCCACAATTGAGAGTGGCAATCGCCAATTCAATGGGTGATGACCAAAATCAAAAGCAAGAATTTAAGAGCTCAAACATAATAATAGAACCACCATCGCAAGGAAAGTAAGTCATCAACCCAATGCTATAAACAAGAAACCAATCGTTGTGGAGATGTAGATCTTGGGAAAAACCCTCACAAATACAATTATTGACGGAGGATCGGGAGTAAACGTACAACCTAAAGATACAATGGAAATGTCTCGGGAAACCAACCCTTTGGTCACTGATCTTCCAACTGGTAGGAGCAAATCATCATGGAATCAAATTGTTGGGAATGTTAATGGCACAAAAGGTAATGATTGGAACCCAACAATTTTTGGTAAATTTTGTGGTTTTTCTGCTATAGAAGAAAGCATATGATGCACTATTGGGGAGAGGATGGCTCATAGCAGCCAAGGCAGACTATAACTAGAAAAAAAAATACCCTCTTGATAGAGAAAGGGAAAGAAATGCGTCATTGACTTGAGAAACTAGGCATTGAGTGAGGAGATTGCTTCCTCCGATTTGAAGTCGAAGGGAGGAGAAACAAGGGAAGAAGAAGAAAGAGGGTTCATGGAGCCTAATGAGGAGAGGGTAATCGATCTCCAACATTGCTCTGAGGATGAAACAAGTTCTCTAAATGGACTTTTTCATTGGCAATTGGAAGACTACAAAATATTCCAACTAGAGTGCAATATGTTACAAATCGGGGAAAATGGGAGAAGAAGAAAATGATCAAACAATAACAAGTTGAATATTTCCTCCAAAATATGAGGAATACAAAGGAGTTGCCTGATTAGATGATATACCAACCCATAACTTTGAACGGGATAAAACAATCAAGTACAAGGAACCTACAATGAACAAATTAAATCTAGCAAATAAAGGTAACCCTCAAGTGATTATGGTGGGAAACGATTGGGACCCATTACTCAAAGTGGCAATATTCAAAATTTTCATGGAGTATAAAGATGCCTTCGCCTAGACGTACAAGGATATGAAGGGAGTACCACTAGAGCTATGCATACATAGGATGCTTTTAGTACCAAGAGCACAACCAATATGAAAATGATTGTATAGAATGAACAAAAACTATGCGGCGAAGGTACAAGAAATAGAGAAGATGCTAGAGGTTGGAATAATCTTCAAGGTAGAGACTAGTGATTGGGTCTCCCCAATTGTCATATCACTCAAAAAAGAGTCTAAATAAATACTCATATGTGTGGATTTCATAAGTCTAAATGCAGTCACTATTAAGGACTTGTTTCCAATCCCCTTCACATATTCAATCCTAGAAGAAGTCATGGGTCATGAGATATACTCTTTCATGGATGACTTCTTCAGTTATAACCAAATCAGTATTGTTGAAGAAGATAAATTAAAAACTACATTTGTAGTAGAAGAGGGAGTATATGCATACAATTGGATGCCATTCAGACTATGTAACACATAGGCTACAGTTTCAAAGGATAATCCTTCACATCTTTGATAAGATGTTGGTAGGAAATTTTAAAGCATTCTTGGACGATTTGTCAATATACAGTGACCAAGAAACACACCTAGAGGCTCTGGCAGAATGTATGGAATGAAGCAAAATTGCATGACTTGTCCTTAATCCAAAGAAGTGTCAATTCATGGTACCCCAAGGCAAATTACTGGGACACAATTTGCAAAACAGGATTAAAAATGGACCCAAATAAAATAAGTGGTCGTACAAATGGAAGCACTGAGGGATGTAACGAGAGTGAAATCTTTCTTGGGCCATGTAGGCTACTATCGACGCTTCATAAAGAATTTTGTCCAAATATCTTGCCCTTTAGATATACTTACACAAAAGGGCCAAATGTTTACATGGGATGAAGACCAAGAGAATGCATTCAATGAACTAAAAGTATGCCTAATTAGTTCCCCTATTCTAGCATACCCAGATTGGGACAAAGAGTTTCATGTATATGTGGATGCATAGAACTTTGCAATTGGTGCAACACTAGCACAAGTGGGACCACAAGGATTGGACCATCTAGTCTTCTTTGCCAATTGACTACTATCGAAGGCCAAATGCAATTACAACACAAACGAAAGGGAGGCACCAGGAATGGTATACTTCATGCAGAAGTTTTGGCAGTACCTTTTGGCAACACCCTTTATATTTTATGTGGACCATCAAGTGCTAATGTATTTGCTCAATAAACCAATCTTTCAAGGTCAGGTAAATCGATGGTTGTTACTACTACAAGAATTCACATTCATCATCATCGTACGACCAAGGAAGAGCCATGTTATAGCAGATCAACTATTGAGAATAAAATCGAGTGAACCACCAAAAGGTGTGAATGAAGATTTCCCTAATGCCTGCTTGTTCCAAATAGTGGCACTACCTCCTTGGTATGAGAAAATTGGAAAGTATCTCTTTACATCAATGTTCCCAAGAGATTTGTCACTAGTAGAAAGAAGAAAACTAGCCCTAAAAAGCAAAACCTTTCAACTTATAAATGGACCACTATATAAAATAGGATCCGATCACATCCTCAAACGATGTGTGATGCAAGAGGAGATAAATGGTTTACTCAGGGAAGCACACGAAGGACTGGCAGGAGGCCATATGGGACCAGATACTACAATTTGGAAGGTTCTTCTAGTAGGTTTGTGGTGGCCGACGTTGCATATGAATGCATGTGAATGGGTAATTGGATGTGACACTTGCCAAAGGGTAGGGATTATATGCTGCTCTCTCCATCACAATCGTAGGAACTCTCCCAAAGATGGGGATTGGACTTTATTGGCCCACTCAAGGTTAGCCAATTACACAAATGTAGATACATAGTGGTATCCACTGAGTATCTAACCAAGTGGGCGGGAGCCAAAGCACTACCAGACAACACAACACTCAATATGACAAGGTTCATTTAGGATCAAATTGTCACAAGGTACAATATTCCTATCCAAATCACTAGTGATCGAGGAGGCCATTTGTCAACCATGTCATTTGACTATTATCGTTGGAATTTTGGATATTCCATACACTCTCAAGCCCATACTATTCGAGGGAAAACGACCAGGTGAAGTCAACAAACATAGTACTTATCTTGGTCAATCATAAGTCATGTGGCATTGAAGAAATGGATTGGTAGGAAAAATTACTGGTCGTACTATGGGCCTATAGAACATCATACAAGGTAACTATAGGACACACATCCCAACTAATGTATGGTCAAGAAGCAGTAGTCCCTATAGAGTACATAGTACCTAGTCTCCTAATTGCAGTTGAGAATCGATTAGAGGACATAGAAAGTTAAAAGAACGCCTTTTTCAATTAAACGGTCTGGATGAGAAAAGAGTGTTAGCACAATGGGAAACTGAAGCGATGCAAAAGCGTTAGAAGTATTGGGATGACAAGCACCTCTAGTAGATGAATTTTCGACCCGACCAGTTAGTTTTGAAATATAACCGTCATAACGAAATCAAACCAGGCAAGTTCAAAGTGAGTTGATTGGACCCTTTAAAATACAAGAAATATATGAAAATGGAGCCATCAAATTAGAAAACTTGGAGGGTACTCTGCTAAAGGATAGCATTAATGGCTCTAAGTTAAAATCATACAAGGAAAGGAGAGAAGTCACGGTGGGAATAAACATGTTGGATTGGAAAACCAGCAGAAATGAAGCGGTATTGGAGGAAAGACCTATTGTCAAAGAACCAGAAGGAGTAGCCATAGCCAAAACTCATCCGCATTTGACCTGTCTATTTGGCCCACGAGCTAAATGGATAAAGTTATATAGCAAGGGGCAATTATAGGCACCCTATTCAGGAGAAAGAATGGGGTACATTAGTTATAAACTAGACATGGATGAGGAAGGCTAGAAGGAAAAGGATAAGACAAGAGTGGAAGATTGGCATCAACCATGGGGGGAATATTCAAGGGAATACTTAGAGGAACGAGGTCCTAGTCTACAACCTTTAATAATGGCTGAAAATTATATGGTTGCGAAAAATTAGGATACAATGAAGCGGTGATCGAGTGTGCAAAGAAACATCAATTAGTACCGCCACTATTACTATGCACAAATGGATTGTCATGAGTCATGCATAATTCTACAACAAGCCCAATGATTCAAGGGGATGAAGTCAGATGGCACCAACAAAGAGGAGATAGATTTATTGATGACTGTCAAAACGTAAATAAAGGTACAAGAACGCCTCTTATGGTTGATAAATATTTTTGACTTAGAATATATTGGCACTTGATGTGAAAATGAGTGCTACAAACAACCATATGATTCATGTATGCTACAACATGACATAGAGATAAAATCAAAAGTGCAATTAAAAGGTCAGAAAAGAACATTAGAAAATAAAGAAGAAATGAAAGGAAAGAGGCGAAAATATAATATTAAAAAATTAAATTCAGAGATAAGGGGGTCGATTATAAAATATGGCTACTTAACTATCAAGTCATATGACCACATCACTTAGTAACTTCACATATTGTACAGCCCTTATTCCTCTTCATCGTATGACCAAACCATTTAGTCACTCAATATATTATTTGATAGTCAAAGGCACAGTTTAAAGCAACGATCAAGTATATCATACGACATCGTCATTTTCTTGGCAGACTGCTCATCCTCTTTCAAGTTGTATGGTGAACACAACCACTCACACAAAACATGGTGTGACTGTCTCAGGGGAAAGTTCAATTCATATGGCAGAACATCGTACGGTGGTCTCAAAGGAAGGTTTACATCATAAGGTAGACTGTGCACATCCTTCATTGCATACAGCAAGAAGAATATAAGATTCCCCTACCAATTTAATATTTGCACCTTTACAATGTTTCAAAGATAACTTAGATAAGTGTTTTTCATACAGTTTGCATTTTTTTGTGAATTGGTTTTGTTCTTGATGTTTGCTTATATGATTCAAAAGAAGTGAAGTTGTTTGCATTCATAACCATTGCCAACATTCATAGATACTTAACATTTCATGAACAGTTAACATGCAACCAAATATGATTGGATTTACAAGGAAGATTATTCGACTTCAAACTGTTCATAAAACTCAAAGATACAAATTTAAATTTTGACCTCTTAATATTGGATTTATGGCATTCAATAGTGAGGCATGCAACTTCAGCTAACACATTCCAAGTGGTATTGTGACTTGTAGTGAATTGCTACTCCTTGGGTTTACCATGCTATGGATGTAGATTGCTTTGTTCATATCTATTGCTTATATAGCTGATATAATTTACACAACACCTCCTTGTTAAATTCTTTGCATTTCTGTAAGAACCCCAACCAGTTATGTCTTGAAGTTCTCAGTTTTGCCCACTTGACAATTTGTCAAACAGTTAGCATGCGAGGTCTGTACTTGCTGATGTAGTTTGTTTTTGATGTTTTGGTTTTTTGCAAATGATGGAGTGACTTGAAAGAAAAGATCTAAGAGACTGAAATTTAAAGCAGCAGCTAAAAGTAATCTTATAATGCAAGTATATGTCTGAAATGACATAAGAAATACACCTACAACAAAGGCATTTTAGTAAACACTTGTAATGCAACCTTATTCCTCCTTTATTAAATGCAAAATCGAAGTACAATATGCCCATATTCTGATTACAAACTAAATGCAACTGCCAAGACTCTTGGCTTACATCACGCATGAACAAATGCTATTACAATATCATTTCCAAATGTGCAACTACAGCTGACATATGGCAGAGACTAACATAATGCAAGGTAATTAACTAAATGATGCAATGAGGAACCTGTTCATAGTTGGCAGCCAAGAAGTACCTGGAAACGAAGTAGGAATATTATATCAGAAATCTGGATTGCTGGCAGCAATAAATATGATTGGTAAAATGCTCGACTTGCTGCATACAACACTTTCTCCACCTCAAAAACTTAATAAATTGTCTTCATTGATATAGCCGCCCATGTTGATGTGAGAATCAGCCAAAAAGGCAAGGCGCCTGGGTCAGGAAAAAACACGCCACCCTTGATGCTGGTACGGCTTGCTGAGATCAAGCCGTACGGCCTTGGAATCTGTGCCAAAATATTAATAGTTGCAGCCTTTAGATGCTTGACCCTCACAATGAAATCAGCTCAAAACCCTTTGAAGAAACTTCACGATTATGCTCTATTTTGACCTCTCAAGTGAAGTCAAATCTCACTGGCAAACTTCAACTGATCTTTCACAACCTCAGAGTGCACAAACTTTGAAGCAGCTACGCTCTCCAAAGTTGATAATGGCAGAAAAGGCTGAAACCCTAAGTTTCTCTTCTCCAACGCCAAAGAAATCATAAGAGATAAATTATAAAATGCACAATGGATGCATCGATCTTCTCTTTGGCTCCTTATATACCTTTCTCCGGGAGGTCAATCCCTAATTTGCCTTTCTGATCATAGTTGGCAGACTCGCAGAAAACTCACCTAGTTTTTAAAAACTCTCGAGTTTTTTTTAAAAACGAGTTTTTTTTTAGTTTAACTCGGTTGGACGAGTTTTTCCGAGTTTTTCGAAAAACTCGCGAGTTTTTGCCGAGTTTTAAAAAACTCTCCAATTTTTGGCTTGGTGAGTTTTTTGTTGGGGCAAATCTTCCAACTATGTTTTTGATCATTTAAATAATATAAAGTTTGCACTTTAGTGATATTAAAATATAACCTTGAAATTGGCGCCCAAGTAATTAATTAAATTGGCCCCCTTTTTAATTTCTCATGGCCCCTTAAGACATAAAGTGCAATTATAACTTTATAATATTAATTATTATTAAAGTCACCTTTAATAATAATTAATCGTTATAACTTGTGCAATACTCCTTATTTCATCAATCCAACTGAACTTCGAGATCGACACTACTAACACATCACGTTCAGGTGCCCTGCTATAAATAGAAACACTGGTCTCCCACTGGCTGATTGACTTACTATAAATAGTAAGTATGTGAAACTAAGTCCTGAAACCTCTGCAAAGGCCAAGCCTGAACCAAACAAAGCTTTGGAGAAGAAAAATGTCATTAACTGACCAGGTAACTGCCTCAAACGACCCTCTATCCAAACCCATTAGCCTACGAGGGTCAGCTAATAGACTAAACCGTCAAGAAATTGGGATGAGCTAAAAAGGGGACATTACAATTTCAACATCCCTTCCTCAGGAATCACGTCACTTGATACAAGACTTTGTCCAATTCAATTGAGTTAATAGCTTTGCTTCCAAAAAAAAAGACTTCGGCCAGCTTCAATTAATTAAAGTTGGGCTATTCCAATGTTGCTAATAGACTAACACACCCCTTTTCTTCTACAAGTGATTGATATATTAACAGTTTGAGAGTTGTGTTCGCATTAGCATGTTAAAAGATGATTTCACTCAACCATCCTACTTCAAAATTTAATTTATGGTCACTAATATCAAACTCCATGCCCCAACTATAGATAGGTGATCCATTGGAAACAACTAAAGGCTCAACAATACATTTATTTCTCACGTCCCTTTTTTCTAATAATTTCATCAATGAAATACTTTCATGTGTGAGTAGTATTAAAGAAAGGGAGTATCGCCTAGGTAACAGAAATCTTCCATGCCTATATACTATTTACCATAACACACCTAGCCATATATGTTATTTTTTCCCTTGAATCATTTTTAGAAATCACACCCAATAAAGAGAAAACAAATGGGAGTCTCCCTTGAAGAAAGCTACGCCCAACAATATAAAATCAAATTTGCCCTAAAAAATTCATGTATCTAAAGATTTTCCAATGAACCCTTGATCAATCTTGACAATCAATCCATTAAACACAAACACCAATTATTAGTAAATCGATTAGCCATCAACCAGGGATGATCTCTCACCATCAGTAGTTGATATTTTTCGTGAGGGTTTTCATCCTCAAGAAGTTCTTGGAGAAAATACTCTACAAACATTCACAATAATCATTCCCGCATAGAGAAATGAGCCCCAATAATTTGCTTTTAATATTTCCCAAATCCCAACACCTTCTTTTTGGGAAATAAATAATATTTAATCGATTCCTTATGTCTCCCTTTTAATTTCCCAAATGAGCATAAAATAACAACACCTTTAAATATTTTTTAAGCTAGTCATTGTTATCAAATAAGTCACTTTTAAATATTTAAATAAATACTTAAGTGAACTTATAATTAAATAATAACTTAAGAATTTATTTAATTTTATCCATCTGACTTACGAAAACACCTCTAGATCACCAAATACCAGGGTTACCCCAAGTTTCCGGGACAGGGACGGCAGGGGATAGCGGGACGAGTCCCCAAGTTTCCGATTTTTGAGGCCAAAATTAGGGACGGCAGGGGACGGCTATATAAAATTATAGGAAAATTTTTAAAAATATAGGGAAATTTTAAATATTCATATGATAACATGGATAAGGCATGCATAATACACATTATAGAACATTAACATATAACATTTGTGTCCAACATTATGCCAATACTCAATACGCATTCAAAATTAACATACACGAACCATGAAACAACCTCCAAGTTATAATTTATAAACTTATATCAAAATGCCCAAAGGCTACAATGCTGCCATATAGTTTTCAAGTTTGCTATGAAAATCAAAATACAATGTCAATAATGAATATAGAATAAACAAAGTCAAAGAACACTACTGCCCCTAATCATCCCTCATAACCGCATCAAAATCAGAGTCATCCTCTGAGTCACTGCCACTGTGATGCTCCTCCTCAACCAACGGAACCCCAACCAAACCCTCAGCTGTCTCCTCCTCATCTACCTGGGCCACGTCCTCGGGATCAATATCCCACCGTAGAGCTGGTGTCTGTCGATACTCTGGAGTCTGCCGATCCTGAAGCCGAAGAGCACTATGAATGGCCACTAGCTTCTCCGCTCGTCTAGAGGTAAATCTATTCCTCTTGAGGGAGTGGATAAAGCTATACGTGGACCAATTCCTCTCTGCAGCAGAGGAACTAGCAACCTGTGCAAGAAGGCGAGTAGCAAGTGTCTTCAACTGCGGTGTATCCCTCCCATGATAGGTCCACCATCCAATAGGGTTGGATTGAGCTAATATAGCTCTATCCAACCTCGCCTGTGGTTTACTCAAGTTTGGGCCCGTAAGATTTGCAAAGTCTAGGAATTGTGACCGAACTAGTGAAGCCTGCTCTACTGGATAAATCTTTTCAATGGCCCATGTGAACCCATCTAAAACCTCACTATCATCACATGGAGGCACCCTACCAGGCCTTGGTGCATACCATTTTGGATTTAGAGCAAAGGCAGCCATGTGAAGCGGGGTGTTCATTATATTCCACCTTCGAGTCACAATGGGCCCAATGTGTTGCTCATATAAATCCAAAGTGGGGTCCTTTGCCGAAATAACTTGCTTGATCTTCCCAAGCATACTGTCAAATGTCTCATAAATCTCTCCAAGACTAGGAGAGTCTGTATCAGCATATCTGATGACATCTACAATAGGGGAGATGAAGGAGCAAATATATCTGCAAAATGCAAACAAAAAGTTCAAAATAATTAGTTGACAAGTTAATTGACATGTTAGAAACTTCAAAAGTTGGAACATTGGACAATAAAATTAAAATATTAAAATCAGAAATTTAATATGAAAATCAGCCATCTAATGTCTTACCTCACATTGGCCCACCAATCGTCATCGAGGATCTTTTGTTTGACAGTCTTTCCTTCAGTAGAACTTGCATTAGGCCATCTAGCCCACTCTACATTGACCATCATCGCTTGTAGAGGCTCATACACCTCTATCATCCTCTCTAACAAGATGAAGTATGTGGCATATCTACATTCAATGTTCATTCATTGATTCAATGATTCATTAAAAATTAAAAATTTAAAACAAAATCAGATTATGAATACAAATTGAAAGTGAAACAAAATGAAGTGAGTGGCATACCTTGTCTCAACAGGTTTGAGAAATTCCTTCTTTGAAAATGTTCTGAAGAGAGCAAGTGAGGTGTGGTGATTGCAAATAAACATTTGAATATCTCTAGCTTCTGCCACTATTTTCTTCACCCAATCCAACTTCCCTATGTCTTTCAATGCATTGTTCAATGCATGAACACAACATGGGGTCCAAAATATGTGCCTGTACTGACCCTCCACCATCAACCCAACCGATTTGCACACACGTGCAGAATCGGTGATCACTTGCACCACATTTGCAGCCCCAACCTCCTCTATAGCATCTCTCAAAATGGAAAACTGAAATTCTGCATCCTTACGTTTCCCCGAACAATCTATGGCTCTAAGAAAATAAGAACCAGCAGGGCATGTGACTATGACATTGATGAGTGGCCGACGTCTACAATTAGTCCACCCATCCATCACTATAGAGCACCTCGTCCTCATCCACGTTTGCCTCATGTCCTCCATTAACACATTAACTTTCGAGTACTCTTTGTCTAGGAGGGTGGTGCGTAGCTTATGATCTCCAGGGGGTATAAATTAAGGACCAACTGTGGATATTTCTCTCACCATTTGTTTAAAATAAGAGGAACGGGCCACATGAAATGGAATGGCATGTGCAAAAAAGAATTTGGCAATGGTGGATTCAGTACTCTCTCGTGCTTGGTTATTAAACAGGGACTCAACTGAGGTTGCCTTTTCACTACCACTGCCACTCACCTTCCTCTTTGCTCTTAAGAGAACTCCACTACTACCAACCGTGGAAGGACAAGGAATAGGCATGGATGATTGTGGACTTGGGAAAGAAGGAGACCCACCTTGAACCCCACCATCACACTCTATTTGAATTTTTTGGCATTCTAAAAATAGGTCATCTGTCAATGAAGGACACATTCTAACTCCATGGCCCACTTCACCCAAAAAATGAGACCTAATTCTTGTGTAGCTGCCCCTAAAGTCTTTTTCACAAATATGGCAAAACCAAACCCTACTCCCCCCTGAATTTTTTTGTCTTTCACCCACGGGTGTAACATATCGAAGGAATGGTTTTTTTGGGTTTAATGGGTGTCTTGCATAGTCTTCCATAGTTTCGGTATTGATTGATGAAGGATGGCATTGGATTGGGGTTCTTTCACTTCTTTGCTCTCTAGTTCTACTACCACCCCCACCACTTTGCCTTCTAATTTGCATTTCAACTTCACTATCACTTCCATTCTCACTGCTGCTCATGTTTTTTGTTTTTAGAATGCAAGTTTAAACTGAAAATGCAAAAAAATAAAAAAAATCAGACAATGTATGCTTCATATTTTGCAAAAAAATGAAAAAAAAAAAATAGGGAAAGAAAATGCATACCTCTTTAGTGGATTTGCACTCCCTTCAACACTATTTCAACCTCCTCTTCTCCTTCAAGCTGCTGCTCCTTCTCCTTCAATGGCTGCAACTTCTTTTGCTCTCAAACCCTTGGCTGCTCAAACAAACAAAATGCAAATAATGAGGTTAGAGAGGCCCTTTTTCTTTCATAGGAGAGTCAAAATCCATGGGGCCCACACATGCCATGTAGGCTGGGCCGAAATATTTAAAAATTATGAATTTGAAGTGACTAAAGGGCGGGAGACGGCCGGTCGTCCCCTGGACAATCGAGAGACGGCTCTCCCCTGGCCGTCCCCGGGGACGGTCAGCCGTCCCCTGGCCGTTCCCCCCCGTCCCCGGTACATTTCTTGGATTTTCTGGGAAAAGAGGGATGGTCCCCTGCCGTCCCCCTGCCGTCCCCCAGTACCCGAGACATCCCAAGAACGGGTACGGGGCATTTTGAGGGGGGGACGCATCCACGGGTTTCCCTGCCAAATACTGAACCGGAATTATGTCGAACTCTTCTACTCCAAGAACTACGGAGCTCCCTTAACCATCATAGTTATCCTATGGGAACACAAGAGATAGGCTAACTGTCAACAAAGCAAGCTAGGTCAGGAAGGGGACATTACAGTTCTCCTTCCCAAAATTGCTTGCCCCCAAGCAATTGCAAATTTGGATGCTGGAGAATTTGTTTGCTCTCCCATGTAGCATCCTCAATAGGCAAATCCTTCCACTTCACCAAAATCTCTCTAATAATCCTCCTTAGAGTGCACTCTCTGAAGTCAATAATAGCCTTTGGAATAAGAATCAATTTCCCTTCATTGTCTAATGGTGGCAACTTGGAAGAAGGAACTATAGTATGCCCAAGTGCCTTCTTCAAGCGTAATATGTGGAAGACAATATGCATTTTGCTACTCGTCGATAGCTCTAGCTCATAAACCACTTCTCCAATCCTCTTGGAGATTTTGAATGGCTCATAAAAACGTGGCTTCAACTTTCTCTAATCCACTCTTCTTGAGAGTGGACTGCCTATATGGTTGCATCCTTAAATATACCATGTCACCTACCTCAAAAAAATGCTCAATGTTGTGCTGATCTGCATATTGCTTTTGTTGGTTTTGAGCATGTTGTATGTTTTCTTTCAAGGACTTCATAATATCCTGACTTTCTTATACTAAGTCCTTGACCTTGGGCATTGTACTATCACCAAATAATAAATCTATAAAGCTAAGATCTTCATACCCATATAAATCCATGAATGGTAACATCTTAATTGACATGTGGTAAGTGGAGTTGTAACAGTAATCACCCAAATGCAACCATTTTGCCCATACTTTCTTCTGCCCTAAGATGTAATTTTGAAGGTACCCTTCCACCCACCTTCACAATTTTTCGTCTAACCATCTGTTTGCGAGTGATAGTTGGTACTAGGAGTGAACTCAATCCCACTCAATCTGAAAAGTTCTTGCTAAAATAGGCTAAAAAACCTACTGCCCCTATCACTGACTATGTTTTTTGGGCATCCCATGCAACTTGAATATCTCCCTAAAAAATAAATCTGCCACCTATGCCATTGAAAATACTACTAAATTAGCAAAGAATTGGGAAATTTTAGATAGTTTTTCACCCACTACATAAATGCAATCTTTATTTTGCACCTTAGGAAGTCTTGTTATGAAATCCATCAAGATGCTTTCCCATTTTTTATTGGGAATTGGCAGGTGCTGCAATAAATCGACAGGATATGTATGTTTAGCCTTATTTTGTTGACATGTGTGACATTCCCAAACATACGTAAGGACTTCATTTTTAAGTCCTTTCCACGTAAACCTTTCTTAAAATCTGCCTATATGTCTTGAAGAAACTCGGGTGACCAGCCATAGGTGTATCATGAAAGGACCTTATTACCTTCACCTTAAATTTTGAATTGGGTACCAAATAGATTCTATCTTTGTAAATAATGAGTTCATTCACCATAGTGTACCTATCATCCTATTTAGTACCCTCAATGATGCTAGTAGCCCGAGAATCCTTAGCATATTCTGTTAAAATCTGCTCTCTCCAATTTGTTGTAATCTCCACTGAGGAGCATAAATATGGTCTCCTAGACAAGGCATCAGCAACAATGAATATACCCCTTAGTTTTTTCCCAATTTTTTTCTCAACAAATCCAGCACAAGCACCAATGATTAGCGTTAGCTCCCAAAAGATAATCAACTTGAAAGTAACCTTCACCAAGAATGTTCACCAAGGTCCTATTGAAGGCAAGGTGATAACATATGGTGATGGGATCATTAGCAATAAACTGAACTGAATTCAAAGCTGGAAATGAAAGAGCATGCGGTGATCTAACCATGAAACTTCTGCACTTCCGCTTTTCAACAGGCATCACTTAAGCAGTGGGGATTCTCCACTTATTCAGTGGGTGAAATAAGAAGATACAATTGAAATATAAAGAGGTTGATTCAGTACTACTGAAACCAACAATTACAATGAGTTCATTATAATGATTTTCAATAGAAATCTGCTCCAAATCAATTGTAATGATGACACTATATTTCTGATTACAAATATGAATGAACACACTCAAGAAATATAGCAAGAAATGGAAATAACCAGGTCTGATATACAAGACTAGCAAACTGAATATTCAGACCAGCAAGCTAGGAGATCGGTAAAATGCTCATATCTCCACTTTGATACTCAACCAAATGACATCAAATCAAATGCAAATGAAAGCTAGATGAAGGGCGACCAAGAACAAGTCATTAAACAGCATCAATACCCCTCAAATTATTAAGCACGCATCCCAAGGCGAAATCTGGAAATGACAAACCCTCCTTGACAGGGGTGACTTGTTCTAGAAAATTGTAGACATCATAATAAAATCTGAAAATCCAGGAGAAGGGGCACCTAAGGCAAAGAAACACATAGGGTGAATACCCAAAATGATATAAAAATCATACAAGGAGCTATGAGTGAAAATCACCTACAGCCATATATAAACCAGCAACATAAAAATCAGAAATAACTTCAAAACTTGCAACAATGATGCTCAATTTGCTTGTCTGTGTGAGAAGTAGCCTCAATTCCAACTAGGTGTTATCTCTCAAACATGAAATTGGATAATTGTTGGGAGGTATGCATTCCTCAAAGTCAAAAGCCTGAAATCAATTTAGTAGCACTTCGTTATTAATAAACATGGATGCCAAATGAATGAGCAAGGCCTCATATAAATAACATTTTGTAGTGACGCCCAAGACATTTTTGAAATGTTTTACTTTTAAAATATCATTTATTCTCCCTCTTCTAGGCGTCCAAGGTTCATGAACACTCAATTAACATTACAAAATATTTAATTACCTCACATGAGGCGTCCACCTTCAAAGTCCACCTTTTAAAACAACCTTAAGTCATTTTGTTAGGCCAAGGTCCCAAAACGATATTAAAATATTAAATGACTTAAATAAATCATTTTACCAAAATGAGCCTCAAAATGCTGAAAGCCAAATATGCTCCAAATTGCACTGTCTGAAATGGAAACTGAATTGACTACTGATGCTAGTACCCAAGATAGCACTACCAGAAATAGAGCTTACTAAAAATAGTAAACTCTGAAAAGTTGCCTAATGCATTTGCATGACATATCATTGCGAAGTTCTTTGAAAACCTAGAAAGAATCCACAATCCAAAACTCAAAACTCCAACGAACAAACCTCTGAAACGGCCAACCATCGTGACTTACTAAAAATAGTAAGTGTCGAGAAAGGTTGTCAGATGGAGATGCATGTTACACCATTCTGAAGTTCTCCAAAAACCCAAAAAGCTCCACCAGACATGCATCAGAAAAACTTACATACAAGCCTTCAAAAATGCATTAGAAACCTCCTATAAAATAGGAAACCCTAATTTTACTTCTGACGAGCCTACGGGCTTCCGGAAATAGGCTATCAGTCACAATAGAGCATATGGCTAAAATGGGGACATTACAAACAATGTTTTCCTTCCCCTTGACATAAACAATGTCAAAGTCGTAAACTTGAAGCTTAATCACCCATTTCTACTACCTATCATTCAAGTTCTTTTGATTCAAGAAATATTTAAGACTGTTGTGGTTGATTTTTACAATGAACTTGTCTTTCACAAGATAAAGTCTGAACTTGGCCAATGCATGCATAATGGCTAGCATCTCCTTATCATATATAAAATAACTCCTTTTAGCACCCCTCAATTTTTTGCTCTCAAATGTGATGGGATGCTTATCCTACATCAAGATAACACCTATTCCCTCTCCAAAAGCATCACACTCAATCTCAAAAGGCTTGGAAAAATCGGGATGTACTCATAATTTGCTTAAATTGATCAAACATTGTTGCACTGCATTAGACCAAACAAAGGCCCCTTTTTTGGTCAAATCAATGCATGGGGCTGCCTTCTAGGAAAAACCCTTAACAAATCTTTTGTAAAAACCACATAGACCAAAAAATTACTTAAGCTATGAAAGATTTGTGGGTGGAGGGCAATCTAGAAGGGCTTTGATCTTTTCAAGATCCATTCTAACATCCTTGGAACTGATTATGTGATCGAGGTATAGAAGCGTTGTCATGCTAAATTCACATTTTGATTCCTTAGCACTCTCAAGGATGCTTAATACCTCATATAAATGTCTCGTATGTTATTCCCGTGTCTTGTTGAATATCAAAATGTCATGAAAAGGTATTAGAACAAACTTACAGAGCTACTTATTGAAGACCAAGTGGCATACAAGATTGGAAAGTGGCAGGAGCATTGGTTAGGCCAAATGGCATAACCAAGAACTCGTAGTGTCCAAAGTGACACCTGAAAGTTGTTTTCTCCACATCCTCCTCACAAACTCGTATCTGATGATATCTCAATCTCAAATCAATCTTGAAGAAATAACAAGCACCATGTAACTCATCTATGAGTTCATCTATTCGTGGGATGGGGTATCTATTTTTTATTATTTTCTTATTTTGGGCCTTGTAGTCTATGTACATACACATAGCCCCATCCCTTTTCTAACTAACACCACCAAAGATGCGAAGGGGCTCTTATGTGATGTCCCCATTACAAAGGGGCATCTGAGATAAGTATACATTTATATTTTTAGATATACAATAATATGTTAGTAATATGCACATTAGATAGAATACTGATTTAGAAGAAGACAATTTAAAATATAATTATAATTATAATTATCATTGATAACATTACAATTATAATAGTCAGAAATGAATATAATATTATTATTATTTTATTTATTTGATCGGTAATATATATATTTTATTCACAATAATAAAGGAGGTTACATAGAAAACAGTCCTGCCAACCTTGAACAGGCTGAATTTTAACAAGGTAAACCAACCCCCACCACCCAAAACACAGTGCTGGCCCAAGCACCAAAAACGAACAAAACACCCCAGGCCAAACCCACACACTCGATTACCCCAACACCCACGACCATAGGGACAGGCCACCACTATTGCCCACAACAATAGTATGCCAGGTGAGCAAAAAACACCATGAAGACCAGCAGCAGTCCGAAGAACCAAACAGCAAAAAAAAAAACCAAGGGGAGCCACCCACCAACGCCAAAAAAGTCGACACCACTAGGGAAAAAAACCACCACCCCACTCCAACGCTTCAACCCAAAGGCCTAGGGGGAAGCACACGAGCACCACCCTTGCTCGCTGAACGCTTCTTCCTCGAAACCGAGGAACACCAACCACACCATGTTCCACCACATATTCATGTCTGCACAGAACATATTTTAAATTCTCCCACGCAACGAACATCTCCATCCGGTAAGCATCCTTATCCAAACGCCTCCACCACCTCACAAACGGCACCACACCCAGCTCCTCGGCGTCTTCCATATCCTCAAAGCCTTCGCATATATCAAAACCAACACCTGGATTAGCCCATTCCAGAAAGGAATCCAACCCCAGCATCAACTCCTCGTCAAACAAAGACACTATAACCCATCACACAACCGCAATATCTTCTCCAAGTTCCAGCCCCCACGCGAAAACCATCGAAGCGATGTCCGCATTAATCCTCCCACGGTGTGTTGCTTCCATAAACAGCCTACCCAGCACGCCCAGCACCGCATCAATCACATCGTCAAACGGTTGCTTTAGCACAAACTTTAGCCGAAACCTCGAAACCGGCCCAAAGAAAGCCTTCTGTTCTAGTGTAGTTTTGAAGGAGTACATGGCCTCCATCGCACACAGCACCAACCACACGCAAACACAAACAGAAACCAAAGAAAATAGAGCAACCGACCATTTTAAATAGCCCACCAAACGTGCCAAAAATCCGAAGCCATCCAAGCCCATCACCAACAAGAAGAGCATATCTACCGCCAGCCTTGCCCATTAATAGCAATGAATACAAAGCAAGGCACCGCCACCAAAACAAACCTCGCCCACATGAACCACCCAAGCGAAGAGACACACCACACGCCCCAGGACACCCACAACTCCCAAAGAAGTCGGCCAGCGCATCCCGTACGTAAAGGCTGACACCACCATGAAAGCCAGTACCCAGCCAAGTCGAGAGCAAACCACACCAGTAATCATGACACCGCACACCACCCAACACCTTAACCAACACTGATAGATGACAGTACCACCCTACGTCATCAAGGACCCACACTCGCCACTGCAGCTAAAACACATCAAACACTACCTCCCTAAGATCTTCAACTTGCACGTCACCTTCATTAGAGAAAGATATGGCCCAATTGGAAAGCCTGTCAGCTTCGCAATTCCCCAAATGCCATATATGACTTACCTTAACAGAATCAAACCCATCTAACTCCTTACCAATGGCCCAGATTAGGCCCTGCAAGTGCCACGCCTTAGCTCCCCTATTAGTAATAGCTTGAATAATTATCATTGAATCACCTTCAAGGTGAAGATTGCGCACACCAATAGAACGGGCAAGCCCCACACCCAACAGGGCCGCCTGGGCTTCAACTTCATTATTGGTCCCCCTGTCAAGCCTCTTGGCCCCAAAGG
Organism: Sequoiadendron giganteum; assembly: GCA_007115665.2. NCBI lineage: Eukaryota > Viridiplantae > Streptophyta > Pinopsida > Cupressales > Cupressaceae > Sequoiadendron > Sequoiadendron giganteum. The sequence continues at coordinate 181,004,718 of CM021104.1, read as the reverse complement.
CCACAATTCTTCCCTACCAATCTCTAATTAAAGCACCCGCCCCCGAGAGTCCAGGATTACCTTTGGATGCCCCATCGAAGTTAACTTTATGCCAACCCACACCTAGGCATTCCCAACATGCATCCTTTCTAACCGATTTCGCCTTCACACTGACATTACATTGGCCCGCCAATACTTTAATGCCAGGCCAAGCTTTCTGCAGTTCTTGATCACACCTAGTGAAAGGAACACTCGCTCCCAACGCCTCTGAAGCCACATTACCAGCAACTTCCTCAATAGACGTATCTATCCGATTTAGCAATCTCTTAAGAACTTCAGATTTTTCCAAGAAGATTCTCCTATTCCTCTCCTTCCAAATCTCCCAAACTACAATGGAAGGACTACACAGCCAAATGCAAGACAAAACCGACTTCTTCTGGACAGATGGCCAGCTTTCAAAAACACCTTTAAGAGTCCTCTGAAGGGGGCCTTGCCAACCAAGTTTCCTACGCAAGTATTCCCAACACGCACAAGCCACCTCACATTGGCAAAGTAAATGATCAACCGATTCTTCAGCTTTTTCACACATCACACACCGAGTTGGTCCCTCAAACCCGAGTCGTTTCCGCCTCTCACCAGACAAGATTCTGCCTTTTATAGCGAGCCAGGCAAAGGTACCCGCCTTCTGAAGGCAGACCTTGCTCCAGCACAGATTCTTAACCCAAAAAACCTCGTTCTCAACCTGCTCCAAGAATTGATAGCCCACTTTAACCGAATAACTGCCATTTGTGGACCCACACCACACCACCTTGTCTTCACCCTCTGATAACAAAAGCTTTCTGTTATGAAGGATATCCCTCATTCTTGCACTTTGCTCTACGGAAAGCCCTTCCCCATCCACCTTCTTCCACACCCACTCCCTTCCAAAACACCCCATCCTTGGCTCAGCATAATCGCAAACCTTTGTTCCCTAGTTATTTATCATGATGACCCGCAGCTCCTGCACACCAACATTATCCTTCAAAGCTGGTTGCCCATCCCAGGAGTCATCCCAAAATTTTGCCTTCAAACCGTTCCCCAGTTGCCTTGATAAATGATTCGTGATAACCGGCCTACATGAAATGATGAAGTTCCAAATGGCCGAACCCTTTGGGGGATTCCGAATGGTAAAAATTCTATGATCCTCAGAAGAGTCTAAATACTTGGCTTTGAGAATTTTAACCCACAGGAGATCCGGTCTGGCATACAAATTCCACACCAATTTGGCACCAAGAGCTTCATTCATCGCCTACCACTGCCTCAAGCCAGCCCCACCATTATCTTTTGATTGGCAGATCTTATCCCAAGCAAGGAGAGGGATTTTGTCCTGTTCATTGGCCCCATTCCAAAAGAATTTTCTCATACATTGGCCCACCGTATTAACCACTTTCTTAGGTAACTTGAGACACATCATGGAAAAAACCAGAATAGCAAAAACAACCGATTTCAACATCAAAAGCCTACCTGCCGCGGTTAGCCACTTGCTCTTCCAACCGTCCAACCTTTTAAGACAAGATTCCACAAGATCTTTCCAAATGTGTGACTTGCAAGCCCCCCCAAACAGTGGAATGCCAAGGAATTTACTGGGAAGGGATCCCAACCTCATCCCAAGAATCCTACAAATCTCCAATTGCTTTTGGATTGGAGTGTTAAAAAAGAAATTCTCAGATTTTTGCCAACTGATACTCTGTCCTGACACCTTGCCATAGGTGTCCAAAGTATCCTTCATCACTCTAGCTTCACGAAAGGACGCTTCTCCCATCAAAAAGGTATCATCTGCAAATTGCAAATGCGTAAGTGGATCAAGACCCTCTGCAATTTTTATCCCTTTCCAACGCCCTGTGTTACACTTCATCGTGATAAGCCTACCCAGCACTTTAGCCAAGATGATAAAGAGAAAAGGGGACAAAGGGTCCCCTTGTCTTATCCCTTTACTAGAATCAAAGAATCCTTGGGGGCTACCATTGACCAACATAGAGAATCGGGGAGAACAAATACAGCTCCTAACCCAAGCCACCCAAACAGGCGCAAAACCAAACTTTTCCAAAACCTTCAGCAAGAAACCACGGTTTACTTCATCATACGATCTTTTAATGTCAAGTTTAACCATCATTCTCTAAAACTTCGCCAGCCGAACCGAGTGAATAGCTTCATGGGCCACAATAATCCCTTCGAAAATTGACCTATTGTGTGAGAAGCCGCTTTGCTCCACCGAAATTACTGACTCCAAAACCTTTTTAAGTCTGTTAGCAGCAACTTTAGAAATGACTTTATAAATTGTATTGCACAAAGAGATTGGTCTGAAGTCTTCAAAGGTCTCAGTCACCTGTTTTTTCGGAATTAGGGCAATGAAAGTGTTGTTGAAGTCTTTGAGCAGAAACCCATTTTTACGCGATTCCTCCACCACCTCCCAAATATCATTAGCAAAAAGGTCCCATTTTTTGAAAGAATAAAGCCGAGAATCCATCGAGTCTCGGGGCCTTGTCGCCCCCCAGACCAAAAACTGCCTTCTTCACTTCACTGACAGAGACCTCCCCAACCAACATGTTATTCTGAGCTTCCGACGCACTGGTTGGGATGATGTCAAGGATGTTAGAATGTTCTTGAGTCTCAATCTAGCCAGTCGTAAGGCATCCCTAAAATACTGAACAGCAGCCTGGTTCACTTCCCCCAATTTATTTTTCAGAATGCCATTAACATCCTTAATTGAAAAAATCTTATTGCTCGCCCTTCTCACCTTGGCAGAATTATGAAAAAACTTCGTGTTACGATCCCCATCCTTAAGCCATAATTCCCTAGATTTCTGCCGCCAGAAAACCTCCTCCCTGGCTAAAGTTTCAGCATATTCCTTGCCAAGACATTTCTCCAGCTCAAAGTCCTCCTCATTCATCCCAAAAGCAATGATTTTGTTGTGCAACGCATTCAATTTATCCTCCAGCCTGCATTTATCTACAAATATGTTGCGAAAAGACTCCTTGTTCCATTGTTTAAGCTGTTCCTTGAGAAATTGCAAATTTTTAAAAAAGATAAATGCCTTATTACTCAGACGGGTTGGAGCCATTACCCACCACTTTGCCACCAACTCCTTAAATCTTGCATCCCTAAACCACATTGCTTCAACCTTAAATGGGCAACGGTCCGAGGTTGAATCTTACTAAATACGTAAGAAAATTGGGTAATGGTCTGAACCATAAATAGGAGCAATTTCCACCTCACAAGACCACTTTTGCGCCGCCTAGTTGCCAGCCAGAAAAAATCAATCCAGCTTCTCAGTGATATTAAGGAACCCACTCCTACGATTGGTCCAAGTGAATTCCCCACTCTTGAAAGGAAGTTCAATCAGACCGTTCCCAACAACAAAGTCACTGAAATTTTGTTGTTTCAAACTTGCCCAGCACACCCCTCCCCTTTTGTCAGAGGATCTTAGAACCGCATTAAAATCTCCACCCAGCACAAACATTTTTTCCTCACCATTATCCAAAATTGACGACAAGTCACGCCAAAGGACATCCTTAAGATTGTTCTTTATAGGGCCATAAACATTTAAGACAAAAAAGGTATAACCAAGCTGTTTAGAATGAACATCCAGCCATTGCCAATACCTATCTTGTTGGATGAGTTAGACCTCAATAACCGACTCATTCCACAAAACCCCCATTCCCCCTGAAGCCCCAATTGCTCCAGAGAGACAACACTTCCATTTAGGAAAACGTCGAGAAAAACCAGCAAAGTCTTCATCCTTAATTTTAGTTTCCTGAAAGAGCACCAAATCCGGTCTCATTTGATCAAAGCATCTTTTGATCAAATGAATCCTGTCAGAGGCATTGCAGCCTCTGACATTCCACGAGAGGATTTTCATTGTTGTCGGGAAAAGGCATAGCCTTTTCCCGATCTCAATTTGCTTTGCCCAGCAGCATTGCCAGCCAACTCCAATCTCATGCGATTGGTCTTAGGTCCCCGCCTCCTTTTTTCTCCAACTTTCACCCTTGGGTTGGATTCGTCCGTCTGCTCAATAGATCTTTTTTCCACAATCCCCAAGCACCCATTCACCCCTAGCAAATCCTCTGGCTCCTCATCATCCTCCGATATTAACTCAGAATCTGAATCTTCCAGATTCCCCCCACTGTCCCTGGCTTCCTCAAATTGGCTTTCAAGGTTACGGATGGGAGAAATTTGTATATCTTTGAAGCAACCATCTTCACCCATTGGGAAGTCCACCAGCTCGTTAATCATGACTGGATCCTCATCACCTAAACGCTAAGTTTCCCCAATGCTCAAAGAAAAGTCTGGTTTTTCACTCCGATTACCATCCAAGCTACTAGCATTTAAGGTGAGGGTGGATATAGGTTCCAAATTGCTCTCCACAATAGAACCATCAACCAAAGGGCCGAGGTTCTCCATAGGGTTTGAAGCTGGCTTGAAAAGAGCACTTTCCACCTGGGGCTCAGTCACCTTGGTAACCTGCAAACCCCGATCTAAGATCACAGTCTGGTTGAAAACATTACCTCCAGTCCTCTTCTCCTGCGCGTCTTGATAGAGAGACTGATCCTAAATGGGTCCTACCTCCTTTTCCACCTCAGCACATCGGGTCTCCTCCACTCCTGCCTCATTCCCCAATTTCTTCGCCAAGAAATGATCCTGTTGGTCATCCAAACAGTCCCAAAGCATTTGGTTCCAAAGAGATTCAACATCATCCTATTCAGAAAAGCAAACCACCTCCTTGCCCAAGAGAGATTGGACAGTATCTTTCCCTTTCGCTAACCGAGACCCTGGCTCCTCCCTGAATCTATTTTCAGGGCGCCCAGAACTGCCGCCTAGGCACAAATCCACTTCAACACTCTGATGCCATTCTCCTGCTCCAGTTTTCAATTCAACTGCCTTGGGTAACGGGATGCAAGGTTGCCTCAGGACACAGACCCTTGGATACATGCTGAAATCTGACTTATCCACCTTCTTCTCAACCTTCACAAACACATCGAGCTTGCTTCCAATTTGCCTCAGCGTGTCTTCACCCCAATACTCCTGTGGTAAGTTCTTCAACTTCACCCAGGTGTGCACTTCATTTGTGATAGCAGTATTGGGATTAAAATTCGGGGACCAATCCAGAATATTGAAACCCCAACCATCTAAAATGAAATGGCCACTAACCAAGATTCTATCTTTTTCCTACGCAGTTTGACAGGTCACCAAGTAGAACCCATTCTCTAGAGTTTTGAGGCTGCAAGTTTCCCCCCATTGGGAGTTGCACCAGTCCCTAATTTTTGAGAAAGATGGCCATTTCCCCTTTTCATAAAGAAAGCATGTTTTTTTAGAAAACTAACATTGTCGTTCCATTCTCTATGCCCTACTAAAATCGACAGCATCGAGAGAGATTTAGGGTTTACCTTGCTTGTGAGCGTCGTTCCATTCAAATTTTTAGGGCGCCAAAACTTCGCCTGAATTTGGGGCAAGTTTATCTTCCCATGCAAAGCCGTTGAGCTGAATCTTTCAGAATTTCGGGAGTCATTCCAACCAAATCCCCGCCTTTTCGCTTGGCGATCAGCAGTTGAAGGTAGATTGCCCGGAGCCTTCCATGCCCCAATAGGACCTCTCTTACTGGGTTGCCTCCCAAATCTCCCCCGTCACCTGTTGAAGGGCCAGTGGTGACGTATTTGCCCTCCATACCGAAACCCCTGGTGTTGCCGAAAGCCATAAGAGTTCTCCTGGCCCCGACGCTGCTCCATCATACATATATAATATTATTATCATTATAATAATATATATAAGTCAATTAATCAAATAATAATAATATATTGGTAAATTATTTTTATTATATTCTAAATATTAGAATACAAATAACTTAAAAATAATAATAATAAATAAAATAATTATAATTAAAAGACAAACTGAAATATTATTATTCTAATTATAACTGTTGAGTATCATTTTCAAAATAGAAATAAATAATATAAAATAAATATCCTTACAAATTAAATTTATAAATATAATGGGTAAATAACAAATATATAATATATTAATAGAAATATATGAACATAAGATAATTCATGTTAGGAAAAGCAGCAATGATTAATTTAAGTAAGGAGCAGCCATTCATTAGGAAATAAACATAACTAATCCAAAGTGAAGCGATGCCTATGAAAAGGTATAGATGCTAGTTAACAAAAGAATATGACCTTTCCTAAGAAATCGCAACCCTCTCCAAGTGGGGGGGATATAAAATCAGATTCTATGGAAAGAAGGATGGAGGAAGAAGAATTGGAATTACAAGGGGAGGCTTTTTAGGAAAATAATTCACTAGCAGAGTATATACGTTGCAGATATAAATCTGAAAATGAAGATAAATAAAATAAAGAGAAGTATCTATCATGGTTGGCATATTTGTCATTCTTGCCTTCAATAGTAAATAAGTAATAAGTATAAAGAATGTGTAGATGAGTATATAAATATAGATAGTATAAAATAACATTTTATGAAGATAACATGCAATAAATAAATATAATAAGCAATAAGTATATAGTTACAAATGATATTAAAATAGAAGCACAATAAGTAACGAATATGTAAATATAGATAGTATGTTATTATTTATGGTGAGTAAATGTAAGGTGAGGCCATAGATAGTATGATTATAATATCTTTTATTGTTATGGATAAAGTAATAATAGTATCCATAGACAGCTAAATAATGGGTTATATAAAATGTTATTACAATATCTTTAACATTATTTATGATGTATAGTTGTTGATAGTAAGTTTCTTATTAACAGGGTTTATATAGGTAACATTTTAGTGTTTCATTCATGGATATTTAATTGTAGTACTAGATATGTATATATATGTGTGTGTGTGTGTGTGTGTGTGTGTGTGTATGTATATGTATTTGTATATGTATATGTATGTATGGGTAGATGTGTGAATTAGATATATACAATAATGATGCTTGTAGCAATTATTAAGCATTATGAGTAACTATGATAATTTAAAATTGGTACAGATGATAGATTTCTTAATGATTGATTTACACTAACAGTATCTTCTAAGTGTGAAGACCAGATTGATTGGGAATGAAGGACTTCAATCAAGGTTTCAATTAGTTGAAAAGTACTTGCTAACTCATTTATCAATTGGAACTCAAAGATTTCAGGGAAATTTAGGGCGTTCCCAATCGGGGACATTACATCTTACTTGACCTAATGTGTCCCATTTCAAGTAACTCCTTGATGGCCATCTCTATTTCATCTTTGTGCACTTCAGGTGCTTGTAAGAGGTATTATCACGGGTTTGGCCCCTTCCTCCAATTCAATAATTCTCAATACCTCACTCAAGAGGCCTCCTTGGATGTATGCTGCCAAATACCTTGTTATGCTTGGACATCAAAACTTGTACATCTGCATGATAACTCCTCTTTTGCTGCTCTATAATGGCTGGCATGATGATGCATTTTGTTGCCCACTCTATGTGATCATGCCTAATAAGTCTCTCCATTCTTTTTAAAGAGACTTCATGGCCACCATTTGACACGCCCACTAGTTATTATGATCTCTTTTCATATAAGACATTTGATTACAATGATGGGATTTGGTAGTGGAGACCAGAATTGAACACTTAGACAATTATCTTTATCGCTATCATAATATCATTGATCAATGATGAAGTATCATACTATCAATAATATCAAACATTCAAATGCCATATTATTATAAAATACAACACAACCTTCAGCCTTGCACAAGAAAGGTAGACAAAAAATAAGAGATCATTGATTTGGTCAAATCAAAGCCACAACCACAACCTTCAATGTTGAGTGAGGAGCTGCAATGGAGTGCAAGGATTAGAACCTCCCCCCAAGTTTTCACTTGACTAGGGAAGAGAAAGATTTTAAATTTTTTACTATGCAATTTATGAATTATGAAGATGATTTTCAAAGGCAATCATCATAAATTCATAATAGTTGTCAGCTAACTATTGTATCAGGATTTTGCATGATGATGCAATTTTGTACTCAATTTGTATTCAAATGAATCAAATTTAATAGAAATTACTTTTGTACTCATTTATGGACCCATTGGATATATTGTCATTAAAATTTGCAAAAAAATGTGTTTTTAAAGAAATTAAGCAATTTTTTAAGTTGTGTTTTTGCAGAGTTGCAAATTTTGGGTTTGCCAAGTTTGAGTTTTCCTACTATGGTGTCTCATATACACACCACATAGAATTCATCTCTAATCTCGTACTCGCCCAACTGAATGCTTAAATTCATAATCTTCCTAGTGCATGTGAGGGTGAATCCATCTGCTACCATCATCTTGAAGCCATCAATTTTTTTTGTTCTAATTCCCCTCCTGGCTACCACTCCCTCATCAATGAAATTGTGTGACACTTGTATCAATAAGAGTGACTATCCAATGTCCACATAAAACACCCCGAATTCTGAAAGAACCAACCTTCTGAAAACTACAGAGTTGGGCAAATGTGCCCCCACTTGCCTACTCCTTTTCTGACTCTTCTAAAGAACTTTCTTCCACTTTATCTTTTGAATTAGTTTGCTGTTCTGCACTTTCAACAGCTGATTCATCCTCGAGATAGTACTCAGTTAGCTTGGCTTTAGCCTTTGTTGAGCACTTATGAGTTGGGTCCCATGGTTCTTTACATCGGAAGCATAGTTTCTTTCTCCAGAGGTCAATATCCAACCTTGTAGATCTCTTTGTAATCTGATTTGAATCTCTTTGAAAAGGTTTCTTCCACTTGTCTTTCTTTTGTTGGAGTCCTTTTAACTGAGATTTACTGTGAAAAATAGAGGACTCCATGTCTCTTTCTTTTTTGATTGCCTCTTGTAAAGTTTGTGGGCTAAGGGCCTTAATCCAACCCCTCGAGATCAAATAATTCATCAATGAACAACAAAATCAACCTCCTCTTTGAAATACTGGTCACCATTACTGATAATCTCTAGAAATCAGCAATATAAATATCCACTGAACCCCATTGCCTCAGCTGTGCTATTTCCTTGAAGTGCAATTCGGGATCCTTTTTGTCAATTCTATCAATTAATTTTTGAGTGAACTCTGCATAAGAAACAATCTGATCATGGTCCAAAGTTATCATCTTGTGGTACCACCATTCGTGTGCACTACCATCCAGATGTAAAGTTGCATATTTAATTTCTTCATCTTCAGCCATAGGATTAAGCTGAAAATAAGTATCTAGCTTTTGAACCCAAGCTGTAGTGGTAGTCTTCCAAGAACCATCAAAATATGGAATTGACAACTTACCCACTTTCCTCTGCAATTCATTGTTTTGTGGCCTTCTACCTCCACTTCTATGTGGTCTATGTCTTTGCCTGAATTCTAAATAATCACAGAATGACATTTCAGCCTGAAATTCTGCACCTAATGCCCTCCAATCTCTCATTGCTTGAGCATGCATTTCTTGTTCCATAGGTTCATTATTCACTTCTACAGAGTTATCTCTTAGAATGAAGTTTGGCATGGAGGGTCTAGAATTAACTGAGCCACCAAAACTTCCAGTATGAGCAGCTCTATTATTGATTGTGGATCCTTCAGCCCCATTATTAGCATTTGTTCCAACATTAGCATTGTTTCCTATCATTTGTGCAAACATCTGAGTAATCTGTTGTTGTGATTGTGTCATTTGTTGTTGAGATTGTGCCATAAGTTGTGCATCATTTGATGTTGTGCCCTGGCAAGATCATTTGTTGATGATAGCTTCGGTCAAATATGAATGACGATTGCTGTAAGCATCATCGTCATTTATATATGATCAAAGTTTATCACTCATTGATAAATATTTCTGAAAAATGCATAATCGAATTTATGAGCACATATATAAAATTCAATCTAAATATTTGATGTTATGTTCTGCATTTATTAATCGGAATACATTCAAATATCCGCCACCTTGTAGAAGGTTGTATATGTGTTAGATATACTAACCTTATGATAAACGACTTTTATCCAAGAGCCGCGCGCCCTAAGGACACGTCCCATGAGTGGACGTGCCTCCACTTGTGGAGACACATCCTCCCATGAGACGTGCCTCTTAGGGGCGGGTCTCCTCTCATATTTATGGTGGCTCATTTGTTGATATGCAAACATAGAAATCAATAAATGTTCTGCAATCAGCATATTCGAGTTTAAAAGAAATATGAAATGGATTGAAAATGTTCACCAGTGAGGATCGATAGTTATATAGTGAAGAATTTAATCATTCCTTAACATGGTATCAGAGCCACGTCAGGAAGATCCGATTAAATTCATAGCAAACGAAGAACACTCAGTCCACGCACTCTCCATACCCGCGGTCACACAGTCAAGTACTTTCATTGCGGGCAAGTCAGGCTCCTATCGGGATGCTTCTGCTTGTTACAGGGAAGCCATAATTTTCTAGAATGACTTTGTATTATGGTATACAACATTGACGGATAAGCATGCTATTCATTCCCGTAAAGAGTATTTGAATATACATATGCGGTCCTACATGATTATTGTCGCGCCAACCTACTCAGAGCTACAGGCATTGTATAAACAAGGGACTATACGGGAAGCGAAATTAAAACTAGCACCATGATTCTTGTTTTATAAAGCTTTGGTCAGGTGACGTGAGAAATCTACAGGAGTCTCTGAGATATCGGGTTTGTCATTTCTCACGGATACTGAGCTATCCCCATGAAGTTACGGTCTTCTGAGATGTCCAGTTATAGTCTCGAGCATGGGGTGCACGACTAAAGGCATCGGGACCTGAGGTGGAATCAACTTCATTCGCCGTTCAGGATCTCTAGCCGACGTCACCTAAAACACTGGGAATCAACTTCAGGAAGACAATGGTGGAGATCATGCGACCTCATTTGGTTGCACCATTCTGGAGATTCATCGCACCATCAACAAGAACACTAATTTTTTAAGTGTCGAATTTTCTCAGAAGAGAATAGCGAGTTAGGACTGTGATGGTTGTTGTCGGCATAAGCCCTCTTCCGCATCTAGTGTTTGTAGCCGCCTTCTATATTCTCACAAGAATTATCGTGTGGTGTTGTAAAGCTTGGCATTGGGAGAATTTGGCGCCGATCTGGGAGGTTGATTTCAAATTGGTGGAGCCTCTAGCTCATGTGTTACTCAGGCCACTCTCATGACTAGCGTCGATACTCACTGCACTCATTGTAGCCTCATCATACTCCTGTGTGTGATCAACAATAGCCTAGCTGCCTATGGCGCATTCGAGATAGCTCTTAAATAATGACATCTGCAGATTTTATCATGAACCAGACTGTGTTGGTACCCCCCTGTTTTGAGACATTGTTATTGGTTGTTTCCGTTGGAGTTATTGCGAATACACTCGGGCTCATCTTTAGTAGTCTTTGTAAGCAGCCGATTCACATGGTAAAGAAGTCACATGGGAAAAGTAAATAAGTTCAATTTGACCAATCAACAGCTGTCTGCTTGGGAAGTATCTGTCAGTCCACAATAGTTGGTGATCTGTTAATAGGAAGCGGCTTAAAGTCTAAGAAGAGTTGAAGACTTATTCGCCAGACCATCGGGGCACTCAATTTCTCCTCTCTTAGCATCGAAAGATGGAAACCAGGGAGGTCGGAGTTTTAATCCTCGGTCATCATGGCACTAAGGAGCCTGATATTGGCAAGGTTGAGTGAAGGGATCTGTGCTACCTGGAAATTAAATGAGCACTGTCATAGGAGTCTTCGATTCTCAGCTCATGCGAAGGGCAAACTCGATGCGATCGACGCCGCTATAAAGGGCGGAGAGAGCAGATAGTGTGATTAATCGTTCAGATTCATGACTTCATTTAAGGACGGATCAAAATATTTAAAGAGATAAGTATTCTTTGGTCGATGAGTTATATCATTTATTTTTGATCTTGTGAATTCTCTTGAATTGTGTTGTGTTCACTAATAAGATCCTTTGAAAATTTCATTCATGATATAACTTGTATGATTTTTACCTTGATATTTCTTTGGATAGTTATGAACTATTTATAATCTCTTTTAAATGCTTTCAGGACAGATCAGAAGCATAAAAGATTGTTTACAAAAGAAGAAGAAAATGAGGACTCTGCTTGCAACCATTAGACTGTGTGGATGGCTAAAGTCATCCCTTCTAAAAGGAAGTAATTAGAGCTTCAGAGGGAGTCTCATCTTCACTTGTTGTAATGCTTTGAGATAGAGAAATATGAGGTGAAAGCCTTGTTCATCTTTGAGACTGAGATGAGGTGTCATGTTGAGAGACTCCATGACGACAGGTCCCAGAATCTAACTTCAGAAGTGCCCCATGCACCCGCAGTATGGCTTAAGGGGGGGTGTTGGATATAAGCCACACCCGAATTAATGATGGGCTGGCCACAAGAGGCCAATAGCTCAGTTAATAGAGCACTCCAGCTACAAATGGAAGATCCTAGTGAAAGCTCTAAGCCAGTTCATGTGCGAGCCAAAGGAAATTCACCTTATGGCTGTAAAAATCTTCAAAGCACCATTGGATTTGTTTAGGCTATGAGTGTGAAATATACCGGCCAATTTTTTCATTTTTGTTACACAGCTAAGTGCACCCATTAGCATTAGTGTAATCATGAACCCACTGAAGGGAACCCTAGACTTTTTGATCAACCCAGATCCCAGCAAGGGCAAGGTGAGAGCATACTCGCAGGGGATCGTTAGCAATAAGAACTGGCTGAAAATAACTGAAAGGAAAGCAATCACTCTACCACTTATTCAGCGGGAGGACTTGAATGGAAAGAGCAATGCTGAATTCAAAGATGCAACTCGACCACTTATTCAGCAGGAGTAGGTTGACGGCTCAGCCGATCAACAACATGATAATGCAGTACAGTAAAGTAACAGGCGGCAAGCCGACCTCTTCCACAATCATGGGAATTACAATGAGTTAAGTATGAAGGATGAATGGCTGACAGTACTACTGTTCAGCTTACAATATCATAGAAAACTTGCCAAGCATACGTGATTAGAAGGTATAACATGCTGCAATAATTGTAAAGGACTCCCCTATACTCTTCTAAATTTCCAAGACCTAAACTCAACTCCCACACCCCATTTTTTTACCAATCTGGTTATGCAGACCTGCACTGAAACTGCAGAATCAGCAACACAGAAATTCACAAAATGAAGATAACTTCTTCAAAACTCACCCAAACTTCATGAAGTAAGCTGCAATATAGTCTAATACTATAGGCGCCCAAGATGAAAGCATAAAACAGACTCAAAAGACCTCTGATTATTTGGCACGCAAAACCAAGCAAACACAAAAAGGTACGGCCAAAGAGAAGGGGCGATTTGCTCTATAAAATTCAATGCTTGGATATAAATTCTGAGATTTGGAGGAAGGGGTCGCCTCAACCTTCCAAATGCATTTCCTCAATACCCATAAGCAGAATAAAATCGTCCATAAACATATGATTGATTATTTAGATCAGCCACAGGCAAAACAGCAACTGTGAAAATGACAGAAATACATGAACTCAAACTCCAAAATGCAAAACAGTAAACTAGAATCTTACTCTCAACTAGTTGCTATATTTCAAGCAAGAAGTCAAGCCTAGCTAGGAGGTATGCATCCCTCGAAGCAATCCTAATACCATTCCGGCAGCATAACTTTGCATAAAATTCAAGATGCTGAATGCAGACCCCAAGCTTCCTTTTTATAACTTTTGCCAAGCACCTCTAGAACCTTCCAGAAGGTGCACTCCACTCAAGAAACCCTAATTCTTTTTGACCTTTTGACTTCTCAAAATGGCGTCCCTTTTTCCAAGGCATAAATTTGAACTTTCCTCATAATTAAAATCCTCCTTGCTTTTGGCATCCACTTTTCCCAAACTAACATAAAACCTTTGATAAATATTTCATTTAATTCTTGATGGGGCGCCCCACCCATAAAATCCCCTTTTTAAAACAACTTAGGTCATGATACTAGACCAAGGGGGTTATAATTAAAATAAAACATTACTTTAATTAAAACAACTTATCTCTCCAAAAACTACATCCAGGCGCTGATTCTGCCACTGCCAACTACACCAACTGATGAGGGAAGCCAAAAAGCCCGAAGCCCATGGGACCACTGCCAGAAATAGAATTTACTAAAAATAGTAAATTCAGGAAGTAACTCGGATCATCATGCAAATTATATCATCACGAAGCTCTCTGAAAACCCAGAAAGATGCTGCCAACCAAACACCAAGCTTCCAGAAGCACACTCCAACAAACGTTGAAACATCCTCCTAGAAGGTAGGGAACCCTAATTTTTGCTTCCAAGTAGTCTACGGGTCACCAGAATAGACTAACGATCAACTGTCAGATCACCGTCGAGAAGGGGACATTATAGAGTGTAACCGATCAAAAAAGCACATCAAGATGTTGCTTCAGTTTAGGATCGGCTATGATCTCTTGGATCTGCAGAAAACAATCTTCAGTTGCACAAAGCTCAATGGAAGCTGAAAACATTGTAGCCTCAATGGGAGCAAGAGAAGCAGTTTGGCTTCGTAAATTGCTTGTGGGACTCCTTGATCTAAGCACATTGAGATCCCCTATCTTTATGTAAGAGATATGGTGGAAAGGAAAGTGATCCAGTTGGAGTATATTAGTTCAAATATTTAAACAGTGGACATACTCAACAACTTCTCTCCAGAGTTAAGGTTGAACTCTTCGGGAAGAAAACTTGGTATGTAATTTGACATTATGTTTGAAATTCAAATTTGTTTATAAGTTGTACTAATATATAAAGATGTTTAATGTGTAAATTCTTTTGTCATGTGTGTGACTCCATTACCTTATGGGCCTACTCCCCCTGTGTACATTATTAAAAGATGACGATCTTTCTAATAATGAACACTTGTATTTAACATTGTAAAGTGACGACTCTACAATGATAAACTATCATGATAGATATCATGTGACTTGATATCTGTGGACATGTCATGATAGTATCTCTTGGACACCTTGATGGACATCATGGGACTTGATGTCATCTGAAGATCATTGTGATCCTTAAAGAGATAATCATGGTGGATATTTATATCCGTGGTTATGCCATGAATTATGGTAGACATCATGTGACTTGATGTTAGTGCACATACCATAACGAAGATGTGTTATGAAGAATGTCATGTGACTTGACACTTTCAGAAGCATACCATATCTTCTGATATCACGAGTTATGTGATATCACTTTATACCTGTTTGGAGTTTATCCTCCCTAGCTAAAAGGGAGTGCTAGTAGAGTTTATTTTCCCTAGATAAGAGGGATTTTTGAACAAATGAAGATGTGTTATGAGGAATGTCATGTGACTTGACACTTTCAGAAGCATACCATATCTTCTGATATCACGAGTTAGGTGATATCACGTTTACTTGATGGAAGTTATCCTCCCTAGTTAAAGAGGGAGTGTTGAATAGTGAAGATGTGTGATGAAGTATGTCATGAGACTTGACACTTTCAGAAGCATTTCATATCTTTCGATATCACAAGTTAGGTGATATCATTTTGTACTTGATTGGAGTTCTCTTCCCTAGCTAAGAGGGGGTGTTGAATAATAAAGATATGTCATGAAGAATGTCATGTGACTTGACAATATTGAGAAGTCATACCATGTCTTAGATATCACGTGTTAAGGTGATATCTCTACTCATTTGATTTGAAATATCTTCCCTAGCTAAGAGGGAGTGTTGATGATAGCTTCGGTCAGATATGAATGACGATTGCTGTAAGCATCATCGTCATTTATATATGATCAAAGTTTATCACTCATTGATAAATATTTTTGAAAAATGCATAATCGAATTTATGAGCACATATATGAAATTCGATCTAAATATTTGATGTTATGTTTTGCATTTATTAATCGGAATACATTCAAATATCCGCCACCTTGTAGAAGGTTGTATATGTGTTAGATATACTAACCTTATGATAAACGACTTTTATCCAAGAGCCGCGCGCCCTAAGGACACGTCCCATGAGTGGACGTGCCTCCACTTGTGGAAACACGTCCTCCCATGAGACGTGCCTCTTAGGGGCGGGTCTCCTCTCATATTTATGGTGGCTCATTCGTTGATATGCAAACATAGAAATCAATAAATGTTCTGCAATCAGCACATTCGAGTTTAAAAGAAATATGAAATGGATTGAAAATGTTCACCAGTGAGGATCAATAGTTATATAGTGAAGAATTTAATCATTCCTTAACATCATTCATCATGTTTTCCAAACTAGAGGATTCTATCCTTCTTTCACCCATTTCAAAAATATCCAACTTTTCTTCTTGATCAATCTCTGGTTGTGTTTCCAAATCCAAATTAGACCTGTTTTTCCTCGAGTAGTAATGATGGGTACTAGGACGCATCACTCACCAACATTTGCAAGAATTTTTTGTGCTCTTATACAACTATAAGATTCTCCTACCAATTTAATATTTGCACCTTTCCAATGTTTTAGAGACGAGTGTTGGTCATACAATTTGCATTCTTTTTTGAAGAGGCTTTTTTCTTGATGTTTGCTTATACGATTTAGAAGAAGTGAAATTGTTTGCATTATAACCATTGCCAACATTCGTAGATACTTGACATTTCATCAAACAATTAACATGCAACCAAATATGACTAAATTTACAAGGAAAACCATTCAACTTCAAACTGTTCATAAAACTCAAAGATATAAATTTAAATTCTGGTCTCTTAATATTGGATTTATGGTATTCAATTGCCAGGAATGCAACTTCAGCTAACACATTCCATTGTGACTTGTAGTGAACTGCTACTCCTTGGGTTTACCACTCTATGGACGTAGATTGCTCTGTTCATATTTATTGCTTATACATCTGATATAATTTACACAGCACCTCCCTGTTAAATTACTTGCACCTTAACGTCCTTTCCTTAGGAATCATGTCACTTGATACATGACTCCAACCAGCTTAACTGAGTTAACAGCTGCACTTCCCAAAAAAAAAAGACTTCCATCAGCTTCAATTAATTAAAGCTCAGCTATTCCAATGTTTGTAACAGACTCACACACCCCTTTTCTTCTACCAGCAATTGATATATTAACAGTTTGAGAATTGTGTTCACATTAGCATGTTAAAAGATGATTTCACTCAGCCATCCTTCTACAAAATTTAATTTATGCTCAATGGTATCAAACTCCATGCCCCAACTGTAGATAGGTGATCCACTGGAAACAACTAAAGGCTCAACCACACATTTATTTCTCACGTCCCTTTGATCTAATAATTTCATCAATGAAATACTTCCATTGTGTGAGTAGTATTAAAGAAAGGCAGTATCAACCAGGTAGCAGAAATCTTCCATACCTATATACTATTTACCATAACATGCCTAGACATATATGTAATTTTTTCCCTTGAATCATTTTCAGAAATCACACCTAGCAAAGAGAAAACAAATGGCAATCTCCCTTGAAGAAAGTTACACCCAACAATATAAAATCAAATTTGCCCTCCAAAATTCATGTATCTGAAGATTTTCCAATAAGCCCTTGATCAATTCTAACAATCAATACATAAATACAGGCACCAACTCTGAATAAATCGATCAGCCATCAACCAGGGAAGATCTCACACCACCGTAGTTGATATTCTCCGCGAGGGTTTTCATCCTGAGGAAGTTCTTGGAGAAAATACTCTGCTAACATTCACAATAATTATTCCCGCATAGAGTAATGAGCCCCAATAATTTTCTTTTCATATTTCCCAAATCCCAACGCCTTCTTTTTGGGAAATAAATAATATATAATCAATTCCTTATGTCCCCATTTTAATTTCCCAAATGAGCATAAAATAATAACACCTTTAAATATTTTTTCTTTTTAGCTACTCATTATTATCAAATAAGTCACTTTTAAATATTTAAATAAATACTTAGTGAACTTATAATTAAATAATAACGAAAGCTTTTATTTAATTTTATCCATCTAACTTACGAAAACACCTCCAAATCACCAAATTCTGAACTAGAATTATTCCAAACTCTGCTACTCCAAGAACTACGGAGCTCCCTTAACTATCATAGTCAGCCCACGAGAACCCAAGAGATAGGCTAACTATCGACGAAACAGGCTAGCTTAGGAAGGGGACATTATAAAGAAAGCAAGGTTTTTCAAATCGTACGATCCATAGTACAATGATGTCCTCTGTTCACAATCAGGTGACCACCCCATCGTACAACATCCTTTCCTCACCATATGGCATCATTATCTTCACAACATACAGCCTGTAGGTCTTCATCGCGTACAACACTTGCATAGTGTACAACTTCAATATCTTCCACTTTGCAACGTACGATGTCTTCCATTTTTCAATGTATAGCATCTTAGACAATGGTGTCAATATCTCACCGTACGATAGGCAACTCTCTCCATGTACGATCAATAAATTTGCACATCGTACGACGACCTTTGTTAGGCGATTATCTCCTTTGTGTTGTACGACAAGCCATTTAAAGTGATATTGTTGGGAAATTTTTTGTAACTTAAGTAGTAGCACGTATGACAATTGCTCGATTGAGATAGTTACAAAGGATTGTATGGCTTACTCATTTTGCATCCCCTTCCTGCATCATACAAGCACAATCTTTCTACATCATACGGCCTTTCCCTCGGCCAGGTAGTTATTGAAACCATTTTTTGATTTGGCATTGGCTATTTAAGCAATTCATTTGAGCATACCAACAAACATATTTCACAGCCACTATGGATGCCAACAACAAAGGCAAACAAGTGATGGATCACTACAGGCCAAGGATTTCATCAAGGAAGAATGACAAAGGGAAGAATGAAGACAACACAACCAACTCCATATCTTGGGAAAGTCTCACAGGAAGTGAATGCCAAGCATGGTGTCTAAGCAACACATATCATCATCCATTAAAGCTCGTGCTCCAACATGCCCAAATAAACAAGGTTGCTCAACTTCCTTTTTTAAATTATCGGGAGTTCAAGCCTTCTTGAAATCGATGATAGCTAATTACAAGCAGCACGCACATAAATCGGTGATTGAGTATATGGGATGTTCGGTTATGATTTCCTTTCAACCAACTAACTTCAAGAAGGTTTTTGGTGTGCCATCTTCAAGAAACACTGTTTGTAAACCGGTTGGCAAGATCATGCCAAAACAAAAGTAAGCATCCCTTCGCTAGTTGTTTTGACCTAATTAAAACCCAATAGGAAAAAGAGACCATATGGAGTGTAGGAAATCGAGGGTTCGTAAACATTTGTTAGCAAATGCAAAATGGAAGTGCGTGATGGATTTGATCAAATGTCGATTGTTAGGTGCTAGTCAGGCATCTAATATTTCCATTTGGATTGTAGATTACCTGATTGGCCTCACTATAGGAAAGATTTGTAATTGGGCACAACTTCTATCCGAACGAATAAGGGAGTTCTTATCATGTAAACATAAGGCCTTCTATATGACACAACTTGAGATTGCCTTGTTTTTGAATGCTATCTTCACTCAAATTCTTGTTGATAAATTGGGAAAGTTTCAACTGGACGTCGACTATGACTCCTCTTGGCCTACAATATTTAGATGGACTACTTTAGATGCCTAGGCTCATTCAAGGGTGGAAGTTAGATCTAGTTGTAAGAAGCAGAAACACAAAGATCTATTAGGTGAAGGAGAAGACAACAATGAGGATGATTATGAGCAGATTGAGTTGTCCTCTACATCGGGCACCACACCCACATACACTCATTTAGTCAAAGTTGTGTCTACAGCTATTGAGGCTCAGTCCATAGTTCCATCGAATATCGTTGTAGTGGAGAACATTCCTATCAGCAACAACATTCCTACTTTATTGGTTTCGGTGGATTTGCTTGTGTCACTTGCGCCCTCCAAACAAATTGATAGTTGGTTGGGACTCCTTGGAGCTCTAATTGATGCTTAGAATATTCTCCCATCCAACCCTCCTCAAGATATTACCATGGGGACAAAGGAGCTCGGGATGATTCAATCTATTGGCGAGAGTGTGCAACCATTTCCCACACAAGCAACTATGCCTACTGTTAAGCTGATGCAGGAAGGTGAGCCTTCTCTAGCACCGCAGCCACCTCCAACCACCTAGGAGCTACCCACAGCTATCCTTGCCAACCCATCTATTCAGGAGTAGGAGTTTAGTGACTTGGAAGGGATTATCATTGAAATTGCTACACCAGATGAGGTTGATCCTCTAGGTACCATTCACAGGTAAATACAGGATTTAGAATCGATGGTCATTGTTATATAGGAAGTCATGGATATTTCTTGACAATTGGATTGTACTCATTCTCCTTTGGTATGGAAAGAGGCCCAACACATCCTGGTGTTCATGAAGGAAGGATGTGAGGTAGAGTTCAATAGCATATTTGTCTCTAGAGGATGGCCTGAGATTGAGACTCTTGAGATGACAACAACCTGGCAACCTACCAGACCTACTTTTGGGGGGAAGGATGGGAAGGGAATTATAACTTTATTTGGTATGGAGGCCACATTCTGAGAGATATTTTTATAAGCTAAAGCGCCAAAGAGTCTCCAATATTCAGCTTACAAACCAAATAGATGAGGCTATAAGAATGTCACAGAAGGTGCGTGCTGAAGCAGATGAACTCACTTAGCGCTTTCAGGAGCAACTGGCTCAGCAATCACATCTTCCAAAAGTTGAAAAGGCTAAAGTAGCAACCAAAGATGTAGAATTGGCTAAGAAAGACTGCCAGCTAGCAGAAAAAGATAAGGAGATTGAGCGGATCAAGTGCCGAGGCACAAATGGTGAAGGCTGCTAAGGAGAGGGAACTGTTAGCGGTTCATCATCTCAAGCTACAGACAAAGGAGGTTTACAGGCTACGCCACTCTTAGACATCCACTCCTCATCTACTTGGCTCCAAGGATGTCTTTTCACCCACCTTCTTAGTAGATTCAGTAGATATTTTGTTTTGTTGTTTTGCCTCCCAACTTTGTTTGTCAATTATCTAGAAGATGTCTTTCTTTTTTTTTGTTTGCGGCGGGAGAGCGGGGGGACAGAGGGGGGTGTTAGTGTTTCTTAGATCAGATTAGATAATCAATTTAACAAAAGAAATGCAACACATAAGACAATGAACACAACAAGATACCCTGGGAAAACCCTCCTCTTGAGGGAGAAAAACCCAGCAAATATATCTCTTATATATTGAAGGAATAAGAGCAGAAATCTGCTTGAACTCAGGCCCAACACAATGCCGAATTTGATACAATGAATAATAGCACCTCTCCTAGATGCAAAGATACAAATGAATATGTTTCTCCTTGAAATCGGTCTGCTGCTACTACAAATGATGATCTGCTGATTAAGTATGAACTTCTTCTAGGACTGCGAATTCTGCTCTGCCAATAAAATGCGAACTTCTTGATATTGAATTGTTTAATAACCAAGAAGTGACCTTGTATTTATATCTCCTAGGCGCCTCTTCACTTGGGTCGGCCTTTGATAAATATTTAATAACAATTAAAGTCGGCCAGAATAAGTACATGATATAAATCAAATATAAGGTCGGCCCATGTATTTAATATGTGTCTAGTGAAGACCGACGCTGTATTAACATCAACACTCCCTCTCAGCTAGGGATGAACTTCCATCTGCACAAGACACATTATGTTAGAATGAAAACAAAATAAAATATCACCTCAACGTGATATTAACCATTATGGCTACTCCCATAGATGGTAAAAACTCATCACGGATTCTCTCACGTGATGTTGTCATGGAGTCACACACATGACATCCACCATAGCTTCTCCCAGAGGGTGGAAACAAGGGCTTTCACCTCAACTCTCTCTCATCAGAGAATTGCATTATCAAGGACTTTCACCTCAACTCTCTCTCAGCAGAGAATTGTATTAACAAGGGCTTGCACCTCAACTCTTTCTCAGCAAAGAGTTGCATTCTCAACAAGGATCACTGATTACTGAGACTCTTTCTCAGTCACGGCTGCATTCTCCACCATACCAAGTTTCTCCCGGAAGTATACAAACTTAATCCTGGCGAGAGGCTTGGTGAGAATGTCTGCCGTTTGCTCTTCAGTGCTGATATACCTCAACTGTATAGCTTTCCTTTGTACCATATCTCTAATATAGTGGTACTTGATCTCAACATGTTTTGTTCTGTCATGAAACACAGGATTGACAGAAAGCTTCACACAGCTTTGATTATCACAGTGTATAATAGTAGGCTCCATTGATTGTCCAAACAATCCTGCAAGGAGCTTACGAAGCCACACTGCCTCACGAGCTGACACACAAGCTGCAATATACTCTGCTTCAGTTGTACTCAAGGCCACTGAAGACTGTTTCCTGCTACACCAGGAGATCATAGCAGTCCCCAAACTGAAGCAACAACCAGAAGTACTCTTCCGATCTGAGACACATCCTGCCCAATCAGAATCAGTAAAACCATGCAGCTCCAAATCCACATTTGAAGAATATCTCAACCCATATCCAATTGTGCCACATAAATATCTCAGGATATGTTTAGCTGCTACAAGATGTATTTGCTTTGGTTCACACATAAACTGGCTAAGTGCACTCACTGCATAGCAGATATCAGGTCTAGTGTTAACTAGATACATCAATGAACCAATCAACTGTCTATACATCGTAGAATCCACTGGTTCTGAACTAGCTGCAGCTTCTTTCAGCTTATCTAAATTAGTCTCCATGGGTGGACATAGGTTTGCAATCAATCATACCAAACCTTTTGAGAATGTCAACAGTGTACTTCCCTTGACTTAGAATCATCTCATCTGGCTTTTGCCAAACTTCTAAGCCAAGAAAGTAATGCATGAAACCTAGATTCTTTATCTCAAATTCTGAAGCTAATTCCTTCTTGCATTTTAGAATTAGATGTTCTTCACCAGTAATGATCAAGTCATCAACATATAAAACCAAAATTAATGCTTCACCATTTACTACTTTGAAGTAGAGGTTAGAATTTGCATCATTCTTTGAGAACCCCAGACTTGAGAGATACTGATCAATTCTTTCATACCAAGCATGAGGAGGTTGTTTAAGACCATACAAGGCCTTCTTCAGCTTGCAGACATGAGACTCTTTCCTATGCACCTCAAATCCTTCTGGTTGCTCAATGTAAACCTCTTCTTCTATTATGCCATTCAGAAAAGCTGTCTTTACATCCATTTGGTGAATCTTCCATCCTCTAGATGCAGCAATAGCAATGATGGTTCTAACAGACGTGTAACGAGCCACAGGAGCAAAGGTTTCTTCATAGTCAACTCCCTCTTTTTGTGAGAACCCTCTAGCCACAAATCTAGCCTTGTGTTTCTCAATGCTCCCATCAGCTGCATGCTTGATCTTGAAGAGCCACTTAGAAGACACCACAGATTTGTCTTTGGGTCTAGGAACTATATCCCAAACATCGTTCTTAAGTATAGACTGATACTCCTCAATCATGGCATCTTTCCATACTTGTTGACTAGAAGCTTCTTCAACATTTGAAGGCTCTGACTCAATAATCTGACTCATCAAGGCAACATAACTAGAGAACTTGTGAGGTCTCTTGCTTTCTCTGAAGGCTCCTCTTGGAGCTGCAAACCTTTCTGCTTCCTGCATTGTCCTGCGAGCCCAAAGAGGTCTTTTCTTTCCAATCACAATGTCTAGAGGCCCATCAGTAGGATCCAAAGGCTCAGCTGGATCAATATCTTCTTTAGGTTTTGTATCCTCCTTCAGATTCTCTGGAATATGGTCAACTTCCATATCTTGAGGAGGTTCTTCTTCATCAACCTCCATAGGAGTGCCTTTGGACCTTCTATAAGCAACATCTTCCTCAAATGTGACGTCTCTACTAATCTCAATAGACTTCTGTCCTGGAATGTAAATCCTGTAAGCTTTTGATGTCTCACTGTAGCCTACAAGAATTCCTTTCTTCCCAGAAGGTTCTAGCTTTGTTCTCTTTTCCTTTGGAATATGAACATAGACTGGACAGCCAAAGATCCTCAAATGACTAACTTCAGGCTTCACGCCTGAGAATGCTTCTTCAGGAGTTTTATTCTCTAAGATCCTGTGGGGACTCCTGTTTTGAACATAGACGGTTGTTCTTGATGCTTCAGCCCAAAGAGAGATTTGTAAGTCTTGATCATGGATCATAGCTTTCACTGCTTCCACAATAGATCTATTCTTCCTTTCAGCGATACCATTTTGTTGTGGATTATAGGGAACACTGAACTCCCTCTTAATCCCTGCTTCAATACAAAAGTCTCGAAAAGTGCCAGAAGTGTATTCTCCACCATTATCAGATCTCAATACTTTGATCCTCTTCCCAGACAGATTTTCAATCTGTGCTTTGAATTCTCTGAATCTTTCTAATACTTCTTCTGATTCTTTAGATCTCAAGAAATATATCCAAGTCTTTCTAGAGTAATCATCAATGAAAATAATATAATACAAGAAACCACTAGATGATGCACTAGACATTGGACCACACAAATCAGAATGAATGAGATCAAGAATACATTTAGATCTACTTTCACTGGAATGAAACGTACCTTTTGTGTTCTTGCCTAGGGCACATCCCTTGCATGTACCTTCATGTTCTTGATCGAATTTCGGAAGACCGGTGACCATCTTCTCCATGATAGGTAGAGCACGAAAGTGAATGTGAGCCAATCTTCGATGCCAAAGATCACACATGCTGGTACTGTTATGCACAAGTGCTTGAAGAGGACGAGTGCACAGCGTGTAGAGACATTCATGTCTAACTCCAATCACTTGAGCAGTTTTGAAGCTGGAGTTCTTTGCCCATATAAGAACTTTCCCTTTAGAGAAGGCAACTTGATAACCTTTGTCTTCTAATGCTGAAATTGAAACAAGGTTCCTCTTTATCCCTGGTACGAACAGTACATCATTCAACTCCAAAGAAATTCCAGAATCCAAGTGAAGAGTGGAGTTTCCAATCCCTTTTACAGAATATCTAGCATCATCTCCAATAACAACTTGATCACTGGAGTTGCTTTCCATTAAGTTTGAAAGATGACTTCTGAATCCGGTGATGTGCCTAGAAGCACCACTGTCAATCAACCAAGTATTAGAGTCAGTAGAAACATTGCTAGACAAGGCTGAATAAAATAGATAATCACTGGAGTCCTTTTGTAGAGCAACTTCTTCAACATCTGCAGTGGCAACTTGAAGCTTAGGTCGTTGGGGGCAAACCCTCGCAAAGTGACCATACTTATCACAACGAAAACATTGAATCTTGGACATGTCTCGTTTCCTTTTGAAGGTAGGAGCATCTTCATTTCCATCTTCTCGATTCCTTTTGAAGAAACCTCTCTTAAAGCCTTTTCCTTTGTTTGATGAATGAGAGGTAAGTACTTGTAATTCTTCATTCTTTGAGCTTTGACCAATCCCCCTTGCTGTTAGTCTTGACTCTTCTTGAATGCAATCAATCCTCAATCGATCAAACTTGGGAAGTTCGGATCTTGCACTGATTCCTTGGATGAACGCCTCCCATGAAAGCGGAAGACCATTGAGAGCAAGCATAGTCAGTTCTTTATCATCAATCATGTGACCAATAGTGGAGAGTTGATCTTTTATCTCTGAAATCCTCATGAAGTATGTAATAACAGATTCTCCTTTCGCCATTTTCACATGATGAAGTTGTTGCTTCAGAGCAAGGGCACGACTGGTGTTGTTGATTTCGTACATCTCTTCCAAGGTTGTAAACATCTCTCTTGCTGTATCCAACTTGAAGATAATTGGTACAATATGATCCTTGACGGAATCAACCAATGCTTTCTTTGCCCTAGTGTCTTTCTTCCTCCATTGCAGCTTCTCTTCTTCCCCCTCAGGTTCGGGAACTTTTGTTTTCACAAACTCAGCCAAGTCATTCTCTTCCAAAGTTAGCATGAACCTGAACCTCCATGATATGTAGTTCGAGATCCCTTCGAGTCTATCCTCGATTTTCAGACCGTTCACCATCTTGAGAAATTTAGAAGATAGACTGAAAAAAGAATAAGGTGAGTGTTGCGAACTAAATCTGATCACGATCTTTTTCACACCCGCTCTGATACCATGTTAGTGTTTCTTAGATCAGATTAGATAATCAATTTAACAAAAGAAATGCAACACATAAGACAATGAACACAACAAGATACCCTGGGAAAACCCTCCTCTTGAGGGAGAAAAACCCAGCAAATATATCTCTTATATATTGAAGGAATAAAAGCAGAAATCTGCTTGAACTCAGGCCCAACACAATGCCGAATTTGATACAATGAATAATAGCATCTCTCCTAGATGCAAAGATACAAATGAATATGTTTCTCCTTGAAATCGGTCTGCTGCTACAAAATGATGATCTGCTGCTACAAGATGATGATCTGCTGATTAAGTATGAACTTCTTCTAGGACTGTGAATTCTGCTCTGCCAATAAAATGCGAACTTCTTGATATTGAATTGCTTTAATAACCAAGAAGTGACCTTGTATTTATATCTCCTAGGCGCCTCTTCACTTGGGTCGGCCTTTGATAAATATTTAATAACAATTAAAGTCGGCCAGAATAAGTACATGATATAAATCAAATATAAGGTCGGCCCATGTATTTAATATGTGTCTAGTGAAGACCGACGCTGTATTAACATCAACAGGGGGGTCCTGGGGGGGCTGATGTAGTCCGTAATAAATCATATTTGTTTTATTGTAATTGACAAAGCTAGTTCCCGATAGTTGGCAATGACCGACAGTTAGTAGTCTTCAACCACCGTCGGCCATCTTACATATTTCTAATTGTACACATGATCAGGGACTGCATGCATGGGATTCCTAGAACATTTTGTAAAATCTTTTGAATGAATATATTGACATATCTTTTCGAATTGTTGTTTGTAGTATTCTCGTATCTACTTTACTGTTTGCTCTGTTATAATCAATCAATTAGAGTTAGTAAACACATTTGACAACAGTTGATGAAGCAAAGTTCTCATGTGCATGCCTGAGCACAAAATTATTTTGAAGTCACTTTGTTCTCCAACACCTAGAGACAACAAGAAGCAGTCATAGTCACATTGAACTCAAATGAACACGTGTTCACTTGCAGACACTGAGCCATTTTATTAATTGCATGTGCAAATTAACATCCATTAGGAACATTTTGACTCCTTACTAATCAGGATGTTTCAAGCCATATCTAACCTGTATGAAAATTCTCTGATAATTCCAAGTTTGGTGCATTTTTGTCGAATCTCTTTCTATTTATCTATTATCTATGGTTGCAACTGTCAATGAGAATCTAATATTAACTGCTCCCTTTTATGCAATTACATAATAATGTAACCGAATTTAATATTTCAAATGTTGTCAGGTCTTTCGCTACAAATTTGAGGTTTTAGCAGTGCATATTTGTTTTGTACACTTTTTTTGGGTAAACTGCATCAATGTTTTTAATTACGAAATTTCCTGGGAAATCAGCGAGATACTTAACTCCATATTATTAGTAAATTCAGATTTCCAGAAGCTATGCCTACTTTGCTCTTATAGTAAATATGTATCTCTATTCTTTAATTGATGAAGTGAACGTGACAGCATATTGGATTCAAAAGAACAACTTGCATGAAACTTCCCTTGATGAGATGTTCTATAATATAGGTATAGTAGATTAACCAGCATCTCATGGGAAAATTCCAACATAAAACTGTTATCTTGATTACAGCTTCCACAAAACTTGCTCAGTGACTGCACTTCATTGCAGAGTATCTTGCTTCATGAGAATCCAATATCTATGGAACAATTCCAGCAGGTAAAGAGTTGGTTATTCATCAAAACTTGCACGTACCATTGGTTTTAGCTTTAAAATTTTGACTAGAAATTCTATTCTGATTATTTACTCTTTCTTGCTTTCTGAACTTGTGAGAAGATGGTGGGATACCAAGAGTTTGAATCTAGAAGGAAGAGAAAATTCGACAAACAGATTGATTCAAATGTATTAATGAACTCAAAGGGCCTTGACGAAGGTCTTGATTTATAAGTTATCAAGTAGGGCATTCCTATGGTATTAACCATTTCATGAACAATTGATTTAATGTTTCAAGATGTTTGATAAAATAGTTGAGTTATGAGTATCATTAGGTTTCATGGCAATTTCCATTAGAGCAATAAATTTGCATGCTCGTCAGTTTCCTTATGAAGTTTCTATTCACTCTCTATTTTTTCAAGCCCAGCACATTCAAATGGAAGGTGATCTAATTGCAAGCATCAACCATAATGTTCAATTTTATTCTAACTAATATTATGGGTCATTCAAATAAAACGAAATACGTGCTTCTGTTCTTATAATCTTTTTATATTTACTCCTTAGCAGTTCAGTCTGAGTACCCAAGTACATGTCTGAATGTATAATTTGCATATGGGTAAAGTCATTGCAAATGGAACATTCACAGCCAAGCATTATGTGCACAAATGGATGATGTTTGCACCTAGAATAGCACCTTTATGGATGACGTTTGCATTTTCAGCATGATGGGAGGTATGCATGTCAATTTTTCTGCTCTTTGTATTGATTCTTTCATACAGAATCACAGATAGGAAAAAATTTAGCTAGTATGCATTGTTTCTGGTTTTGACTCTCTGAGTTTTTCCCTCAATGTTTCGGATCAATCTCCACAATCCATCATTGAGAAGAAGAAAGCAAGAGAAAATAAATGGTGGATCATGAATTTTGATTTAAAATGTTGAAGGAAAAAACTCACATAGCACAGCCAAAACCCAGTGTTAACCCAAGTTTCCGGGATGGGAACGACAGGGGATGGCGGGACGAGTCCCCAAGTCCCTGATTTTTCAAGCCAATTTTGGGGACGGCTATATAAAATATAGGAAAATTTTAAATATATAGGGAAATTTTAAATATTCATATGAAAAAATGGATAAAGCATGCATATATACATTACAGAAACTTAGAATAGAGCATTTGTGTTAAAAATTCATTGTCAATACTCAATATGCATTCAGAATTCAGAATTCATTGTCAATATGCATGTGATATTAAACAATTACATACAAGTTATAAACGTATAACTAAATGCCCAAAGGCAAAATTGCTGCCATATAGTTTTTTTTTTTCAATTATGATATGAAAATCAAAATAAAAAATGCATAGTACACTGCTGCCATCCCCTCTCCTCAGGACGTTTCCAGGACGGGGACAGGGGGATTTAGACCAGGGGACGTGTCCCCGGGCAACACTGCCGAAACCCGAAACAATGCATACTAATATCATGGACTGTGGAAATTACATGTTTGCAAAAATTTAGCTAATTATTCAAAAATTCCTCATCAAATGAGATTGGTGCAAGGATTTAGAGGTTATACCTCACTCATGCCTCGGTGCTAAGAAGTAGCAAATCCAATTTAAGGTCTATACTCTATATACAATAGGGAGAATGGTGGAAGAAGTATCATCAGTTATCTGTTCAAGTTTAAATTTGGAGAAGACCTCATTGATAAGCAAAACTAATAGAGGGAGAGGGGAAAAGGTCTCGCTACAGACTCAGTGAGAGCTTAGGAGATAACCCAACTGTAATAATGAGGGTAACAAATAATTTGTATGGTGATTTCAGTTCAAACTCCTCCTTTTACATGCATATGCCCTATATTATTTTGCATTTAGGAGTTTTACCTCATCTATAAATTAGGGTTAGTTGTAGATTTTGGTAGTTGGCTTCTATCATTCTTTGGCAAAAGTTGGCCATTAATTTGAATATGATCTAACAATTAACTGTAGAATAATCGAAGGTGAATTATCGAGCCCTTTGAGATACCAATCCTGTGATGTACGATTATATAACTTCTATTACAGCATGGGATCTACGGTATTGACTTTTCCCATATCATTTTAGTTTTAGGTGTATGAATAAAGGGGATGCCTCAACTTAATGCATTGTGTTTCTTTTATTCCCTATTCTATTTACTATCTTAGTGCTTGAGTGAGTGCCTTGAAAGGCATTTTCCTTTTGTTGGTGTCCTCTATGTGATTTACCCCATATTCTGGTAATTTTCTACATTTTATAGGCAGATATAATGGCAATAACAGAAGATAGTGGTCACAATTTGTACTTTGGTTAATCTGTTTTAAAGAGAGTGATTTGACTAATTATTATAAAATTTGACATTTTGTATAGTGGATTTGGTGATTATAGATCATTGAGTGGGTCCCATATGTGAACAACTTTGATTTGGTCATTTATCATCAGAGTTTTTTGTGTGGGGTTTGTGGGTTAATAAAATAATCCTCAACTTCTCAAATATGATCACATTTGAATTCCTTGGAAAATTTGTCAAGGGTTCTCTTTTTGTACTTGTGAGGTTCATTGTTTTAGCTTCAAAGTGTGTGTCAAAGTTTTAGGCAACATAACAGGTTGATCAATAGGTCAAATCAATGTTTTTCAAAAGATTTGATTGTAAAAATTCTTGTGTATATGTGATCCTAATATGGACAGATTTTTTCATCACATATAAAACTATGATAAAGCATATTTTGGTATTTTAATAATAACTCAAAGATATTGCCAAACTTTCAAATATTCCTATGTTTATCACTCTAACTCAAAACTCTCATGCTGTTATAAAGAAGTCCAAGAGATGCAGATGGCTAGGTGCATCAAGCAAAGCTTAAAAACAAAATAAAGTTCATGATTATAGAATAAAATTCCAATTTTGATCAAGATGTATTTTCGAGTATTTTCCAATCATAATGAATTGAAAATTAGAGAAAATAGTTTAAACTTTTGACTTTCTTGTACTTACAGAAAATCAATATTGCACAAATTTGTTCCAATGATAAAATTTTGATCAAGATGTGGTCTTTATTAGTATTTTCCAATCATGTGTAGCAACACAATAAATTGAAATATATAGAAAAGAGTTTGACCCATTGACTCTCCTATGCTTAGAGAAAAAGACAATATTGCATAGAGAAGAATTTGACCCTTTGACTCTATTGTACTTAGAGAAAAAAATTATTGCATGCAATTTTTCAATGATCAAATTTACATTTTATTAGACATAATAAATTTGAAATTACTAATATGTTGTGTTCCTAAACACAATCACCTAATGTAAATGAGCTATTTTGTTATAGAACTCATATTTGGTTAAATAATATTATCTAAGTAGTGGCGTTTGGAAGGTAGATGATTAGGGTAGGTGGCTTGTGTGAATTTTTTAGTAGGTTCATTGAGCCTAGTCATCATGATTATGTAGTAGCTTGTTCAAGAAGCTACTCTTTTGGTTATAAATAAGGGTTTTATCCCTTTTTATGTAATTAATTATTTTTCCATATCAATACAATATAATCTTTTATTGTATCTTTTGGAGAAACTTTACTCCATTATTTTCTTGGATTTGTAGGTGTAATTCACTAATTTCGGGTGCAAATGCTTCATAGTTCTATTTTGTTTGATTGTGTTTGTTAGGGTTGCAAGTATGTTATAAGTATTAAATCTAGGTTTTGGATTTACAAGGTAGAAAAAGTTGTCTATTGTAGAGACCACAACTTTTTATTGGAGTATAAAAATGAGATGAATTTTTTCTTTGTTAGAAAGAAGATTTGAAATTGTTTTTATCTAGTATAAAATCATTAATTTTTGAGTTTTATTAAAGGAGATATAGCAGTTGCAAGTTGTTCTAGAGTCTGATTTTTTTTTAACAAAAACCATAGCTTGACTTTAGAAAGTCATAACTTTTTGCTCAAATGTTCGATTGAAGTGTTTTTTAATTTAAAATTATATTCGGTTATCCTCAAAATGAATGTTTCTTTATGGATTTATATTAAGCATTTAGAGGTAAAAAGAGTTTGCAAGTAGGCATTTGTTTTCATCCTTAAAACCCCTAGGTTACAAAGAATGTTGAAGAAAATGAAGTTGCATTCAAACATCATTAGAAGAGAATGAACTAAAAGACTATTAAATGCACTTGATAGTGTATTTAACAAATCAAAATACAAAAAGTAAATAGATTAATGGTTTGATTTTAAGGTTAAATGAATGGATTGATATGGAGATTTTTTTGGGTAAAATGAAAATGACCTTTTTGATCTTCTTCTTCATGAAGAAAATATTTTTTAGCATATGTTTGTTGACTCTTTTCCTCTCTATGACAAGTCTGCCATACAAGAAGGAAAATATTTGAAATTCTATTTGGTGAGTCTTCCTTTCAAGATGCATTTTTTGATGATGTTTATTGATGGAAAGAGAAGTTGGAGTAGACATGATTGTGTATAGTTATAAAAAATAATCAAGGAGAGTACTCAACATAAATCTTCATTCTTTACGAATTTTAGTAATAATGAAGACATCTAAACATATTTTGGTGAAATTTTAATAAAGTATATATAAATTTGCATGACTTTGAGAATCTACATTAGGGTACATCAAATGAATTCATCAATTTCATCATGATAGATGATGTGGAAATATTCTACTTAATCAAGTGGCTTCATATGTTCATTTGTAAATAAGCCAAGACAAAATAAGTGGAAGGAAAAGGAGATATGCATGGGAGAGCTTTTGTTTGGACTAAGCTTTGCTCCCCAAGGGGAGAAAGCATGTTTTGTTCCTAATCACAAACATGCTTTGTTATGTAATCAAAACGAGCTAATTTGTTGTAAAGTTTATATTTAGTCAAATAATGTTATTTAAGTAGTGGCATTAACTAGGTGGATAATTAAGATAGGTGTCTTGTGTGAGAATCTTCTAGTAGGTTCATTAAACCTAGTCCTTATTATTATATAGTAGCTTGTATAAGAAGCTATCTTTTTCGTTATAAATAAGGGTACTAGCCTTAATTATGTAATGAATCATTTTTTTCTCTATCAATACTATTTTTGTGTTTTAGTAGATCTTTTGGAGAAATTTTCCTCTATTATTCTCTTGGATTTGTAGTTATAGTTGTGCTTGCTAGGGTTGCAATTAGAGTATACATTAACATTGATTAACTTAGGTGGTTATGATGTGCAATGTTTATTTTGTGATAAATCTAAGTGATGCCAATTGAAGTTTAAATGTTACTATGACATCCTAAAGCATTGATATTAAACAAAGGGAAAATATATTTTATATAAAAGTGAGTTTCTAATTTTCTAATATAGATTTTTTCATAAATCTTATGAACACGATTTATCATGGATTTCTACAAGAAACAACCAAAATAAATAGTTTATTCTTTATTGTAATGACTAGTATGATTATTCAAGTAAAGTAATATGAAGGCTTTTCCCAAATCATCGAATTTGTATTTAAGATTTCAATTTAGTAAGAGTGCTATGGTGGACCAAATAGACTTCCTAGTTGCTTAAAAGTAGATATAATATTTTTATTTATTAAAATTTAGAATCTAAAATATTATATTTTTTGAGTATATTTGTATAATATACAAATCTTATATTAGTGAGTAAAGTATATTTTCTTAAAATATTAAATCTAAATATTACATTAAATCAATATAAATGATATTATTCTTTAAATATTGATATATTAAATATGATTTTTATGTTTTTAAATAAAAATTAATTGAATTCATACTCATTATTACTTTCAATTTTATTATACTTTCTAAAATATATAGTTAATCTTAAAAGAGTTAAAAGAAACCATTTTTTATAGTCTTAAATGAGAATGGAAGTGAAATTCATATCAATTATCGAAAGAAAGAATTGTAGAAAATGCATGGTTCATATTCAAAATTTAAAATAAAATTATTTTAACAAGGTAACATTTAAGAAGAAAATAAAAAGAGTTAACTATATTACAAAATTTTAAATAGGTTGAGAGGTTGTTCTTAGAATTAATATTTATTTTTTAAATTTTATTTTGATATAAACATCACAATATAAACTATTGTAGTGTTGTAAATTGTCGACCCTAACAATTTCACACTACATGGACACCCTATTTTGCATATAGACCTAATTATATTAATAATTTATTCATTTCGGGTCAAATTAAGAAAATATATTAAAATCCCCAACATCCCAACAAATTTGGGGAAAAATCACCTGGTTAGGGGTGTGGGTGCCCCTGACCCAAGGGTGGCATGGCCTATTTCAAATTTCAATGTTTTGGGTGTCGGCCTTGTGTGTTGTAAAGTGACCTCGGGTTGGGCTATAATCAAAATTATCAATTGGGATGCATATATAAACAAGTTTTATTCTCATTTGATCATTAGAAGGAAGCATTATGAATAAGAAGTTACAATCAACCATGCATTTTTAGGCTATAATCATAATTAATTTATTTTTTAAATTGTTTCATTATATTTTTAAAAATTTATTTTGATATAAACATCACAATATAAACTATTGTACTATTGTAAATTGTCGACCTTAACAATTTCACACTACATGGACACCTTATTTTGCATATAGACCTAATTATATTAATAATTTATTCATTTCGGTTCAGATTAAGAAAATATATTAAAATCCCCAATATCTCGACAAATTTGGGGGAAAATCACCTGGTTAGGGGTGTGGGTGCCCTTGACCTGAGGGTGGCCTATTTCAAATTTCAATATTTTGGGTGTCATCCTTGTGTGTTGTAAAGTGACCTCGAGTTGGACTAAAATCAAAATTATCAGTTAGGATGCATATATAAACATTTTTTCTTCTCTTTCAATCATTATAAGGAAGCATCATGGACAAGAAGTTACAATCAATCATGCACTTTTAGGCTCTTTTTGTGAAGATGTATTGAGTTATCCTCTATATGCTAGCTACAACAATCAATTGTGTTATGCCAACTAACCTCTTGCAAATATTCAAGAAATTCAAGCATTCATCAAACAACCTTTTATGGAAAATTATGGTGTCAACATCACTTTGGTGAGGGTTTCATACCTAAGGTAACATTATCCATTTCTATTTGTCATTTCAATCAACTATTGTTATTTGGCCTTTTCCCAACCTAGGATAAACCCTCTTTATCATCATCATTTGTTGTTCATGGAGATGGAAACACCAAAATGGTGTTTGGCATATGCAAGCCCCTATACAGGACAACCTTTTCCCCTCTTTTCATTTGTGCACGTCAAATCCAAGAGTTCCATCAATAGATAGCCACAAGAAAAAAAATGTAGATTGTAACTTGTCATCTAAAGTTTGAAGACCATAAAAAGTAGCATTTCTGGTCTAGGGTGAATTCACCCTTAACCCTCAAATTCAAGCTCAATTTTTAAGCACAGGTTCCTCTTTGTCATCACTTTCGAGAGTTGTGTATGTTTCAACAGTTTTCATTTTTGTTTATGCAGTAAATTACACATTCAGATCTAGGGTTTATGTAAAATAGGCTTATTAAAATATACTTCAAATTTCTCCTCTTTGCAACTCAAAAGAACCAAAATATAGCATATTGACTCTCCATCAAGGCAACTAGCCAATCATAAAACCCTGGTTGGTTTGCGTTCAAATGTGGTGTCAAAGAAAAAGAGTTAATCTACTAGTTAGAGCTAAGATCACTTTTTCCACTTCACACCTATCATCTCGAGTTTAAAACTCAAACTCATTTTAAATTATAAGTAGTTTATTAAAGGGAAAGGCCTTATCTCATCCCTCAATATTCAAATAAATAACACACAATCTCAATCAAAATTCTAATATTTTTTAAAAGGTGACCCTTACCTCATCCCTTACTATTAATATTTACTTTTAAAATTATTTGGATAACTAAAAACATTATGAATTAAACCATCACTTCATATTTACAAGTCTACACCGTTTAACATTCTAAAAAAATTGTTCAAGCAAATCCTTTATTTCATCCCTTAATAATTAAAGAAACATAATGAAACCTCATACAACATTGTAAGTTTTAAAATGCATCACTTACATTATTTCTTAATATTAACATTTATTTCTTGAAGTTGTCTTATTATAAATCTTAAGAATTATTTAGATAACTATAAGAATCGTGAACCAAACCATCATTTCATATTTAAAATTCAGCTTCATTTGGCATTCTAATTAAATTGTTAAAGAAAATCCTTATCTCATTGCTTAATACTCAAAGAACCATGTAGTCTAATCCAACATTCTACTTTTTCTTGCATATCCATTAACTCACCCCTTAAGCACCTTTGAATCAATATATTTCTCCAAGGTGTATATCACTTTAATCATTGATTATTTTATGTTTTACCATAGTCTATGCAATACAACATTCCACCTCCACTATAACATTTTAAAATTTTCATCCACCAATTACCATATAACTATAGTTTGAACTTGCTTTACTGATCTAATTGTGATCTACTTTAAAATAATATAAAGC
The DNA here is from genome assembly GCA_007115665.2 of Sequoiadendron giganteum. Lineage (NCBI taxonomy): Eukaryota > Viridiplantae > Streptophyta > Pinopsida > Cupressales > Cupressaceae > Sequoiadendron > Sequoiadendron giganteum. The sequence goes on along the minus strand of CM021104.1, from coordinate 180,968,381 downwards.
ATTTATGTCTAAATGTGTGTCTTTAGGAAGGAATATTGTGGAAAGCCCCCATTTAATCAATATTTTGAAACACCTCAAGATCCCAAACCATTTTGATAATCAAAGCAAAGTCTACCATACAAAGGATATAAAGCACCTCTTAAAACTATCTTTAAACCTCTCGCAACCTATTGGAGATGTAGAATATGCAAATTAAAAGGTACACATAAAATTGTACTTACACAAGAATATAGTGTCAAAATTTTAGAATTAAAAATGGAATGATTTAAATTTAAAAATAGTCACATATATGCACCCATGTATAAGGCATCCTCATGCACATGGAAATATATGTTATTCTCCCTTATTCATTTGTTGTCATTTTGATTTTGAGTGTGTGAGCATCAAGGCTCAAATCCAAACCCATGCTTCTTAGTGACCTAACTTAAGCTTAATTTTAGAGTTCTCAATATGGGTTACACAATAATTGGCATAGATTCGGTTCTCATTGAAAGGGGATTATACCTCTTTTCATGAAAAATCACCTCAACTTTATGAATGGTACAGTCCCAATAATATTTACTTCTCTTACCATCCAACAAGATGCTTTTGATCACCCCTTGTTCATATGGGTCATGTTTTAAATGGTCAAAGGCCACACTTTTGTGTAACTAACAAGTGTGAGTTAGTAATAAAGCATTTTGTCTCACGAGCTCAAAATCAAAATATGAAAAATAAATCTTAAAATGACATAATAGAAAGACTACTAAAAATAGTAAAGGAGTTTGGGATGAATTCCATATTGGAATTATGTTTCAAGAATGTGAATATTATTTTATAATTTTTTAAATAAATTATTAATTCTTAAGAGCTACTAATTAATTGTATGCTTATACCCAACTCAAAAATAGAAGAAAGTTGTGTAATCTTGTTACATAGAGATTAATAAATTTTGTATAAAAAATAATTACAATCTATAAGTACAAACAATATTGCACATAGATTCAATTGATGAAATCTAAAAGAAAATTAATATAACTTATAAATAAGTTCCTTATGTTTTTTATGCCCTCAATAAGCAATGAACATAAAGAAGTTTGTTTGAGTAGTAATAATGCTTATTTTCAACCCCTTTTCCTTCAAGTCTTTATCATTTTAAAGTTATGAGTCTCTTTAAGAACCTACTTAAGGTAGTACATATGTTTTTGAAAAATTTGTAGGTTGATCTACACATATTTTCTCTCCAAAGTAACCAATTATGAAGGCACACATTACATCCATATGAAAATAGTCCAATCATGTTACAAAGTTAATCTAAGGATCAATATCATTGTATTCAAATTAACCACCAAAGAAATTGATATATTTTATTCCATTTGGCTATGCAACCACTATAGCATATTTGAGCAATCAAATTTTCACCTAATCTAAAGAATCCCACTTGGTACTAATCATGTCATTCTGAGATTGCAAATCAAGCACACAAGTTTGTAAGTTTCTAAAACTCCATAAGGTTATGGTATAAAACTTCATTGATCTATTAATCAGTGTACACATATTTGATTTGGCACCTAATTATTTTGTCAACACTTGTGTCAAATATCTAGTTAGTACATTTCTTCTCTTGAGATAATAGACACAATGTTTGCCTCATATTACTATCCATAAAAAGGCACTTGGAACGTTTAACATGAAATTTCTTCTAGGTCCCATATGGGGTATTCACAAGAAATGTGATTAAGAATTCTAGCGTTGCATTGTTATCTTATTATTTGCCGAAGATTTCATAAAATTTGTCCTTCCAACTCATTTGGTAGGATTCATATATTTCCCCAAATCATTTTACATGGTCCTTCAACAAAATATTACTCCTGGAAATTCGAATAATGACATATTATTTGTCAACCAAAAACCTATATTGGGAAGTGCAAGTGCCAGTTGTTGCTTAATGTGAAGTCTCAATTTCTATCTAAATAAGTTATTTAAAGTGTACACGTTCCAAAAATTTGTTCAACCTCTCTTATAATATTATTCAAAATATCACATAATATGGTCTTGCTTAAGAATAGTGTTTAAATATGCAACAAATATCTAGGTGGACTATTTCAAATGGCTTTCTATTCCCCAACCCTCATTGATAGAAAAACTATGTACAAGATTTTTTTAAAGAAAATTAACCTTAACAAAACTCCATGTTCTCATCATTAGGCGAATGGAAGTCATCTTACCATATTTTTTTTCTTAACAAGTCTAAGATATGAATATTTATATGCCAAAAAATTCAATTAGTTCCATGATTTATAATCTAACCCTATCATAGCTTAATCCTCTATCTACCTCAATCATATCCTACAAGATATGTGTCAAGATTGAGATATGGCCATTCTTAATACTTTATATTCAGCAAGAACTCCTTTGATTACCAGCTTATGATTAATTATCTCTAGCAATACACTTTTTATCCATCAAAGATAGTTCTATAACTCTACTTTATCATTTATCCTATGGAAAGAAATTTCTATCATAATCCTAGAACATCAAGTGAATATTAGTGTTCTTAAATTTATTTTCATGGGTTTGGATGCAACAATTTATTTCCCTTCAAATACCAAGTGTTGTCCTCATGAATGTGGATTGCAATAAGTTCTTTCCCTTCAACTCTTAAGTTTTATTACCACCAAAGACAATTTTATTTGTATGGTTATTATCACTAATCAACTCCCTGAATTAGTCTTTGTTGAAGGTCATATGTATGAACATCCTCCATCAATACAACACTCATCATTTTCATTACAATTCATAAAGTTTGTGAAAATAGGTTTCATCATTATCAACTAGAAATGGGAGGCATTTTGGATGGGGTGTGGGAATAGGTATAAAGACATCTCTTTTAAAAAAAAAGGATACAAAGGTATGGGAAAGCAACACGACACAAATATTTTGAATGTGTATAAAATTCTTAAATAAAATTGTTACAATGTTTTTAAATAAAAATCTAAACATTTGAAAAAACATATCTAAAGAAAAAATCCCAATATATGAATGGTCAAGAGATATCAAAATGTTAATTGTTTCAACAACTCACACACAATATCATATTATCCTCCAAATTTCAAAGAACATTTATATCAAACTATTTAAAATATTAATGATGGTTTCCCTTGAAACTTGCACCTTGGCTCCTTGTTCTTATCTCATGCCTTGTAAACATTTCCCTATCTTGGAGACCCATGAGGATGTTCTTTGATGGGGACCTTGAGGTGACATCTCTATATGATGGAAAGAGAAAATTGGTCATAAATTTTGCTTTAAAATTTACAAGCATCTTTTATAGCATATATATTTACTACTCAAGTCCAAAATTTCTAAGAAAATAAAATAATAATAAAGATTAAAAATATTCTTAAGTAAATGTCGATGATTAGCATTATATACACTTTGTTATACTAAGTTTACCTTAATTTGCATGCATAACTAAAACTATATTATTTGATTATTCAAATAATTAATTTATAACAATAAATAATTCATAATATCCAGTATGCCTATAACATCTTAAGACAATCCACATTCCACTCCTTTATTGAACTCAATATTAAATTATATATCTAAATTTATGCATTTAACTCTTAATAACTTTCAATCAATAGAGTTTACACCATATTAAAATAAAACACTATAATTGCTACAACAATCAATATAAAATAGGGGTAAGAGAGAGAAGATGAGTCCACAAAACGTGGAATTTTTTGTCTAGGCAAAAAAATGAAATTGGCTTGCAAAACACGAGATCCCGCCTTTTTAAAAACGAGATTCCACTTTTTAATAAACAGGGTCTCGTTTAGGTTTGGGATCTCGAGCCTAAAATAAAAAAACGAGATCCCGTTTTACAAAATCAATAGAGTTTACACCATATTAAAATAAAACACTATAATTGCTACAACAATCAATATAAAATAGGGGTAAGAGAGAGAAGATGAGTCCACAAAACGTGGAAGTTTTTGTCTAGGCAAAAAAATGAAATCGGCTTGCAAAACACGAGATCCCGCCTTTTTAAAAACGAGATTCCACTTTTTAATAAATAGGGTCTCGTTTAGGTTTGGGATCTTGAGCCTAAAATCAAAAAACGAGATCCCGTTTTACAAAATGGGATCCCGTTAAAAACGAGATCCCATTCTTAAAAAAATCCATTTTTGGAAACTATACATTTTTGAAAAGTTTCTATTTTTGGAAAATTTTCAAAATGGAAACTTACCATTTTTGGCAATTTTTAAAATGGGATGCCATTTTGCAAAAACGGGATCTCGTCTCGTAAAAGCATACAAAAATTATTTTTTATGAAATGGGATCCCGTTTTTTAAAATATGAATTTTTGGTCAGGTTCGTGCTTTGTTTTGGTTCGGAAAAGAGTTTGGGAATCAGAATCTAGGCCCTCAACTTGGTTTGACCTGCAAGTTGAAGGTCCTAACAATGTCACAAAAAATTAGTGAATTTGGGCATATGTCTGAAGATTTGCAGAATTTTTCAACGAAATTAAAACCCATTATAGATGAGACAGTGTAGATTCCAAATATATAAAAAAATTTACAATTAGATTATTTTTTTTTAATTTTTCATTTAATTTCTAATAAAACAGGACCATAAACTTGAATTATCATGAGTTTTTAGTATTTTAATTAACTTTTTATTAACATAATTTTTTGACGAACGGATTGCACGAAAGCGTACTTCAAACAATTCTTTTCAATTTAGAAAAAAAATTAAAAAATGATAAGTTTAGGTCATCTTATGTGTGACGTACATGGCGATTTTTCAAAACACCAAATATGGCCAATAAAAATTAACAAAAAAATGTATATTCAATAAAAAATTACAAAAAAATATGGAAAGCGTGTTTCACTGAGTTACAATTTTTTTCCCAAAATTTAGGATTTAGAAACATATGATTATTTAGTTCAAAATATGGATGGTGTACACGTGCATGGTATGGTTAAAAAAATGACTTTTTTTTTGGAAACGCCTATTAAAAATCAATTTGTATCATGTGAGTATTGAAATAAATTACATATTTGAAAACTAGACTCCGAATACTACATTTTATGATTACTACTTTTTTCAAGATTTCATCTCTTAAGTGCTTCAAATTTTAAAGTCAAACGTGTCAAATTCTAAAAATCAGAAAAAACACTTCCACTAAATGACCAAAAAGTGGACTCAACTTCTTGTCAGCAGCCATAATCCAAACTAAAATAACAATTTATACATAAATTACATCCTCTTATAGTGTTTTCTACTTTATAATTATGTTTCTCAAAAAGAAATTAGTCTCGAGAGTAAAACATACTAGTACAGATAAGTATCCAGGAGCAAACAAAAAAAATGCATCAGATCTACATCATATTATATTCCATCCAAGTCAATCAAGGAGAGTATCACTCAGCAACCTCCATACAAAAATTGCAGAGAAAACAAAGAGTATATTTGCCCCTAATGGACACAGCAATCAGAGATTAATGTTCAATAATAACACACAACAACCAAAATAGAAATGTTTTTATCATAAAATAACAGAAACACCCTATACAATAAAGTAGCAGATGGGCTAGTCAATTGGGCTCTTGACAACTCCAAACTTATTTTTTCTGGTTTGCTCCTCAGTGATGGCCCACCAAGCTTCAAAAGGATTTGAGAAAGATTCTGGATTCTGATTTGTCCCTATGAATTCTATATGTATCATTTTCTCTATATTGCTTAGGCTTGGACTAGTAGCTTTCAGACCTGGCATAATCAAATATATAGATTTTGATTTCTATATAATATGATGAGGTTCTATGTTCAGAAAAATAAAATAGAAACACCCTAACGATGGAGATCAGAAGGGTATGTTTTTAACAAATGTCAATACATTCCAGAGCTGTCAAAAATGTTAGCAAATAGTAGCAGAATAAACTTTTTAAGTTGGGTTTGAAAGCATGTAACAAGAGGTAGCATACCTTGCACGTCTGCAACAACCTTGAGGTCCTTACCTTGCACGTCTGCAACAACCTTGAGGTCCTTTCTCTTGATATTCTTGTCCCTGATGGCTTACTGTAAAAATGTATGGCAGAGTGGGAGGAGATTAAGATGGAGTGTAGGAACTTGATGGTCGGGAAAGGGGGTTTATAAAGAGGCAAAGAGAGGGCAAGTGTAATGAATGAGAAATGGGAAGGAAGAAGGTAATTGTAGTTACTATGCCCATATACAAGTTTTTTCAAATCTGTATGAGATTGTTGTGTTCGTATATGGTCTCCACTTAAAGATTTTGTTTTACATGGTGGATTTGGGTGAAAAGTGTTAAGGATTTGGAGGCCTGGAATGTAGGTGAAAAGTGTTTGAGGCTTAGGTGTTCAATTTTATGGTCAGCTACATTGGAAATAAGCAAAATTTTGGTATGTGGTTATATGGACAAGTTTTGAGGGCTTAAACTTGCTAATACATCTTCTATGGAATAAAATTTTTGGGGAGCAATAGCTTTGAAAAGAAAAAGGAGTTTTTCATCAATAGTTTTATATATTATATATATATATATATATATATATATATATATATATTTTATTGAATAAAAAATGGATTTATGGGTCTTTGATTTCTTGGTGAAATTGAATGGTTTTGAATGAGCTCACCAATGATCAAGTCTTGTTGAGTGCAAATCCCCAACATCATATAAAATAAGGTTGGGATCATGTCCTAATTGAATTTAGCGAAATGGATACTCTTTAGCCTTTGGCTCTCAATTGAAAAGGTTTCAGCCTAAAGCTCATGCTCTCGTATTAGATAGGTAAACAATTCTATGGGTTTGATATACAAAACCCTCCAACATAAAAAATAATTTTGTCACCCTATAATCTAGTTTTGTAGGTGTTTTGGGCAAGAGATGTATTTGGTACATACAAGTGTCTTAATGTCTTTAGATTTTGAAGACATGGATTATGTAGTTATGAAAAGCTCTAGATCGTAGTTCATTGGGAGTTTTTGTATAATAATATGGGATAAACATGTTACTTATGATGGCATGGGAAGCTCTTGATGAGTGTGCAATTGGAGTTTTGACTATAACATGATTGTGCTTGTGAATCTATTGATCTCCTATTTTGGAGATGTGGATAATTTTTCCATGAGACAATCCTAGTGATTATACAATGGGAGTTTTTGGTTGTGATATGGTCATGTGTGATATTTAGTTTTGAGGATATTTATCACAATTCCATGAGAAGTTTTGGAACACTTTTAGTGAAAGTTTTGGTAGTGATGTGAAATTTTCAATCAGAGATACATGATCTTAGATTTTGGAGATCTAAATCATTATGCCATGAGGTGCTCCTAAATTCTTCATTAATTGTGCAATGGGAGATTTGAGTTGTGATTTATGTTATTTTTTGGTTGGAGATGGATAGTCCTTTGGAGGTGAGGATGTGGTCATTCTATCATGAAGAGGTTCTAGTGTTGGAATTGGAGTTTTGGCATGATATTATTGTTAGCACATCTATTTGTTTCAAACATGGATCTTCAAGCTATTGAAGATGTACTTGGCGATAGAAGGTGTTACCCTTTTCGTGAAGAATTCACAAGTAATTTTCTCTATACAAGAGTGTTGAAATGAGCTAATAATCTTGCAGCAATCATGTTGGGTTCTTCCAATGGACTTGTCGTGGTTCTTCAATAACGAGGTTCCTCAATAGAGTGGGTTGGTTTTGTAATAGATTCTACAACATGGAGGTTCCTTAATAGATTCCTCAATATGAGTATAATACAAATTTGTACCAGTGTTTATGGTTTTAACTTGGTTAGATGAGCAAGTGACAGGCTGTCACACAATTGTTGCTAGTTAGTTATGAGCAAATTTTCCCCTAGTTGTGTGAGTTTGTCTTGATCTCTTAAGTAATGTATTGTATACAAGTGAAAGATTGATGGGAAAGGTGTGTTATAAACCTTGCATAATATTGTTATTTAGTTGTGATGCATCTTAATACATGCACACCACATTATGATAGACAATCTTGTAGGCGTTTGTTAGTTGTATGAGATATAAGGAAATATATTTAATGTGGGAGGTATATTGGAGCAATGCATTTAACATTGATGATAATGGTTTAATGAGCACATGCCTTAATAAGCTCATGGTTTCATGTATTACTACTTGTCGGTTTTGTACAAGCTTGGCTTGTAAAATCAAGTACATGGTAGTGGTTTAATATGATCATTATCAAAATACTTGGTGTATGTACTTGGAGGATCAATAGTGAATAGTTACGTAGTGAAATATATCAATAGGAACATGGAGTGGGATGTATGAATCTCACATGTTAAGATGGTCTCGTGAGAGGTGCAATTGGGTTGTTCATTGTTGTTGAAGAAGTCCTACATGAAGAGTTTTGTGAATGTATTGTAATCGTGTTGAAATAACACATTAAATTATCCAATTCTTTTTAGAGGCTATTTTTTTCTTAAATAGGTTTCCTCAGAGCATATTTAATGTCATCTTATATGTATTTTGTGTTATTCTTTTACATTTTTAATTTTACATCTTATTAGTGTAATTTATCTTGAAACAGTTATATATAAATTAACATGTGTTACTTGAAATTCCTAATAAAATACAACAAAAGAGCAATACTCCATATCAATAGCTCATGCTAATAAAATATAACATTTATCTACTTACAATATATTTTAGCTACAAAATACAATATAAAAAAAAATCTACAAAAATTCCCTTCAAATTATTAGCAATGACTAACAATATAAGTAAAACTCTTACATAAAATGAAGTGCATATGCAAATATTAAACAAAATATTGGGCCAATCTCAATATTAATGTCACAATCTCATTTCAGTTCTTCGTGTGATATCAACTTTATACTAAGCTTGCATAGTTTACCAAGTTTTTCATCAACAATCCTAAGTTTAAAGGGTTTTCTAATGCAAAGAAGAGAAGTGGTTGGATGTGAAGAGAAATCACAAAAAAAAATGTTCCAATTTTTCCTATGACATCATGAATTACGTCAAGTGAAATTCCTTTTCAAATGTAAACCATCAATTAAATTCTCTCATTTTCTTTCAACGTTTAGCATATTTTAATTTTGAAATTTAAACTCTCACTATATTGACCTCGATGTTTTAGAAAATGTTGAAATTGTTAGTCCAATGTCTCTTGATAATACTAAATTATTAAAAATTGTATCTTTATTAGAGCATAGGGTAATACATATTTTTAAAGCTATCCATGTAACAAATTCAAATCCAAAATAATATTTGTAGTGATTGCACTTCCCATGCAAATATGTAAGAGTGTATCACCTTGTTATTAATTTTCTTGTTTACGACAAGCACTAGCAACCTCTAATGTTACACATTAACCATGCAACATATTTCCTCTACTTTGAAACTCAAATCGATACACCAAAAGCATAAATAATTGGTTAAGGAGAAATATAATTCCTTACAAACATTATGAACAGTGTGAAGAAAATGAATATAATAATAAAATAAAGACTAGAATTGCAAGTGTCCATAAGGATGTCTTTGCAAAACACTAATTTTTAAGGATGACAATGTCCTTGAGATAGGAAATAGGGATAGGGACAAAATTTCCCCCTTCCTTCTTTGCCTCCACTACCATCAATAGACAAGGTTGTCTTTGAGACACCCTTTAGAATAGAGGATGTCCTATAGGCACCCCTTCTAGTGTTGATGTTGGAGGATGCTTCAACATCCTCAAGATACTCAACCATCCCAAGGATGCTAAGGAGTCCCAACTTCATGCTAACACATGTCATTTTTATTGAAAATAGTTTTAACAAATTAAAGGCCTAGCCTTGATCCTAAAGTGTTAATGGGCCATGTCCACGCCCTCAATAAATATAAATAAATTAGCCTTCCCTCTATTAAATCACCATCAACTTTGTCATTTACAAATTAAAGAACAACAAGAACAAATAGAAGAGAAAGAAGAAAATTAAAATTGTCATCATCAATCATTTAAAGTATTTATCAAGCCTTCAAAATAAGACTATAAAAAATTATTAAAATGTTTAATCATATTTATTGTTTTTTGAATTGTCTTTTAGCATTGTAATAAAGATTTTAAATATTTAAATATTAGTAAAAAAAAATTCCGAAGGAGTAGAATAAATGATGGTCGCAAGTTTGAACCCCATCTAAAATGTTGTACCAAATAGTGAGGCCTCTCTAGATCGTACTTGAAGAGTTATAGTAGGTCACCCATTTCTAGAGTAAACACTTAAATATATTGTAAGGCTACTCTTTAAGCTATTCATTCTTCATGTTATTATAAAAATTTAAAATATATATATCAAATAATGAAATCATATTTGATATTTTAAAATACAAATTATAGGATTTTCTTTGTTTTCAAATTTAATAATTAATGTTTATATATACAAATTATTTATAGAGTTTATAAATTATTAAATATTATTTTTAAGGTTGTATAAGTGTTGCTTTTACTCTTTAGGATTTTAAACATGTTTTAAGATTTTAAATTTAGAATTTTAAATATTCAGTTGTATAATAATTAATTTAATAATTTCATACCGAGAGAAGAAATGGTGCATACTTCTGAAAACTTCAAAGCAGGGCAGTGAATAGGACAAAACAAAACAAGGTCTACAAATCTGAATCTTGAATGTGAGGCAAAGCGAAATTCCACAGATGATGATGAAAGCACCAAATGGAAAACCAGGGAAATGTACATAGAAGTTTTTGATCTCGCAGACAAAGATGATGAGGAATTAGAATTGACTGCACTAATCGGAAGGTTCCTCGGCAAAAAATTTAATAGACGTGACATCAGTGACTGAGTTTTTCAAAATTGGGAAGCAAATCCGGTATTGAATTATATGCCAAAAGATTTTTATTTTATTTTGTCGTCCTCCAATTCGAAGAAGAAAGAGACAAAATTTTAGATGTGGATGGTTGGAAGAATGGGAGTTCCTATCTATACCTACATATAGAAATCGATTTCTAAGAAAGTGAAACCCTAATATATGCACGGATCTTGGTGGCCGCAATCTAGGAAATCTCAAATAAAGTGCATTTAAAGGTTGGTGAAAATAAATGGACACGGACCATCGAAATTGAGACGCCAAAGATCTATTGTCTGAAATGTAAGGGCAGGAACCAGTCGGAAGAAAAAATTCATAGATTTCCTAGACGCTTCAGATAAGAGTGAAAAGAAAAATGGCAGAAACAGAAACAAAAGATAAAGAGAAAGGAATTGTTTTTTTTCCCTTATAGAAGAAATATACTTCGCGGCAAACTCCGCACACATCTTTTGTAAGTCAAGGAATGGGCGCAGAGTAGACTGTTCCGTCGATGGCACCATTTTGAGTGCCAGATCCGATGGGGACATCAAGTGGGGCCCAGCGCGACAGAGGTGGCCAGTCCGAGGGAATGGGCCTCAAGACCTCTCACATGAAGCTATAGAAGAAATATACTTCGCGGCAAACCCCGTGCACATCCTACACACATCTTTTGTAAGTCGAGGAATGAGCACAGAGTAGACTGTCCCATCAATGGCACCACTTTGAGTCCCAGATCCGATGGGGACATCAAGTGGGGCCCAACGCGACAGCGCCAGTCCGAGGGAATGGACCTCGAGACCTCACATGAAGCTATAGGAATTAAAAGTTACTAAAGATGATAAATAAGCGGAAGTGATAAAAAAATCTATGAGACTTATCCATGAAATTACATTTCTACCATCAAATTTATGAATGTTTATTTTTGGTAGGTATAATTGTTGACTTGGAAAAGGTTCTCCTATCCCTTGATTTGGTTTATTAAGGTTGTACCCACCTTGGTGATTTTGTTGGGACTTTAATTCTAATAAAAATTCATTCTTAAATCTATCTAAACCTTCATTGAAGGATTTTACAACTAGGTCAAGCAATTTATCTTTAATGAAATGTATCGCTGTTTCATGCCCTTGTGGAATTCTTTCCTAGATTTTAAGTGGTGGAAAATAAAATGGGTCCTTATATTTTGTATGTGTAGAAATTTTGTAATCCTAATTATGATATGGTTTTAATTATGTTTTTATTTTAAGATTTATTAAGGTAAGAAAGTATTTGGTGTGAGATATAATATGACGTTTTTGTTTGGACCAAACTTTGACCACTAAATTAAAGAATATATTTTATATATAACTTTAAATTTCAAAGAATTAACCCCACCTAATTTTTAATAAGATTTCTAAACATGTATTTTTTTTAAATTCCAATAATTGCAGCCTAGAGCAAATGAATGAAAGTTTTGACTAAACTTTGACCACTAAATTAAAGAACTTATTTTATTTTTAATAGTAAATTACAAAGAAGTAACCCCACCTAATTTTTTATAATCTTTCCAAAATAATAATTTTTAAAAAATAAATACTAAAAATTATGGCCTATAGAGAAAATTAATGAAAAGCATAAAATATCAATGACTTAGCAAATGTACCTTAAAAATCTGACTTTTTTTGAGAGAGTATCTATAATGTATACCTTATAACCTAAAAAAATCAAATCCAAATTCACAATGTTCTATAAGTTATAGGGGAATCAAAAATGTTGACCCAAATTGTAGCTCTAATACCACTTGTAATGAGATTTCTTGCAAATAAATGTAAAAATTAGAAATATAGTAGACCACTTTAAGAGGGTGACCTCCTAAAATCAAATAATTATATATGAATTCAATATTTTATGATATAATAATATGGGAGAGATTTATCTTCCTTATGTATAGGCTTAACTATGTAGGGACATACCCCTTCATCCTAATTAAGAGGGATTAGTGTATTAACTAATATTTATGTTAGATTTAAGCATACCACAAGTGCTTATCCTTATTATGCTTAGGAATATATCATATTAGGATCATAACACGCACCCACATCATTCAATTTACTTACAAAAATTAGGCTTCATGCCAAATCAAGGATATGCAATACACTATTGATCCCTTTCACTTATCCATCAAGGAACCAAATTAAGACTTTACCACATGTCCAACAATATTTAGATGAGAATCATCTCCAATGTACACCTTCCCACCATCATATTCTTCATATTTTGTAAACCAACCTCGATGTGAGGTCATGTAGAAAGAGGCACCAAAATCTATTAGCCACACACCTTCCAATGCATGAGTAGTCAAGGCAATGATAAGCATCACCTTCTTCCTAGGAGGATCTCTCAGAAACATCATCAAAATCTAGAATTTTCTTTTTCACCTCCTCCTTACAGTTTCTTCTTAGATATCCAACTTTGTCATATTTATAACATTTTTCCTTGAACTTACCAAGAAAATTGGATCTCCCTTGGGATTTGAATCTAGACTTATCTTGCTCTCTATCATTCTTGAATTTTTATTTGGATCTTCCATGAACTGTTGGGGCCTCCTAAGATGACTCAAAACTCTTCCTTCTCATTTCTTTATAAAGTGAATATGCAATGACTTTGTTCATATAGAACTTGGGCATAGTTCTCCTAATGGCCATAACAAAGTGGTCCATGAATCTAGCAAAGAACATGGAAAAGTCATACAACAATCCTTCTCCCTTTTCACTTCCACAAAGTGCAATAGGATAACCATCTTATTGAAGGCATTTAGATGTTTGGCCACAAACCCAACATCCTTCATCCAAAGGGTATACAACTTCTTTCTCAAGAAAAACTTATTTTCCAAATATTTAGCTTGATAAAAAAATTCAAGCTTCTTCCAAAGGTCTGTTATGGTAGTCTCTTCATGCACATGCAAACAAAGATGAATCAACCAAACTAAATCTAATAAATCCTTTGTTTTTCTATCCATATTTTCCTAGTCTTCTTGCTATAGGTGTGGATCTATAAATTAAAACCCATAGATCTTGGTCTACAAGTACATCTACCATTTTAAGCTTCCACAAATCAGTGTTTGTGTTCGGGAACTTCCCCGTATATATCATGGATATGCTTTCCATAAGATTGAAACCCTCATATGCAAGCTCCTACTCAAATGAAGATTACTACAAAAGGAAGAAATACATATAAACATATATTAAACAATATGCCATAACATAGGTATACTTGGGGAAAACCCTTTCAGGAGAAAAAAAACTCACTCTAAATCACTCCAATGTATTATTTAGTAAATCATAGTTACAATACACTATTAGAGAAATTTTTTGCAAAAGTTTCACCAACTAGAGATTTGGAGGATTTTGTCAGCTTAACATTATCTACAAAACTCACAGACAACCTCCATCTCAAGTACCTATTATATAGGAGATACAATACATGAAACCATCAAATGGTAATTAGAAAACCATGAGTTAAAACCACCCAAAGAGTGGCACTCAAAATTATCCCCAATCAAAAATTCCTTATGATGTGTCATAAAATACATCATATATTAGTCAATAAGTGTAACTACCCTTCACAACTTTTTATGCATCCAACAACTTTTTACATTTCTTATGCAAACTTCTAGAAGCCATAACTTTTGATCTGGGGGACCAATTGAACCCATGTTATTTAAATTGAAGAGTTTAAAGAGATTTGAGCAACAAAAACCCCCATAAATGGTGCCAAATAATTAAGATTATTTATTTTGGCCAACAACCAACTCTATAGCCTAGAAATTGAGTTTTCCATTTTATATTTGAAAAATACACTTTTTATAATCTTAACATTAGGAGCAAAGTTGAGACATTTTTCCAACACCAAGTTGGGTTGTGTCATGATGGTATCTATGAGTTTATATTGCATTTAAATTATTTAGTTGCATTGTCTCTCTTCATTGCTTATTGTGATAATTATAGTTTCTTGCGTTGGTTTTCTTAACCTTGTCACTATAGGCAAATAGTCTAGTCTCCAAGACAAATACCTAGTAAATCTGATTTAATTGTGAACCAATTAAAGGATTATAGAACTTATGCCTCCATGGGTGATGTATTCTATGTGAATTCAATTGTACTTGGTATGTCATCTGCAGTATTGGCACTCTCCATGAGTTGTGCATTGTAAAACCCAAGAGGGGACTAGGTGGAGGTCTAAGGTAAGGTTTAGTTGGTATCCCTACCCTTAATCCAATGCAACTACAATGGAAGCTAATAGGTAAGAGTGTTGGAAAGTAGTGTTTGTGGTATGACTTTGGGGACTATAGTACTATTTTCTTGTATTGACCTTGTAAGAATTATAGCCATTACAACTAACCATCAAAAATAGGAGTCTAGCCTTGAGAATACTAATCCATTGATTTCAAGAATGTTGTATAAACCTAATGAGGATCAAAGGTGTCTTGTATTGATACAAATCTTATGAGATCATTTGTAAGGACTTCCTTATCAAACAATGATGCTAGAAGATTACAAATAACTTGTACTTGGCAATAATACTTTGTTGTCATATGTATAATTTTCCTTGTCATGCTATCAATATTAATATTTTAGTCTTGCAACTTATAGTTTGAAATGTCAATGAAGTCCTTGAAGTCTTGAGTGGAATTAGACTCTTTCTATCTTGATTTTCTTTAAAGTATCTTTTTGTGTTGAAGAACATTGAAATACCGCTTTCTAGAATGCCAATGGAGTTCTTTTTGACACAAGAGTAAGTAAAACTATATGAATGTATTTTGTGTTTAAGATAAAAGGTTTATTTAGTTTGCTTAATTGGAGTAAGTAAGCCCTAGCATGTTTGAAGTCAAAAGAGAATTTTAAATACATCATTTGAATGTATAGTGGAAGAAAGACAATTTTAGTTTTTTACAAGTCTAAAGAAAGGACTTGAGTATCTTTGTAGTGTAATGATTTGTAACATGGTGTATATGGTACTAATTCATGCTTAAGGTAAATGATGGTATCTTATGACTAGAAGTGTATATATATATTATGTGCTTAAAGGAGGCAAATCATAATCAATTGATAGTCATTAATGTATACATAAAATTTATAAGCACTACTTATGTCAATTTAATATTAACATTATATTTAGTATTACCAATAAGCTAGAAGCATGGAGTGATAATGTCAACCCACTATTGATCTACTCACTCTAATGTATAGTGTAGATTATGACAATCACTTGGTTGGTTTACTCACATCAAAAAAAATTATTTGGAAATTGTTCTTCATTGATAAGAAAGGCATATATTTCTATTGTTATATCCTTTTTATTAAATGTCTTCCTTTAATTATGTGTCTTGCTACACAAGTGGATTTAACCATGGAAATCCAAAGGCCTAATAACTCCTTATGTTTGTTGATCTATTTGAATCTTTGTGTTAACTAGGGATCCTAAACTTAACTTGTCAATGAATGGTGATCAATTATTGGTCACCCCAAAGATGTGAGGAGCTCAGTACATAAATGTACATGAATCTATTGAACTCATAATGATAACTTTGAACAATAAGAAGTCTAGTTTGCAAGAATATTCTGGATTTGACTATGTAATTTTTTCCTTTCTCAACATTTTGGATCAAACAACATGGTCCATCATCAAGAGAACAAACAAGAGATTGAGGGTAGGGTCTTCAATAAGATGTTTGTTATCTTTGTTGTAATCCAAACTGCCTATAGCCTTGTTAAAAGGGTGGTGAGTATGAGATTGAGGGTAGGGTCTTATTAATGGAGCTTTTTATTTAATAATGTGAATTTTTTTGTTGAATTATAATCCTTGGATAATAGACCATGACTACAAGAAAACAAGATTGGTAAAATGCTTGCTCATTGCTATATGGAAAACAAGTTTGTTTAAATTTTCACTTTTTTAGCTTTATTCATTTTTTGTGTAACATGGTGAGTTCAATGAAAATCATGAATGCTTAAAAGGATGTACATAAAATATTTCTCATTCTCTAATAAATATTTTCTAGTTTGTATTATTTTATTGCTAACTATGTCTCCTTTCTCTTCCCTTTATAAAGTGGTCTTGGTATGAAACTATCCATTTCTCCTTGAGCTCTTTGCTTTCATCCTAATGATGGATCACAGAGTGTGATCCGAAACGTTGATGCAAAAAAAATTACACAATTGAATCCAGAAATCATTGATAATAAACAATATGGACTGTGGAAACTTGATATCATTAATTAAACTTGGTTGTCAATGTGCTCAACTAAAACATCTAGGGGCAAATACTAAACAAGGATATGAGTTAACCTTGAGCAAGCATCAAGTAGACTCAATCTAATTTAGGAAAGATGATTCTTTGGAAATATGCTCCTTTAAGTGTTATTGGCATATATTGTTTCACAGAGTCGAAGCTTTAAGATTAATATATGAGAACTAAGCAAATTTACAAAGGGTAGATCTAGTATGTTATAGCATTGGTCAATTCTAGACATATTGAATTGTGTGACAACTCGAAAGGATGAGCCCTTTGATGGGGCAAGAGATTTAGCCTAGTGAATGATGATTCTCTTAGAATTAACTTTACTCGTCCAAGCTATTCATGGGTTCCATGAACAAATATAAAAGCATGATAATTGTGTGGACATAATGGGCTAGGACTTTTAGCTCAAACTAAACATTATACATGTGAGTTAAAATCTTTGGTCATGGGAGGACTCATGCTTCAAATTGTTGCAATCAACTCATTGTGATCTATAAAGATCAATCTAAGTCAGATGACATGAGTAGTAAATGGTGTGACATCATCTAAAACGAATTAGGTAGGCTTATGGAGTGGGACATAGCCCAAGAAAAAATTGAGTGAAACACTCCAATAGTCTAACTTGATGGTTTAAGGCATTCCAACTATTAAAATCATGATGTATTTTGACACTCCAATTAATCAAAAACAAATATGAGTAAGACACTCTAATGGCTTAAAGAGTGACATTCTAAATTACTGGAAGGTGGACACTTTGTAATGAAGTGTGCATGTTTTATGTAGATACGCTTTGATATACTTTTAAACCTTTAAAAAAATTGGTCTAAATTTTTGGGTCATCGTAGAACACGGAAGCTAGTTCAATGAGCGCTTCTTATTTTAGTTGTTTTTGATAAAGTAAGCAGCATTTACAGGGTGTTGTACCCTTTACACAGAGGGCCCAAAGGGCCAAAAGGAGCTAGTTCAAAACAGGAATGAACTATGGGAGGACAAACCAAACACAGAAACAACTGACAAACAGTCGTCAAACCACAAACTAGGACAAAATTCCAAAATCTGAGGGGACTAAACTGACGCCCTTAACCCGAGGTCGCGAAGAAGCGACAAATCGAGGGAGTCCTTTCTTCTTCCGCAGCACCAAAGACCAAGACGGCTCAGTCTCCAAGTCCACCGAGCAAGGTGAGAGAGGTGGATCCACAGAAGCCACCAAGGGCAAAGAGCCATCACGCAACGAGGGAGACGACAACGCAAGGGAGGAGGCAAGAAATGTCAAGGGACCAGCAGAGGCATTTAACAAAGTTCAGGCAGGCACAGCCAACACAGCATCAGTAGAACGAGCCAACTGTGGCTCCACGATAGGGAGATCCGAAAGAGGAGCAGAAACATGTTCCTGAGACGGCACAATAGGGTCAACCTCCTCAGAAGAAACTCTCGAAAGAGGAGAACCCACTGTGAGGTGGTTCGAGAGAGCATCTTTCCACCAAGTCGCAACGCCCTTGCGGCGGCCATGAGGGCAAGTTGAGGCCAAATGACCCACCGAAAAGCAACTCCTACACCGAAAGGGGAGGCCCTCGTAGTCCAAGAGCTGCTTCCAAGGTTTGTCCTCCAAAGTGTTAGAAAACTTTGCAAAAGGCCTATTCAATAAGAATACCCCTCTAAAATAATTTTCTGGCAAGACACAAACAAACATAGTAATTCAAGGGGAGCATGGATATGGAAATGCCATTTTGCAACCTAGAATTTCATGGCAACATTACTAGTGTTAATGTGCATCTTTCACAAGAGTTGTGACAAAAGAAACCATTGAAACATAAAAGAGAGATTCATTAATATTTTGGTGGTGACAAGAAGCATAGACACACCATCTAATGGCAATGGCACTTTTAGACAAGTACAAGCACTAAGCCTAAGGAAACATAGGATGATGAATTTATCTCCTACGTTGGTGGTAAAGATGTTTAGTGTTGATTGTTCTCTTTGTTATAAAGACATGGCTAAGATTATAAGATCAAGACCTTCAAATGTGTTAACAAAGGAAATGAAATTGAAGACTAGCATCTTAGATAAGAACTATTCCAAGATAAACACTATGGTTAAAAAATGGCTACATGGATCACAAGTGGATACAACATTATCATAGATAGGTGAATTAACATTGGTCATAGTCCACTCATCAATATCATGGCGACATATTGCTCAAGGCGTTGCAAAGATGTTATTGAGGCTAGCCCTTAGAATGTGGTGCAAGTCGTACTAAACATGACCTACTTGTGCAAGGTAGGAGAGAAGTTAGTTCACGTTCTCTACAAATATATACATATTGGATAAGACATGAAAAAAATGGAATGTATCAAACATGTAATTGATGTGAGAGATGTGCAAATGTTTATCTACAATCTCCACACATTGCATGCATATTTTGGACATCCTCTATGAAATTTCTCTAACTTATTGTGACAAGATATGTCTAATACTTCATTTTCTTAGAGAGGATTATTGAGTTGCAAGGGCTCATGTAGTAATTGACATGAGAGATGTGCAAAAAAAATCTATAGCCCCCACATTTTGCATTCATTATTTCAAACATCCTCCAATAAGAAATTTCACACATATTGAAGCAAGATATGCCTCATACTTTATTTTCTTAGAGAGGACTACTGAGTTACACGAGCTAGTGCCCTTCCAACTAATGTTGATATCAAGTTAGGAATTACTGGACTAAGTCTAATCATAGACAAAGAGTGAAGGAAGTGGTGAAGTGACTTGTAAGTTGAAGCCAAATGAATTGTCTCTATCAATGCTTATATTTCGGGCACTTCGATTCTCCAAACCGTGGGGAGGTGTATGAGATGATTGATAGCATCCTTGGCAAAATGAAGATTGTTGTTAAAAAAAGAGACCCTATTAGCAATTATATCATTAACATAACCTATCATTCTACAAATGTGGAAGAAGCTCAACACTCCCTTGCACTCAATGTGGTATGAGCAAAGACCTGACAAAATCATCCCTATGACAAGTTGAAGTGAAAGAAGGTTTTACGAAGACAATTACAAAGATGTGTGGTGTAAAGATGCCACCACCATTCACAACGAGTAACAATTATGCCACATTCAGAGAGTTGTTTATAAGATACAAGGTTGGATTTGCATGCTATTGCCTAGCATATCCCGATACTATGGTGAACTATAAATAAACTTAATTAATTAACATCCACACTAGCCATTTGCCTCTTGTCCCAAGCGTATAGTTCCTCTCAACAACACAACTTCGTCCACTTCATCAAGAAAAACAAGCTTTATCTCTAAGAGAGCAGGTAAGCTTGTAGTGTACACCACATCGCATCTCATGGACCACACAACATACAAGGAGAGTACAACCGCACAGTGGGGTGTAGACCCACAGAGGTCAACATAGATTGACACGAATTAGTCACAAACAACTATCTCATATACCAATTATTTGAGCCAATTTAGCATTCTATTCCGATCGTGCCATAGGTATCAGGTTAAAAACATATATGAAAGTGAAGCGACTGCAAACCAACAAATTGAAGCCCTGGTTTGCAGGAATGGAATCTTCCCAGTAAGAGGGGGTCAGGCACACTTATGCAAGCACCTATTGATTTATAGAATGAGGGAAGCAAATTCAACACAGAAGTGAAGCCCAACAGGTAATCACCTCTTAAGGAGCTAGGCTTTCTGACTTTCTCTAGGTTTAGATTGAACGAAGAAGTGAATGAAATCCTGAAAACCAAATCTGTTTGGATGGAGCAAATGCATCCAAGGTTACATGTAAATGCTCAAGCTATCTGGAAGCAAAGACCTACCATAATACACCCTCCTCTGATGAGAGGAAAATAAGTGTAAAGAAATCCCTCCTAACTCCCTTGCATAGATAAAAAAAAAAATCAATAAACATCCCAACAATTGCCACAGCTATCTGGTTAAAATCTTGTTTGAAAGAGATACTGCAAAACGCACAACTTGAAATACTGCAAACCTATTTGCAGCAATTGAATCTTTCCATTTATTGTTTACAAGTTTAATCAAGAATTTGAGCAGTAGCATGCTTATGAGAACAAATTTGGTCTGTACAATGCAAGAGTGGTGGTAACTTCAACAGCATACTGTAACCCAACAGGGAATCACCACCAGCATCACACTCTAACAAGGAGATAGGCTTTCTGCACCATTTGCTGTGTGTTTGATTTGAAGGGGGTTGGACCAAAGTGAACAGTGTCACAATAAAAATGCTTAGGAGAAGAAAACTAGGTAATTATATAAAGATCTAATTCTTTTTAAAAGAAAAAATTCTGATTGTAATCTTTGGGAAAAACTGAAGAAACTCTGAAATGGAAGTTGGGTTTGAGAGCCACTATGGCTTGCCATTTAGTCACGTACTTCATTTCCCTTTTTGCTAACTCTTTTGGTACCAAGTTTCATTTTACTAAATAAAGACAACAAAAAGTTACCTTCATTAAGAGGTCTGTCAAAGCAAGTCAGCTATATGAAATAAAACTGAAAAAACACACCTAAATCGTAACAATTGTGTTTTCCCATCTGTTGATAGTATACAGAGAGATGCCAAGAAAAGCACCCATTACTAACAAATAATGAAAACTTTTTCTATATATGATTGCCACAGAAAATGGATTTAAGTGATAGTCGTGACTTTCTGAGTCACAAGCTAGTAAGAGTAAATGTGATTCATTTGTTGCTTCAAAGCACATTTCATGAAATTCTCTTGATGATCGATTAATAACATGGCGGCATCAAAATTTCAAAAGCCTGGAATTCCTCGTGGAAGGTATTAACTTGACTAATCAATCAATATATATTACAAATATGGCACTTTTCATTTGCTGCCATATCAATATTACAAAGAAATGTACAATATGGGTCATTCCATGAGCCCAAAGAGAAGGTATTTCAAAAAAGAATTTATTCGGTACAAGATGTCTCTCAATCTACAAAGAGTGGAAAACTTGAGAGACTTTTATGACCATGGCAAAAAGAGGAAAAAAATGACACATAGACTTTGACAAATTGGCAAAAAGCAGAATTTGACAAATTGACAAAACGCTGTGCAATGCAATTTCGGTCATATCAAAGGGGGCAAAAACCAGATGGTTGGATTTGGAAAAATATGTATCACAGCCCACTAGGTCAAAGCTCAAATGCATAATCTTCGTTAAAAGGTATTTCAGTCAAATTCTGTTCCTATCATTATCCCTTGTTTCATCCCCAAATAGTTCTTTTATCAGACTGCAGGTTGAAACCAACCTGTCTGCATCTGTTTTTAATCTAGTCACCAAAGCAATGTCCCACAGCTTTGAGTCATAAGGTTCCAGAAGAGAAGGAGGGTGCCCATCAACAAAAAAGTCATCCTTGCGAGACATATTACCATTTGCTTTGCCATCTCCACATAGCACTTCATTTCCATAATGTAAATCAGTCAGTCTTTCTTCTTTACAAGAATCGTCAGAACTTGTGGCTTCTTTAAATTTTTCATCCTGAAGAGAATGAATTCCTGAAGTTCTTATGCACATCAGTGAACTTGACTTGCTTCCATGGTTCCATTCATATGACGTGCATGATCCATTTTGTAAATCTTGCCCCACAAACAAATCACTGTGGCTACCTTGAACTAGCCTGTGTTGAAAAGGTAATGCAAACCCCCCCATTTGCTCATCAGTATCTTCATCCTGGCAATCCATAGCATCATTTTCCCGGTCACAAAAAGTAATCTTGCGAAAGCTCCTATTTGTCATGTGCCCTTCTGATATGTAACCTGCCGTCACTTCATCTTCTTCTTCTGTAGCACCAGGCATTTCATCAGATTCGGAAACCTCATCATCACCTTCACTGCCATCAGATTCTGCATCCGAATCATCATCTTCCTCAATCACCCTGAGTCTGTTACTCAGTCCAATTTCAGTGCCATGCCAATCTTCTTCATCGTCATCACTGTCAATGTTTTCTGGGTCAATTCTGTTCTGAAGGGCCCTTCGGCGAAGAACAAACACATTGAAATAATAGCTCACCAGCTCCTCTTTGCTTCTTGAGGGAAAGGCCACAGAGAGATAATTCCAAAAGTTCTTATTTGATGACATGGGATTCATGTCTACAATATCCCAAAAGGTTTCTTCCTCCTGTCTTGTCCATTTTTCTGACACACTCTCACCCATGTCATCAAATCCCAACAAAGAGAATGCTTTGCCAAGCTTTAGCTTCAATTTCTCTCGTTCAACTTCAATATGTTCTTTGATACACCGTATAGAATTTTGGTCTGGACACCCACAATCTGTAGATTTGCCTTGTCCTACACAATGGTCTTGAAGTCCACTGTTTGATCCATCTAAGGGCCACACACAATTACCAAGCAATCCATGAGGGTATCTGTTATCATCGTAACATGCTTGGGACATCAGATCAGAAGAATCAGAATTAGAAACACAGACTTGAGGTCTCCATGGAGGTATTTCAGCTTGAAATTCTGGTCCTATCGAAACCTTCTTACAATAATAGTAGCTAAAGGATGAAGCCAACTCAGAGTGAGAAAATTGTTCCTCATTACAATCAGACTCTACACATGTTCTAGAACAAAAGTCTCCAGAATCAGAGACAGACAATGGGGGCAGTGAACATTGTATTTTCTCTGATCCATTGCATTCTTGAGACATTGTTTCAGTATCACAGAGCAGGTCTTTGGACATTGGGGACGAAGCAGAGACCTGAATAAGAAAAAGGGAGCGGTTAAGGAGAAAATAAGGAAAATTCTTCTCCTATTGACACAAACTTTAAAATTATAGACTTCTATAGAATGCTGATATCACTATACAGACTATATATTGGATTGATAAGAATGTGCTTTTAATATAAAAATGTATTTGAACATTGTCAATTCTTTTCAGCATGTTTATTACTATTAGTTATTAGAATATGAACTTTGCCGCACAGAAGCAGAAGAACTACTATATTAGATTATTAGCCAATACAAGGTATCATTTGAACAAACAAGGAAAATTCTTCTCCTACTGCTAGAAACTTTAAAATTACAGACTTCTAAAGAATGCTGAAACGTCTAAACAGATTATACAAAAAATATTGGATTAATTAGAATGTGCTTAATATAAAAATGCATTTGAAATTTATGAATTCTTCTCAGTATGTTTATATTAGTCATTAGAATATACACTTTGCCACACAAAGGCAGAAGAACCACTATATTAGATTATTAGCTGATAACAGGTATCATTTGAACAACCATGAAGTTTCCATAATAAGGGCCATGAATGAACTTCGCACAAAAGAAACCACCAGCCAACAATAATATATAAATGGGGCTCAAACCTGGATTATTCATTAGACCAGGGCGTCATGTAAAATCAACTTGGTGATTTTCAAACCTATTGACCAGAAACTGTACTGCATAGTGACTAGAGGCTTTACACCTATTTTCTTAGTTCAGATGCAAATTAAAAAAAAAACAATATTTCGGAAAGTGTATAAATCAATTTAAATGAAGACATGTAATCCTGAAACATTATAAATTAAGATAGAAACTAAAAAACGGTGTCAGTCTATTTTCTATTTTTCAAACACGTGCCCTGTGTATTTTGAGGTAGAATGTCCTTGTATATGTTCGACTTTGTTTTCATAGTGTATAGGAACCACGGATTTCAAACACTTCCACCATAAGTCGTAGATTTTTTATTGAACCACCAAAGAACCCTCAGTTATTAGCATTTTTTGACATTGACAATATTCAGTCACATCTTTGATCTCTACATAACTCCATTATGGTAATGCCCTACATTCAAACCTGTTAGCATATGGTAGAACAAACTAGCTAAAAATACAAGTTATGAGAGACAAAGCAGCAAAATAAGTAAATGCACTTGGAGGATTCAATAAAGTCGGTCAATTGAACAACTCAGTTGTCTTCAGGTACTGTGCACTAAACAAGTAAAACTAGACGAGGAAAGAGTGAATCATGTCAAAAATATTTGAAGCTAAAAAAACTTTTTAAATATATAGGAAA
Organism: Sequoiadendron giganteum; assembly: GCA_007115665.2. NCBI lineage: Eukaryota > Viridiplantae > Streptophyta > Pinopsida > Cupressales > Cupressaceae > Sequoiadendron > Sequoiadendron giganteum. The sequence continues at coordinate 180,943,217 of CM021104.1, read as the reverse complement.
AAAAATTGAAATGTAGAAACAGATAAAACAATAAACATGAAGATAAAACAAACATACCATGTCAAAATCAGAATCATTTGAAATTCTAAAAGACAATCTGCCATTGTCAATGTTTGAGATTGAAATGCATGTTTCAATTTCCTTGGCCTTCTGTCCACTATATACTCTTTCCTGTGGTGTTTGAAAATTGTCGTCACACAAGTTGGAATCTTGAATTGTCCCATCAGTTAGGACTTCCCCTGCCATTTCTTTACTTGCCAAGCTAACATGAGAATCTATGCATTGCTCCTGTTTGTGATCACAAACACTGTTTTGACTATGTACAAGTTCAGTAGTCACAGAACCATCATTGCCAGTCTTGACAACATCTACTTGCTTCTCATGAGCTTCATCCCTTTCTGACAAACCAATGCCATCATTAAAGATAATACCATTGCTAAGGTTTATCTCTCTTGATGAAATCAAGAGCTCTCCACAAAATCTTTCCATGCCATCTGGTTGTGTAAACTCTTGGAGATGCATTTTGCTGTAAATGTTATTAGGGACGATCTCACCAATTCCACTTGTCTGGTCAAGACTATATTCCGATTGCCTGTGGCATTTAACTGGTTGGCATGACTTTCCATCTTCCAAAGCCCGTTTATTTTGTTTCAGAACCATGGTGAGTCCTGCAGCAGTATTTAAGTGACACCTCAACAACCATATAACTAATAAGAATTGAGCAAAAAGGAAAAACTCAGCAGAACTAACATCTTTCGACAAAAACAATATTTTTGCTGGTACCTAAGATTTAAATTTCAGTAACAGATTCTAGATCTCAGATAAAGACTAGAACACTAGTGGGGTTTCGAAAAATCATACAGCATACTAAAATTTTGAAAACTGCGTCAATTTAAATCACACTGACCTTGACCAGACAGGAGACAACTTATACGATTAATAACCAAATACCCAAAATTGCAACTGCTAACACCAAAAATAGGCAGATTGACAAACTATTGGACTGCAATAAAAGCTCTGACAGTTGAGAGGATGCTAAGCACAGAAATTCATTTGAAAATCTATGCCATTCTATTTTCCAAATATGTTTGTCTTATTAGATGTCCTGTTTATGTTCCCATGAAGGTAAAAGAAAGAATCCTCACTTGATAGCAATGAAAACTCCTAGTTCATGCCATTTTACCTAATGATGATTGACGTGCCATGTAGTTCCTTTTATCTGCTATGCATTCTTCATGATTAAACTAAGAAAATATAAGGCAGTTGACGTTTGTATAGGTTTTGCATATCCAAATCAAACTAAATAACAGATATATAACATTGATAATTTTGACAGCAATTTGATTCCTAACAAAGTATAAATTATGCAATTACCAATTTCATATCAAATATCAAGAACATCATAACCCTCATTATTTTCATATGGCACAAAAGCATAATTTGAGATCGCAGATATGAGATAACTATTAAAATTACTTTTGATAAAATAAGGCATCATCCACTTAAGTAACCATTAACCCAAATGAACATGTATGTTTGGAAAGGACATAAGCATTCAATATAACACTAAAATTAAACTAATAATTACCACGCTAATAGTAGCATAATTATGGAAACACCAAATAAATATTATATAATATTAGATAAGCATAAAGAATCCCTGTCACACTGAATACCATAATACTTATATATGTGTGCGTTGCAAAGCAAGAAGATTAACATTTATTGATATAATCATATATATTTATGAAATAGAGCATCACATGTATTATAAGCTCTAATCTGCAATCTAAAGACATTATGACAGTGATGGATTGCCTCATGTAATCTGAAACATCAATGTAATCAATTTTCTACCATAAGTTTTCCACAAGCGCACATTCTTTTATATGTAACTATTACTTTTTATAAAATATAATTAAGAGTTAAATTCAAAAAGATCTAAATAAAATCAAACAAATTATTTATTCCTACCTGCACAGATAAATATTTAAATGCAAAATAAGCCCATTAGGATGAGCTTAAGTTGTACAAGAACATATAATTTCATCACAGATACCCAATTCAAATCCCAAGCGACATGATAAAGTTTTAAAATTAAGTTAAATATCACCTGCAACATGATAGTTGTTATTAACCCCAACCAACAAGACTTGGTGCAGGTCATAAGCAAATTTGTGTGAAGAGATACCCCTCAGTTGATGCATGTAAGCCTAAGTTACCTTGTAATGGGGGAAGAACTATCAAATCACCATGTAAATGAATAAATAAGGAGCACCAAACAGGAAGTTCTGAGAATGGAGCTCTCAGACATTTACTTACTTAAGTGAGGTCAAGCTTCAGCAACCCCCAATTGCTTTTTAAAATATTTCAGAATAAAATTAGGCAAGCGAACAAGGGAAAAGAATGGAGCTATCAGATATTTACGATGAAGATTCTTTCCCAATACAGTATTCTGGTGAAATAATTTTAATAATTACTTATTAATTTAAGTATTTTTTAAATCAAAAATTAAAAAGTAAATATAAATTACTTGTTCCTTCATCTGCGAATAAATTCTAAATTATTACGCGAAATAATGAGAATACTAGGGCTCTAAAAAATCATTATTGATTTAGTTATTTTTTAAAAATTAAAATTAAAAAAACACATAAAAATAACTTAATTTTTTCAGCTAAAAATAAATCATAAATTACTACACAGAATTATGAGAATACTGGAGCTCTTGAAATTATAATTAAACAAGGAAATTAAACTTTAAATTTTTCAAAAATTATCAAAATAATTCTTAAAAAATAGCTTGTCGCTTAAAAAAATTCGGGGACCTGCCTGCAAGCTGCGCAAAAAAAAACGAAAAAATAACAAATTCAACGCGTTTCAAAATGAAACCCTTGGTAAAAAGAAAACCCTAACCCTCCAACCAAATAAACCGCGTTAAGCGGCGATCAAATCCAACGAACACCCGAAGAAATCGGAATAAAACAACCCTAAGTTCATTAAATCAAACAAACCCTAAGGTCATAACCGATTTTTATTCGATTCGAAAAATTCCATCAACGGCCATAGAAAAACACCTCCTCATTCAGAACAAAAACAGAAATCTTCACACCCAAATCGCGAAAAATAAAACCCACAAAATGTAAACCCTGGAATATCTACAAACATATATCACAGCATATATCACAAGAAATTCAAGGCAGGCCTCAAACCCCTACCTTCCGATCGGCGAATTTGGATGCCGTGCAGGAAATATGAAAGCCCTCGAAGATCGAACAAAATTGGGGAAAGACAGAAAACCCTAGAGTACGATACCCTGAACGGCAGGTAGTAAAATTGGTCTCAATCGATAGAGGGGACTAAAGGGTATTCGATAAAGAAATTGTTTGAACCCAGGATCGAATCAATCGGACAAGGGACGACTGCTAATCGAAGCCCGATGAGATCTGTAGGGTGTGACGAAACGAGGGTTTCAACAAGCTTGTATTGTATTGGTTAAGGTGTAAAGCCGGCTATCAAAGACCCCGTAAGCGCGTTCACACATAAACACTTTCGTTTAATGTAAAACTTCTCATTTGTCTTTCTCGGTAGTTTACCATCCGCCTACCATTATTTCTACCCTTTATTTCTTTATAATAGTTTATAGCCAATCATATTCATTTTCTTCGTTGAGTTTGAAAGTCTTTTGGTCGGTGTAGATAAACTTTAAGACGTATTTTCAAGTAGGTAGTTTTTTTTTTTCAATGTGTCAAATTATGTCATAGGTTTTTTTTTTAAAAATGGTTTATATTTTGCAAAGTTGTGATTCTCAACAATCTAATTTTTGTAAGTATGAATAGTTTACTTAATATTTATTGTCTAGGAGATGTATATAAGAACTAGTGATCGCACCTGGGGTGCAATGGGTACGCCGAAGATCAAATATTGAAATATTATTGTTGTTTTTTTTAATTTGTAAATGGGAGAAATGATTGAGAGTTGTCGTCAAATATTAAATATTGCTGAAAGCAGCATATTGAATAATTAACAGTTAAAATGAATTACTCGTCCAGTTGATTGAGAAATGTAAACTCACATCCATGGTCACTTGACAAAATCTGTCATAAGTTATAAAATTTAAGGAATTTTTGAACATTGTAAATGACTGCAGATTATTGATTGAATAGTAAATTGGCTTAATTTGTACAGTTATAAACCCACTGCATATATGAGTGCAACAAAAAATAACTAAGAGAGCTGAGGAAATTGTAAAGAAGAATGTATTAACATATGAAGTTGATTCAATCTGTGTTGTGGAAACCATTGCATTTATAGCTTCAATAGCATGTGCCATACATTCTGGTTTGTGTCATGCCAATCGCTTGCATTTTGCTATACTATTCACTATGTGAAAGAAGTTGTAGCAATCATTGCATTTACAGCTTCAGCTGCAGCAAGTATACATTAAAAATTAAATAAAGTTGTTGGCTTCATTTAGCATATAACAAAAGAATTGTAATATTGAAATGAAACACAACAACCATAATAAATATTACTGAAATCATGGCAAGTGAGTTACCTGGGTCTCTTTGTACCAGTGATTATTTTTGTGAGTTGTTATTCTTTGTTATATTCAGGACATTGAAGAAGTATAAGAATGTGCTATGGAAACCATTGTATTTACAGCTTCAGCAGCATGTGCCATACATTCAAGTTTGTGTCATTTAGAAAATAATAAAAGAACTGTAATATTGAAATGAAACACAACAAATGGCCTTGTACAGATTCCCATAATAAATTTTACTGAAATCATGGCAAGTGAGTTACCTAGGTCTCTATGTACCAGTGATTTTTTTTGTGAGTTTTTATTCTTTGTTCTATTCAGGACATTGAAGAAGTATAAGAATATTGTTTGTAATCACCATTGTTAGAAGTATAACCATTTGAAACAATATGATTGAATCACACCTGCATACAATTAAGAGCTTTTATAGCATAAATGAGGAATGTATGAAAGAACCGATGTTTTACCATTGTGAACATAATTGGATGGTGAGAACTCCACTATAAAGAGTAGCTTCAATAGAAGATGTTGGAAGACTGCTTGTATGTCGATTGAGTAGATGTCGAAGAACTCTATGCTAAATGTAATATGTTTGTGAGTAAAAACTTTGTGTTGAACGGGTTGATCTTGACAGTTATGCAGCTTCAGTTTTGAAGTGGTTGATGTTGATAGTGTAGAAGTTCCTGAAAGACTGCTTGTATGTCATTTGAGTAGTTGTGAAAGAAGAAATCTCTACAAACTAAGTTAAAAGTGAACATACTTGTACGTATTGGCTAGCTAAATTGAAGTAGGGCATTTCAAATGGTTGATACTGATAGTTCTAACAGTCGAGCTTCCTCGCGGATCCTACGTGCAACATATGGGCTTTGTTGCATGCATGTGTATCTTTCGAAAGTGAATGGCGGGTGGATTCGAAGGCCGAAAAGATGAGTGACTCTAGAAATTGTTGTGAATGTCAAGCCTTGTCGATCAATGTTGTCGATGTCAATGGTGGCCATCTAAAGTGTAAGCCCCTATGATTTGTGGATGGTTAAGGCCCATGCCATTTTAAGTGGGATTTGGCATCGACCACCATGACTAATGGGGGTAATAGGGACATCACTGGGATTTTTTGTATCCCAGGCAGGGCCAATGTAATTCTTGAATTGAACAACAACAAAGAAAGGGAGTTGGGGTGGTTTATCAGTCTCCTTGTAGATTTTTTTTTTACTATGTCAAGAGCTCCATTAACAAGGCTAGTATCCGTCCATAGATTACAAGACAACATACCCTTTTGGTTGACAGAAAGTAGAATCTTAGGTTGGAGTTGCTCATCATCTGGATTTGAGGTGACAGAGCTCTCTATTTGCTCAGTAGTGGCAATGGCAACAGGCTGTGCTAGAGACAACATCATACGTTTATTATGGAGTGAAACCTTTTCATTGGTTGCATAAAGATGTATGGATGATATGAAAGCAGTTTGTTCAGTAGGGGATAGTGTCAAGCTTGACCTTGACATTAATAGTTGCCAGTCTATAATAGTAGGTTCAACCTTTCTTAAATTGCATAAGAGATCACGAAACAGAAGTTGAGTGGGATCCTCTCCTGCTTGACAAAATATTTTGTTGAGTGTAACAACAGTTTGGAAGTTATGCCATAGTGTGCCCCCATTGGAAGTAGAAGAGTACATTGGAATGTCTTTGACCAATGGTAGCTGGCCGAGGTCTCTAAAAAGCAGTATTGAGCGGCCTCCAAAAGGGCTTTGGTTGTTTGTTGGGAAAGCTTCACGTAAGCGATAGTCGATCTGCTCAAGCAATTTGGGACCGATGAAGCTCATTTCGTCTATTAAAATGTAGCGAACAAAGTGCATTCTCTCTTGGAAGTTTGCTAGTGTTTGGCCCTGCAAGGGAGCGAACTCTTTGATGGGGATGCGCAGTGTTGAATGAATAGTCGATGCTCCAATGTTGAATGTTGCAACACCTGTTGGTTCGAGAAGTAATAGTGATGTTTTCCCGTTTGGAGCGAAAGAATTTAGTGCAGATTGATTTGTTTAATTAGGCGTCACTTTCCAGTTCCTGCAGTTCCTTGAACTATTATTTTGAGTGGTGGTTGGTAAGTAATGGAGGATGGGTGTGACAACACTAAACCCAGTGTTTTCTTTTGTTCCAATGAAAGATTGTGTTGGGTATTTACAAAGGGCGGAAGGGGGACTTGATATCTTGTGCGGTTTGAGTCTATGAAGTTGGATGCTACAGTGAGTTCTATTGGATTTATGGAATGAGTATTTCAGTCATGGTAAAGGTCTAATTCACGGTTGCCTAGCATGTCAAGTGCATCCAACTGGAGTGGATGGCCTGGGTGAACACTTGACAAGACTTGCCATTCAGATTGGTTGCATTGATGTGGGGGTTCACATTGTTTGAAGGAGAGCCAGGTTCTGTATTAGAGGTTGTATCTGGCTAACTGTGTCGAGCATGCCATGGATGGTAAGTGCGTGCCATCCTATCCCACTGTGCCAAAATTTGAGCTGGTGTAGAACCAAGTTCAATTGCAATGTTATGAAAAGGTTTGTAGAGAACCAGTTCACTCCAACAAAATTCATGGAATCTTGTGTCATCTTTAGAAGGAATGCTTGTGAAGCAAGGGGAGACTCGAATAATTGCTTTAGAGGAATGCTCTTTCCATTGGTTCGATTTACGTGTTATTTTGAAGCTCCATTTTTGAGTCACCTCTATCAATGGCATTGCCTCCAAACAAATAGGACGAGCCATGTATGCATCAATGTAGTTTGTGTGTGATGATGTACATTCGCCTGAGAGTGGAACATGTTGATAGTTTTTTTGGTTGACATTTAAAGAAACGAATGTTCGGCTAGACAAGCAGAGTGGTAGTTTTAAAAGAAGGTGGCAACTCTCTTGAGCACTAATATCATGATCCACAAGGTTGTAAACAAGAATTTTCCTAAAAGCTATTGGTGTTGGCTTGTCAGGATCAAAATTTGTTGAAATACGAGAAAGCATTGCATGTTATGTTTCGGATTTGGTTTCTGCTTTAGCTGCATATTTCGCGATATATTTGAGCACTGCATCTATTGAGAGAATGGGTTGGCAATCTACATTTGCACGCCAAATAGAGAGGATAGTGGGGTTGTGAAGATTAACGCGGTCATCATTACGAGCAGGGGTGTGCTTTGGCTACCTAGTCTCATTTGACAGTGTTGAATTATTTTGCATGGTCCAAGGGGCTTTATAGCGGCATTTAACGATACCTCCTTTTCTCTGCAAGCATGTTTGCAAGGTACAACGTGTATGGCATTGAACATAATTGAGCAATTCATTGTAGTCATCTGAAGGGGTGGACAACATAATCATTCTTGTATCCATTAGGCAGGGGTTGTTTAAGGAGGACCTTGGAATTGTTGCATTTGAGCTTTGGTTGGGATGTGGGTTTCAAGCAAAGACATAGTTGTCAATGTAGTCGATTGCATGTTGTACTGATCCATGATTATTCCATTGCAATCTAGCAATATCGAGTGCGTCTTTGAGCCAAAGGAAACCGTGGACATGTGCAGAGCCACGATGTTGTCATTCATACCTAGACACAAAATATTTATTAAGCAAATGATGAATGAAAGATGTAAATATAAATTATTGTGGAGTGAATTTACCTGTACCATTAGTCATTTGTGCAAAGAATCTTTTCCAAAACCTCCTCACGAAATGCAGTAAATCGGTGATGCATGTAAAGTGCACAAAGGTGTGGGTTTTGCACTATATTTTGGATCCTCCACCGAGCAGCTGCTGAAGGATTTGTTGGTGCGGCTGATGGCATGGCATTGTGTAAGTCTGGCCATTTAGTATCAGCTACACTAAGGGTGAAGAATAGAGTCGAACAACCAACTTGAATAACCATGTCTGATAGCTCCCCCCTGCAAAGAGTCTAGAAGAGGCGGGTACCACAGATTTTTGAGTTGAACCGCATAACTTGGTCTACAAGATGTTCATCGAGGAGGTCCTTGAGTCTTTGGCGCAAGTCAAATATTGTTGTTGGTAGTCTACTTTTGAAGTTTTTTTGAACAAATACGAAAGTTGTGGCCTGGCTACGGTGACACATAAGAATATTAAGTATGAAGTATCTAAATCATGGGTGTTGGCCGAATCTATTATCATGGTATCGAAGAAGATGGAGAACATATTCATGTAGCTTGACCTCTTTCATTCTTTCTAGATTGAATGCAGCTCTGCCCTTTGGAAACAATGTTGGGAATGCCATAACAAACAAGTCTTCAGTTGTATATTCATTAAGAGGTGTAAGAGAAATTGGTGGCCAATCAATAGTAGGAGTTGGGCGTCCTTCCCCTAACCACAATAGGGCTCGCAATTCTTGCACTTCAGTACGTGCAGGGGGCAGGTTTGTGACAAATAAATTTGTTGCTTCCACATTCTCTTGCAATTGTTCTTCGGTCGTATTATCCGTCTCCATGAAGCTAAAATCAGGGGGGTCTAAAGTTGAGATTGTTGCATTTAGAAGGTCAAAGATGTCAGTGGAGGCAATAGGAAAGGATAAGAGATAGGTCTCATCTAATTGGACATCTTTGTAGTAGGGGTCATAACAGATCTTATATTGTAAAGCCTCGTGAACATGTGCTCTGCAAACATAGAAATTGTATTGTTGGGAATCAACAATTCTTTATATTGACTATGAGTATATCCAAGTCATGTATATGGCGTAGCAAGTAATTGGCAGTTACTATAATATCTTGAGGAAAACAAATAGTGTGGCCACTATATTTTAGTTGTCCCCCTCTTGCATAAGTAACTTGGAGGACAAGGCTAGCTCTTGATATAAGCATCTCTTCAATATGAGATAGGCATTGTCAACAAGTAGGTTGCTCTCCAGGGTCCATGTTGTTCCACTTTGAGAAGCGATTGCCATTTTTTTTTTAAATGCATCTTGAACAAGCACTACTACCATTTAATAGCCTAGTTCTTATTCCTGGATATTGTTCCATGCATACTTGGCATGTTGATATGTTTGATAGGCTGTACAACTTTGAATGGAAAGAATTCCTAGCGATGTAATAGTTTGCAGGAAATGGTGGAGGATGGAGGTTTTGGGAGGGAGAGCAAGGGTGAAATGTAGATTGCATTTGAGGTGGTGGTGGTTGCAATGGGGGAGGGATATTAGAAAGACAAAACGGGGGTGTGGAGGAGCTTGCAAGGTTACTTTGATGGTTTTCTCTACTTCATCTATTAATAGAGTCCTTATTTGCATGGTACCGTAATCATTTTAGATGGTTACGATGAGACCGTTGTGCTTCCATACTTTCAACTTGGTTTTCCATGGTAGTGGTTGCTGAGGAACAAACCATTAATGCAATATTATTTTGCATTAGATAATGAAAAAGTTGAAATAACACGCTTAAGTTAGGTGTGTAAAATTAGCAAGAATAACGATGAAGTAATAATTCTTTGTATTGACTAATAATTAATTAGAATATATAGCTTGTAAAAGGTAGAAATCATATTACAAAACATGTGCACAATGTTGGGTGAAAATAATGTAATCAATTTTTCAATAGATTACACCATCTAGATTTCAGCCACAGCTATGTAAGATTACTCTCTCCTCTCGAAAAGGGGAGGCACCCTTCTTACCGCTAATTAGAAGCTATAGTAAACTTTAAAGAATACTTACAAAATGTACACTGTACTCATGAAATGGGGGGGGGTGTGTTACATTCATACTTCTCTCTTTTTTCAGAGAAGATGTTTACAATGCTTCACTATGAAAAGATTTAGATCTAAAACAACTTAAACTTAAACAACAACAATAATGCCAATATTCCTATCTTGACAAAGCATAGCTTAGAAATACCAGGTAGATTTATAATAACAAAAGTAAAGAGAAAAGGAAAGGCTCACGAAGGCACAAAGTCGTTTCGTAGCCTTTTCAATGTTGAATCCAGTGATGATATTGTTCGTTGTATTAGAAGCACAAAGTCTTCTTAGACACAACAATTCCTCAAATAGCAAGAACGATTACAAGCACAAAGTCTTGTAGATCCTTCAACAAAATCTTCAAACATAAACAAATACAAATGATAAATGTAACACAGAGTTTACATCAAACACTTGAAGCCCTTTCAATCTCATACAATAATTACCACTGATATAATCAACACACAAAACGATTGATTCCAACACAAAGTCTGGCATGCAATCTTCTTCTTTATTGATTAGATCTGAATTCACAATATTGAACACAAAGTCTCAATGCTTGTTTCAAAATAGCAGCACTTCGTTGCAAAATCTCAAAAGGTAACTATTACAAAAGAAATCCCTCTTATTTATAAAAAGGAGGGAAGAGCAAAATTAGGGAATCAAATGAGTAAAAATAGGAAACCCTAATCTAACTGAGTGTAATTTATTTCTACGTAATTGCACCTCATATTTTGGTGTAATTACTTTTTACAAAAAGACACCTAAACTATCAAAAAACTATTTACAATGTGCAAAATAGGGGACACCACAAATGGCGAACACTGGAGATGAAAATAAGACTATTGTTCTTTGCTGTCTCTCTCAAGAACTTATTATCTGGTCCGACTGTAAAATCCACCAGTGTATGTATTTTGGTAATCAACTTCTTTGCAGACGAAGAAACCTTTTTACATCTTTCAAGATGAGTCTTGAAACAATCAAGTGAAAGCTGTAGATCACATACAGTGTGCAAGGTGTTTTTAGTAAAACCTTTGTCATCCACCAACTTCATGAAGGCTTCTTTATACACTTGAATTATTTCGCTGAGGGGAAGGAAGGTGTGCTCGTCATCTAGAAGATCACCTGACAACTCTTCCATTCCATTTACCAAAAGAACCCGGTAGCCTTCAACATCTTCTTGTGCTTGGTGAATGTCATCAATCAGAACCTTCAATACCTGGATTCGATGCTTGAGCGATTCTTTTACTTCAACATATTTCTCCTTACTAGGTATTAATCCATTTTTTACCAATTGGCTGATCTTGGATTCTTTCATTTGCAGCCATGATGATAAAGTCCTTTCCATATTGGATAGATCTCTCACAAGTGATCCTTCTTCTTTGTTCAGCTCAGTCTGCAGCTAGGCTATTTGTATTTTCTTCTCACTTGCGGTGGTGATAACCCGCGTTCCATGATCTATGATCTCTTCAATAAACTCATTTAAGATTTTACCCTTAGATGCAAGCTTTTCTGCCTTTTGAACAGCTGGTTCTTCGGCATTTACCAAGGTCATAGATTGAGCATCACCTATTGAAGATCCCACTATATTTCTCAAAATGTTTGCATAGCGTTCACCTTTCCCTTTGTATAGATTTTTGGCTTGCTCCATCTTGTCAAGCCTTCCTGCCAGAGCATCTAACACTACTTGGGCATCTGCTTTTGCACTTTCATTTGTCACCTTCCCAAGTTGTATTCTTTGAATGGTATAATCTTCCATGTTCACATCTCCCTCAGGCTGTGGAGGAAACCTTACCTCAACAAACTTTTGACCAGCTTTATCAACCTGGAGCCTTGACAATACCTTAGCCTTTTTCTTTTCTTTGTTCTTGGGAGCAGGTATTTCTTCCAAGTCCAGCTCATCGAGGGAGATCATCTGCTTTTTTCGTTTAGGAACCTGCGACACCAACCAAGGGGGAAGAGAAGAAGTATACACATCACTTGTTACTGCTAACTCCTGAGCTACAGGGGCTTTTTGAGGAATAATTGAGATAGTAACTATGGGCCCAGTTGTTTGTACGCCAAGCTGATTCTGCAAAGATTCATTCATAAATCTATCAAAATCAGCCTCCAAAGAAATGTCAAAGGATGGAGATGACAAGCTAGGGAGAGAAACTGGCGAACTAGATAGGTCATTGATATTTTTTGATCGGCCAACTGTAGGAGAAACCAACACTGTCGACACTACTGGTAGGGAAGAAACATCTTCTACTCCTGTAACCGTGGTAGGAAGAGGAGATGAAAGAATGGGTAGAACGGGAGATTTTGGAATTGAAGGAATATGAGATTGCGAAGAAACTGTAACCTGTTCGGTTTCACCTTGAGGGGGTGAAAAAACCTGCTCACTCTCTTGGTACTCCTCAACCTCTTGTGTTGATTGCTCTTCTTCTCCATTTGATGCAGTCCCTGTAGAGTTCTCATTATTTGATTCTTCAGATTCAAACTCTGTATCTCCTCCTTCTTCATCTAAAGACAACTCCTCGAAAACAAGCTCTCTCTCTTCAGCATGAGATGTAGTAGCCCTTGTTTCTTGTATTTCAGTAGTTTGTGGAGTACTTTTCCCCACAGTGAACTTAATCCTTGGCCCTCTTCTTGATGAAGAAGGAATCGCTACCTATTTTTCTTTGATGCGAGATTCTGGCAGTGGAGCAAGATTCTCTTTAGGGAGCTCACCTTCATAATCTGTCTTGAAGTTTTTTATTTGAAAACCATGCTTGGCAAGCCATTCCATCGTGTTGTGTAGGATAGGGGCCAACCTTTCTCTCATGTAAGTGCATTCTTTTTTGGACCATTGCACTGGAGGCAAAGGTTTCCAGACAACATTGTTCTCGTCATAGGCAGAATTAAGGACATCACCAGGATCCATGAAATCTTCAGGTAAATCAGCTATTTGGAGAGCCCTGATTTGATCAATTGTCAACCTGCAAAAATCCATTTTTTGTTCTGTCCTCTTCAATGTAGTGTGCAACTACTTGAAGTACAAACTCCACGTGATGGGCTGAAGTTGGAAAAGTCAAAAACATATGAAGATTACTATGTACAGTGGCTTTCAAATTCTCGTCCCACGGCCTCTGTTGAATCCTCTTCTCGAAATCTGCCAGATCTTGATGGCCGATTTCAGTGTCTTTGATTTCATCTACCTTAGACAACACCACGGTCAGAGGGAAAACACCTTGGTACTTATACTTCATCTTCTCCTTATCTTTAGGAGATGGCGATGGCGTTTCAGCTGACATCTAGGAGAGCAGAGACCAATGTAATTCTTATCTTCGAAGATCCTTGACGGAACCTTAGAACAAACTGCAAGAATGGCGGATGCAATGATTGTCAGGAAAAATGTCACATGGGAAAGCGTGAGATGATCAAGGCGATATGGAGTTACTATGTTTTCGCTGAGTGGTACGAAAAACGAGGAGCGAAAATGAGCATGGAGGCAAAAAATGAAGAAGAAACACTATTTTAAGTGTTAGGAAAAAATTGCAATTTTTGGTGCTCGGGCGGTGGCATCAAGTTGACACTTGGGAAATTTCGGGGTTTGTTTGATGTCGGTTTCGTTGCAGTGTTTTTCACTGCTCGAGCACCGACCTTGCAAGACAGTTCAGTGCCGTGGTGGTGAAAAACACCGCCTCGACACTTGGAGTCGATTTCTCTATCGATGTCATTGCGGTGAAAATCACCGCCCAACACTGATCTGCTCGACGACTTTGGTGACGACGTTGAAAATCTCGACCGCAACGATGAAGGAAAAATGAGAAGGATGAACGTGCTAAGGTAGGGAGAAGTTCACTGTGAAAAATGAGAGAAAAATCATGAAGAAACAACAAGGAGACACAGAGGGAAGAATGAAAACGAAGGGCGACATATACAACAGGTGAAGAACACCAAAGACAAACGAAAAATCAAAAGTATTCGAAACCTAAACAAAGAAAACAAAGAAACGAAACAAAAACAAGATGCGCACATACCTGTGACAGTCATGGTAAAGATGGAGGCACAAACCGCGTGTTGGAGAACAACCTCAAGAAAGCAACTTGGAATAGCTCAGGAGCGCGCGAAGTAAGGAGATACTAGACGTTAGGAACAAGAAAATAGATAACTCGGGCTTCAAAAAGATATTTAAACAACCTAAAAACTAATTCATGTCACGCGCATTGAATGCGGCGGAAAAGACTAACACAACGCAGAATTAGGTGCTCGGGCGGTGATTTTCACCACTCGAGCACTAACTCAAAACATAACTTAAGGTGCAACGACAGTGAAAATCACTGCCCAAGCACCAAAAGTCAAAAACAAAGTTAGGTGCAATGGCGGGGATTTTCACCGCCATTGCATCAAAAACAGTTTGATGGAAATGGTGCAATGGCGGTGAAAAACACCGCCCGAGCACCGAAAACTGGGAAAAATAGACTAACTCCTGGGAAGAAAAAGGAGTCATACTTTAAGCTCAAACTCGAGCCCATCGTCGCCTACCCAAACTAGGTAGGTTTAGGGAGTTTGTAAAATGATTTTGTGCCTCGTTTTGCATGCTTGAAACACACGGTCCTAGGAAATGGACTAGTTTCGTAGGGGGGTTATTCATGAATCGAGCGCAGCTAGATTCTGTGATAACAGCTGGCTCTTGCTGGGGATCTTTCTTCAGTCATTCTTTCAAATGAGCAAAGAGAGAAGAACAACCAAAATTCAAGTGCCTTTATCCATCCATTGGGCTTGGAGTCAGGCAACAATGACAAAAAGCAAAAGAACAAAAAGACTCAAAGACTAAGACTAAGAATAAAATACTTACCTCTGGAACGTTCGATATTTTAACACACAAAGTGTTTGAGATGTTGTCTGTTGTGTGGAAGAGCGAACGGCGTTCCATCTTTGTATGCTAATAAGAAATTATTTTCACCGCACAGTTGATGAACCAGGAAGGGTCCAGTCCACAACGAATCAAACTTCCCATGCATACCTTTTGGCTCTCTCCGTTTGTCCCATAGGAGAACGAGGTCGCCAATTTGAAAGTCTTGGGATTTAGCTTTCTTATCAAACAGTTTCTTTACTTGTTGCTGGTGTTTGGAAATATGATTAGCAACTTGGACACGCTTCTCCTCCAATTTAGAGAGATACATTAAGCGTTTGTCCGTAGAATTTTCAAAGGTCTCGTCTTCGATAGCCTTTGCCAGCTTGAGGGCCGGAAATTCCACAGATATGAGTAATTCGACATTTAACCCATACAAGAGTTGAAAAGGAGACATGCTAATTGCCCACTTGGGAGTGATCTTGTCTGCCCACAAGGCATCATACAAAGCCTTATGCCAAAGGCGTTGATTTTCCTCTACTAGCTTCCAGATGATGGTCACTAGATTCTTGTTGCTCAATTCCGCTTGACCATTACCCTGTGGATAATAGTCAGAAGAATGTGACAAGGTTATGCCATGTTCAAAACAAAATTCGGTGATTTCACTTGAAGAAAAGGCAAAAGCATTATCGGTAACAATCTTGTTTGGCATGCCAAACCTAGAAATGATATTCTCCTTCAAGAATTCGTACACTACTTCGGAAGTCGCATGCTTAGTGGGGATTGCCTCTACCCACTTGGTAAAATAGTCGGTAGCAGTCAGAACATAGACATGTCCAACACTAGAAGATGGATTAACCGCACCTATGAAGTCTGTCCCCCATTGTTGGAAAGGTTCCTTAATTACCACTAGCTTCAACGGTAAAGCTGCCAGTCTAGGTCGGCCAACAAACTGTTGACATAACTCGCACTTGCGTACCCAGGAGTACGCATCTTGGAAGAGCGTAGGCCAGTAGTATTTTTCTCTCAAGATTTTGTGACCAGTGATCAGTGCTAAGAAATGACCTCCACATGCCAAATCATGGTATGATTTTAACAATTTTTCTTGTTGTTCTTTGTCCACACACCGTAGAAAAGTACCATCAATGACACACTTATATAAGCCATTGTCCCATAAGAAAAAGTTGGTTGATTTTAACTTGACGGTCCTTTGTTCTTTGGATGTCAAGTTGCTGGGACATTCATCGTATGTGAGAAAATGAGTGATATTAGAAAACCACTCATCAATGGTGCTGACAAATAGCACAGGGGGTAGTTTACTGGAATTTTCTTCAACATCGGGAACTTCTTCATCCTCTGAAACTTCCTCACCAGGGTTGTTTTCAGCAATGAGTTGATACAGACCATGCCCCCGTATCAGTTTGGTGGGTTTGATCTCCAAATCATACTCCTAAATTTTGGCAACCCAGTTGCCTCTTTTCGTTCCAAATTCCTGCTGTGTTAGAATTGACTTAACAGTCGTATCTGGAACCAAAACCTTGACGTGACTATTCAGGATGTAAAACCGAAAATGCTTGACAACTTTGACTACGGCAAAGGCGTGCTTTTCCATTTGAGAATACTTCAACTCATGAATGCAATGGGAGATTCAAAACCTTCGTGATTTTCTTGTACCAAAATAGCTGAAAGTGTATGCTCGGAAGCATAACTATACATTATAAAATCTTTGGTGAAATTAGGACAAACCAGTATGGGAACATGAGTGATCGCCTCCTTGATGTCATCAAAAGCGACTTTCCCTTCAGCAGTCAAGTGGAAGGTGGTATTACCTTTCATCATATCTACAATATGATGAGTTTTTTCCGCAAAATCTAGGAGGAACCTTCGTAGGAAATTTACCTTACCAAAGAATGAATGAACTGCCTTTTTGCTTGATGGCAGGGAGAGGGTTCTAATGCCATTAACTCTTTCTGAGTCAATCTTGATTCCTTTGGTAGAGACTATATGACCGAGCAATTTTCCCTCCATAACCCCAAAGACCGACTTTTTGGGATTGAGGGAGATACCATGCTGACGACATCTCTCCAGGACTTGTCTCAGGTGATTATAGTGCTCGTGACACCTTTTAGAATATACTGTGAGGTCATCAAGATACACCACAATGAACTTACCCATCACATCACGGAAAGCCAGATCCATAGCACGTTGGAAGGTAGCACCGGTGTTTATCAAACCAAAAGGCATCCGACGATACGCAAAGGTACTCCATGGTGTCGTGAAGGCGGTCTTGTGTTGATCTTCTACGGTGACCTCAATTTGATTGTAACCGGAAAAATCGTCCAGCATGGAGAGCATCTCGAATCCGGTCACATTCTACAAGACTTGATCCATGACAGGGAGAGGGTAGTTGTCTTTAAGTGACAACTGGTTAAGATTTCTAAAATCAACGCAGATGTGGATCTCACCATTCTTCTTACGCACAGGGACAATATTTTCTATCCATGTCGAGTGGTGAATTGGGAAGATTATTCATGCATTCAGCATCTTCTGGACTTCTGCAAGAATCGTTCCAGAAATCTTTGGGTTGTACTACCTTTGCTTTTGCTTAAAAGGCAAAGCTCTAGCCTTCAGTGGGATATCATGTTGCACTTCCTTTGGTCGAAAAGATTTGAGATCTTCATAGGAATATGCTAGAACATCCATATATTCTTGTAACAGTCTAGTGAACTGGATCCTTTCTTCTGGAGTGCAACATTTGTCGATGTTTACCATTTTTGGATCTGCTTCAGTTCCCAAATTGTATTGCTCAACCTCATTAGACGAATTAGAGTCGACGAGCTGCTGTTTGACATAGCGGTCATGTTTGTCAAAGAGCATTTCTAGAGATACCAACCCCCTAGGGATTTTGTTCCCTTTTAATTGTAGGAATTCTTTGCCAAAAACTGGATCTATGCCGGACATAGATTCTCACAGAGGAGAATCGCTTCCTTCGAAGTATAATTCATCGAAATTCTTGGCTTTTTCCAAGAAGGCAACAATTTGATGATCATCATTGAAGATCTGCCAGTTTTCTGAATTGTCAAGAACACTTGGGCGGAAAACCAACTCGATAGTGTAAGTGGAACCTTGAAAATATTTGTGTGGTATGAGAAGCATGGCTGACACTGCCAAAGAGTCTGCCTGGCCATTGTATTCCCTTGGTACCACAGAGATATCAAAAGCATCAAATTCTTCAATGCAATCCCAAACGAGATTGCGATAATGTCTAAGCCTGTCATTTTTTGTTTGGTAAAGGTTTCGTACCTGACATACTATTAGCTCGGCATCACCTTGTGCATGGAGGTTTTTGATACCTTTCTTGCACGCTACTTGCATTCCCAACAGCAAGGCTTCATATTCAGCAGTGTTGTTGGTATTATCGAACTATAGCTTGAAAGAAAAAGGGAAGATCTTTCCGTTAGGCGAAATGAAAACTATTCCAGCTCCGAAACTGGTTGAAGAATAGCTACCATCGAACTCTAACAACCAAACACTGTTTGGATCACCGAGGCCAACGGTATCAAAACTTGAAAACTCATCTCCTGATTGAGTTTCAGAGTCTGATGTCGACCAATCATCTGGTGGCGAGTCATTCATCAAAGAGAGAGATTCAACACTCTCCAACTCATGTGCCGTTGAAGATTCATCGACCTCTTGAGTTTGGAGATAATAAGTCCCCATACCTGAAGATTCAAACAAGATCTGGGCTCTTGGGTCATCTGATGGGATTATGGAGAATTTTGCTTCTTTCTCGGGAATAAGCTTTTGCATTACGCCCTTCACTGGTATTCTAGCTTCGGACATATCCATACTTAATTCTCCACCAACATCCTTGTATAAATTCCGCCCGAGGAGAATTCCATATGATGTTGGCACATCGGCCACTAAGACTATCATTTTGATCTTTTTATCGGGATATGCGGAAAATGCATATTGTGCGTCTTTGTTTTGACCAATCAAGGGCACTTGTTTATTTTCCATAGAAAAGCAACGGCTAAACATTTTGGTCATTTCTAAACCCAAGGTAGTGGCTACTTTGGCGGGCATCACGTTGTCAGATGCACTAGAGTCTATGACACAATTGCTCAGTTTGAAACCATTTACTAGTAAGGAGATAAAGAATGGGTCAATGTGCCCAGAGGTAGTTGGGGGATTGGATACCAAATTATTCTGAGGCACCTTTGGTTTAGGAGCAACCAGGACCTCAGGGGATGAATCCTGAGTTGGGGTAATTCCTTGATTCTTGACGAATTGGACAAGCCTGTCAAATTGGTCGGGATTAGCTTTGAGATACTCTGCCTCAGACATTTGAACCTTGGTTCTTTTTGCATGGTCGATAATATCAAAGGCTTGGAAAGAATTTTGTAAACTAGATGTAGTGACTTCACTAATCGGTTTAACGAAAGGCACATTGGTCTTTGGAACCGGGTGATTAGCTTTAGGTATAGTGGGAGTGGGAGTTGAGGAACGTGGCACATTGGCTTGTGGATTTACTGCTTTCTTAGGTTGCCAAGGGAGGGGAGATCCTCTCTTGGCAATCGTGACAAACGGCTTTTCCTTTTCAGGTGGGGCGATAGCTTGAACTTTGTCAAGTTGGTTTTGTTGGTGCCGCGTAAAGACAACATAAGTATCTGTCACCAAGTCATTTGATTCCTCTTCATCCGTTATATGCAAGTAGCTAATCTTGGAGTCGCTAGCCGATTTTGTCTCTTCCTCTCGGAAAAGATCGACATTTGGTTCTTCAAGATAATCTGGCTAAGCATAATCTTCTTGTTCAGTTTCATAATACCTTGCAGCAGCATTTGTAGGTGGAGCTTCAAGAGCGAGCCTACCTGGTGGTGTTGGAAGATGATTTTGAGTCTTGTTCCCAACATAATTGGGGAAAGTCGTTCTAGGGACGTCCTTGTAATTCATGTTATTGTTAGCCACTTGCTTCTTTAGAGCGAGGAGCTCATTCGCCAACCGTTGCACCATAGGGTTAGTGAAATTGGAACTGGTGCTAGGAGTGATGGCATTGGATGCTGAAGACCCTAATACTTGCATCCTTTTGTTGGTGTTGGAGTTGCTGTTGATTCTGATCTCTCCAGCTAGGATCATATCATCTTCAAGACTCATGGCTAATTCTTGTGTTGCTTCAACATTAGCCAGAGTTTCCCTACGTAAGAAGAAACTCACCTCGGGTAACTGGGTATTTATGAAGAAGCACTTCAAGTTGTGATCCGTAGGTTTTGCATCTTGTGGGATCCGCATCACCAACTTGTTGAACTTGGCCACAAATTCTCTCATCAATTCATGAGCTTCCTTTCACATGGTTGTCAATTGTGCCAACAAAGCATGCGCATCTTCAGCAGGCTTGAATCTTTCCTCGAACTTTGTTTGGAGAGTAGCCCAACTGGTGATTGAAGCGTTGGGGAGTGTATAAAACCACTCGACAGCAACCCCTTGGAGGGATTCGATGAAGAGCCTTACAGAGACATCTTCATGTTCGATGGCCAAAACACCACAAATGATATAGAAGGCAGCAATGTGTTCATCGGGATGTTGCTTGCCGTCATCGATGAATTTCGAGAGATGTTTCCTCGAAACACGTGGAAGATCATTTAGTGGTGCAGCCAAACGTAGAGGACCAAAAGCATTTCCCCACGATCCAACAGGTGGTGCGGCCATTACTGGTTGCACGATAAATGCTTGAGTTCGATGCCTACTGTAGACAGACCAAATAGGTGGGAAAGCGGATCTGTCTTTCTGAGGAGGAAAACTTGTAGCACGCTGCAATGGTGACCTCGTTCACGAGGGAGTAAAAGGAAAGTTATGTTGCAGTAACTCTTCAAATAGAGGATTTGTAACTCCTTGAGCTCTCAAACTTCGTGTGTAGCTTCGGTCCACCAGAATGTAGATCTGAAAAAGACTAAAACTTATAGAGAAAAATTTACAAAATAAAATAAGAAACTGGAAATGATTTTACTTCAATCAAAAGCTTGAGGCTTGGATTGTGTGTTCATTCCCCAGCCGAGTCACCAAAAAACTATTGGGTGAAAATAATGTAATCGACTTTTCAATAGATTACACCATCTAGATTTCAGCCATAGCTATGTGAGATTACTCTCTCCTCTCGAAAAGGGGAGGCGCCCTTCTTACCGCTAATTAGAAGCTATAGTAAACTTTAAAGAATACTTACAAAATGTACACTGTACTCATGAAATGTGGGGGGGTGTGTTACATTCATACTTCTCTCTTTTTTCAAAGAAGATGTTTACAATGCTTCACTATGAAAAGCTTTAGATCTAAAACAACTTAAACTTAAACAACAACAGTAATGCCGATATTCCTATCTTGACAAAGCATAGCTTAGAAATACCAGGTAGATTTAAAATAACAAAAGTAAAGAGAAAAGGGAAGGCTCATGAAGGCACAAAGTCGTTCCATAGCCTTTTCAATGTTGAATCCAGTGATGATATTGCTCGTTGTATTAGAAGCACAAAGTCTTCTTAGACACAGCGATTCCTCGAACAACAAGAATGATTACAAGCACAAAGTCTTGTAGATCCTTCAACAAAATCTTCAAATGTAAACAAATCCAAATGATAAATGTAACACAAAGTTTACATCAAACACTTGAAGCCCTTTCAATCTCATACAATAATTACCACTGATATAATCAACACACAAAATGATTGATTCCAACACAAAGTCTGGCATGCAATCTTCTTCTTTATTGATTAGATCTGAATTCACAATATTGAACACAAAGTCTCAATGCTTGTTTCAAAATAGCAACACTTCGTTGCAAAATCTCAAAAGGTAACTATTACAAAAGAAATCTCTCTTATTTATAAAAAGGAGGGAAGAGAAAAATTAGGGAATCAGATGAGTAAAAATAGGAAACCCTAATCTAACTGAGTGTAATTTATTTCTACGTAATTGCACCTCATATTTTGGTGTAATTACTTTTTACAAAAAGACACCTAAACTGTCAAAAAACTATTTACAATGTGCAAAATAGGGGACACCACAAATGGCGAACACTGGAGACGAAAAGAAGACTATTGTTCTTTGCTTTGGGCGTGAAAGTCTTCATATTTCTTTGTTGTCTCTCTCAAGAAATTATTATCTGGTCCGACTGTAAAATCCACCAATGTATGTATTTTGGTAATCAACTTCTTTGTAGGCGAAGAAACCTTTTTACATCTTTCAAGATGAGTCTTGAAACAATCAAGTGAAAGTCATAGATCACATACAGTGTGTAAGGTGTTTTTAGTAAAACCTTTGTCATCCACCAACTTCATGAAGGCTTCTTTATACACTTGAATTATTTCGCTGAGGGGAAGGAAGGTGTGCTCGTCATCGAGAAGATCACCTGACAACTCTTCCATTCCTTTTACCAAAAGAACCTAGTAGCCTTCAACATCTTCTTGTGCTTGGTGAATGTCATCAATCAAAACCTTCAATACCTGGATTCGATGCTTGAGCAATTCTTTTACTTCAACATATTTCTCCTTACTAGGTATTACTCCATTTTTTACCAATTAGCTGATCTTGGATTCTTTCATTTGCAGCCATGATGATAAAGTCCTTTCCATATTAGATAGATCTCTCACAAGTGATCCTTCTTCTTTGTTCAACTCAGTTTGCAGTTGGGCTATTTGTATTTTCTTCTCACTTGTGGTGGTGATAACTCGCGTTTCATGATCTATGATCTCTTCAATAAACTCATTTAAGATTTTACCCTTAGATGCAAGCTTTTCTGCCTTTTGAACAACTGGTTCTTCGGCATTTACCAAGGTCATAGATTGAGAATCACCTATTGAAGATCCCGCTATGTTTCTCAAAATGTTTGCATAGCGTTCACCTTTCTCTTTGTATAGATTTTTGGCTTGCTCCATCTTGTCAAGCCTTCCTGCCAGAGCATCTAACACTACTTGGGCATCTGCTTTTGCACTTTCATTTATCACCTTCCCAAGTTGTATTCTTTGAATGGTATAATCTTCCATGTTCACATCTCCCTCAGGCTGTGGAGGAAAACCTACCTCAACAAACTTTTGACCAGCTTTATCAACCTGGAGCCTTGACAATACCTTAGCCTTTTTCTTTTCTTTGTTCTTGGGAGCAGGTATTTCTTCCAGGTCCAGCTCATCGGGGGAGATCATCTGCTTTTTCCATTTAGGAACCTGCGACACCAACCAAGGGGGAAGAGAAGAAGTATACACATCACTTGTTACTACTAACTCCTGAGCTGCAGGGGCTTTTTGAGGAATAATTGAGATAGTAACTATGGGCCCAGTTGTTTGTACGCCAAGTTGATTCTGCAAAGATTCATTCATAAATCTATCAAAATCAACCTCCGAAGAAATGTCAAAGGATGGAGATGACAAGCTAGGGAGAGAAACTGGCGAACTAGATAGGTCATTGATATTTTTTGATCGGCCAACTGTAGGAGAAACCAACACTGTCGACACTACTGTTAGGGAAGAAACATCTTCTACTCCTGTAACCGTGGTAGGAAGAGGAGATGAAAGAATGGGTAGAACGGGAGATTTTGGAATTGAAGGAATATGAGATTGCGAAGAAACTGTAACCTGTTCGGTTTCACCTTGAGGGGGTGACAAAACCTGCTCACTCTCTTGGTACTCCTCAACCTCTTGTGTTGATTGCTCTTCTTCTCCATTTGATGCAGTCCCTGTAGAGTTCTCATTATTTGATTCTTCAGATTCAAACTCTGTATCTCCTCCTTCTTCATCTAAAGACAACTCCTCGAAAACAAGCTCTCTCTCTTCAGCATGAGATGTAGTAGCCCTTGTTTCTTGTATTTCAGTAGTTTGTGGAGTACTTTTCCCCACAGTGAACTTAATCCTTGGCCCTCTTCTTGATGAAGAAGGAATCGCTACCTATTTTTCTTTGATGCGAGATTCTGGCAGTGGAGCAAGATTCTCTTTAGGGAGCTCACCTTCATAATCTGTCTTGAAGTTTTTTATTTGAAAACCATGCTTGGCAAGCCATTCCATCGTGTTGTGTAGGATAGGGGCCAACCTTTCTCTCATGTAAGTGCATTCTTTTTTGGACCATTGCACTGGAGGCAAAGGTTTCCAGACAACGTTGTTCTCGTCATAGGCAAAATTAAGGACATCACCAGGATCCATGAAATCTTCAGGTAAATCAGCTATTTGGAGAGCCCTGATTTGATCAATTGTCAACCTGCAAAAATCCATTTTTTGTTCTGTCCTCTTCAATGTAGTGTGCAACTACTTGAAGTACAAACTCCACGTGATGGGCTGAAGTTGGAAAAGTCAAAAACATATGAAGATTACTATGTACAGTGGCTTTCAAATTCTCGTCCCACGGCCTCTGTTGAATCCTCTTCTCGAAATCTGCCAGATCTTGATGGCCAATTTCAGTGTCTTTGATTTCATCTACCTTAGACAACACCACGGTCAGAGGGAAAACACCTTGGTACTTATACTTCATCTTCTCCTTATCTTTAGGAGATGGCGATGGCGTTTCAGCTGACATCTAGGAGAGCAGAGACCAATGTAATTCTTATCTTCGAAGATCCTTGACGAAGCCTTAGAACAAACTACAAGAATGGTGGATGCAATGATTGTCAGGAAAAATGTCACATGGGAAAGCATGAGATGATCAAGGCGGTATGGAGTTACTGTGTTTTGGCCGAGTGGTACGGAAAAGGAGGAGCATAAATGAGGATGGAGGCGAAAAATGAAGAAGAAACACTATTTTAAGTGTTAGGAAAAAATTGCAATTTTTGGTGCTCGGGCGGTGAAAATCATCGCTCGAGCACCGAAGTGATAATTTCATTTTGGTGTTGAGGCGGTGAAAAACACCGCCCGAGCACCAAGTTGACACTTGGGAAATTTCGGGGTTTGTTTGATGTTGGTGTCATTGCGGTGTTTTTTACCGCTCGAGCACTAACCTTTCAAGGCAGTTCAGTGTCGTGGCAGTGAAAAACACCACCTCGACACTTGGGGTCGATTTCTCTATCGGTGTCGTTGTGGTGAAAATCACCGCCCGACACTGATCTGCTCGACCACTTGGGCGATGGCGTTGAAAATCATGACCGCAACGATGAAGGCAAAATGAGAAGGATGAACGTGCTAAGGTAGGGGGAAGTTCACAGTGAAAAATGAGAGAAAAATAATGAAGAAACAACAAGGAGACACGGAGGGAAGAATGAAAATGAAGGGTGACATATACAACAGGTGAAGAACGCCAAAGACAAACGAAAAATTGAAAGTATTTGAAACCTAAACAAAGCAAACAAAAAAATGAAACAAAAACAAGATGCGCACATACCTGTGACAGTCGTGGTAAAGATGGAGGCACAAACCGCGCGTTGGAGAACAACCTCAAGAAAGCAACTTGGAATAGCTCAGGAGCGCGCGAAGTAAGGAGATACTAGATGTTAGGAACAAGAAAATAGATAACTCGGGCTTCAAAAAGATATTTAAACAACCTAAAAACTAACTCATGTCGTGCACATTGAATGTGGCGGAAAAGACTAACACAACGCAGAATTAGGTGCTCGGGCGGTGATTTTCACCGCTCAAATCACCGCTCGAGCACCAACTCAAAACATAACTTAAGGTGCAACGGCGGTGAAAATCACCACCCAAGCACCAAAAGTCAAAAACAAAGTTAGGTGCAATGGCGGGGATTTTCACCGCCGTTGCACCAAAAACAGTTTGATGGAAATGGTGCAATGGCGATGAAAAACACTACTCGAGCACCGAAAACTAGGAAAAATAGACTAAGTCCTGGCGAGAAAAAGGAGTCATACTTTAAGCTCAAACTCGAGCCTATCGTCGCCTACCCGGACTAGGTAGGTTTAGGGAGTTCGTAAAATGATTTTGTGCGTCATTTTACGTGCTTGAAACACACGGTCCTAGGAAATGGACTAGTTTCGTAGGGGGTTATCCGTGAATCAAGCGCAAGTAGATTCTGTGATAACACACAAGAAAACATTGTCATATCAAAAAAGATTTTGTATTCAATTCATTTATAATTTTAGGCACACATCGTTACATATGGTGGTATGGACAGCAACAAAAGTTGTACAACATAAGCAAAGACTATATAGTATTGTCGAAAATAAGAGGTACTTGCAAACTTTAAATAGGTTTTATTGTTGTAATTACAAAGCGTTATACTTCTTTCCCAATAAATGAATTCATTGTGATGGCCACTTCAAAGAGAAACTGGCACCCAAGAACTTGATCTAGCATGTGTTTAGCTACATCAGGTTCAACTATAAGTAGTTGAAGATTTTCAGTGGAAACTACAAACAAGCTGTTTGCGGGTCCTTCAAATGCAATAACTTTAACAAGAGAACCTATGCCATCGTCCAAGTCCACTTTGACCATGCAGATAAAGTCACATCTAGGGAGATCAATAGAACACTTTGGGCAATGAAATCTATTGGGGTTCTTTTGTACAACCTTCTTCTTATATTTCTTATTTCCCACCAGAAGAGGACAAGAGAGGTAGTAAAAAATTTCCAAGTGGACCTTTGATATGCTTGCTTTTACACAAACATTTATTTTTCCAAGATAGTTTGTACTATTGATCGATGCAATCTCAATTGGATTTCCAAACTTGTTGGAAGAAAGATGATCTATTGAGATTGAAAGGAAGGGTGCCTCACTCCCTACAATGGCATACCAGTCATGCAACATTGACGCTTCTAACAGTTTTGGATTTATGACAATTGTAGTTGCAAATATGGTATCACAAGATTTTCCATGCCAGGAGGTTATACGTCCATATTTGATCAAGATAATGGGAGGGGTTGGTAGAAGAGGCAAAGTAGATATTTCTTTTCCTTCAAATTCACAATGACGACCCCAAAGTGTAACATCAATGCTCAAGCATGACATGTCTATGATTGTTGCAGTGCACTTTACTATTTCAGTCCCATCTCTCTTACGGATGGTTGATGTAGGGGAGATAGATAAAAGTATGCCGAGAACATCAACAATGGAATTAATAGGTAGTGATAGTAGGGAATCTATGCTTTTGATATGCAAGCTATGAATGGGGATTGTAGAGTCTAGACATGGTGAAGGAGTAATTGTTGATGATTTGTGTAGGAAAATTTCAAATGGGTTCGTCAAGCTACTATATTTTTTATTAGCAACTTGTATGCGACCATTAGAAATAATGTATACACAATTAGAGTGCACAACATTATAGAATTCATCAACAAGTTCATTGAAGCATGTGGCATGTATGTCAGTGCCTTCTTTGTCAATGAAGTCAAAACCAGAAAAAATTCCTTCTCGGTTAGCATTGTGAAACTCATGGATTGGACTCTTTGTTAATACTCTACCCTCAATGGACCAAAACTTATAGTATGGGGTTAAAGATTTGATGGGAAGTATTTTAGAAGTGGTTATGGTTGGTTCTTGGGTAGATATTGCAATCCGTTGTAATCCAAATGGGCCTTGGGAGCTAGTAGATGGCAAATGACTTGTTGCCTGTAGAAGAGGAGTTGGAGTGCCAACAAGTGGTGCTTTATTTGATACCATTTCAAGACTATTGATAATTATAGCCTTGCAATTTAACGATGTAAATGATTTAGGAACATCACATCAGTGAATGAAAGCAATATTTAAAAATAGAGTAAGGTTGGACGTACGTGTATTTGTCAAACACTTTGGATGTATATTTTGTAAGGTGGATAATAGACCCAGAGACCATCGTTTTTTCAACAACAAGATTGTTGAATTGGGTAGGAAGCAAAGTAGGATGGGTATGGACACCATCAAAGAGTTCAACCCAGTACTTAACATCTGTTGAATGAGCATGTTGTATTGTGTTTATGGACGTGACCTGTAATGAAGGGTCAAGATCAAACATGCTTGCAAGAATATCTTCAACGGCATTTGGAGTTAAAGTTGCCATCAAGAAGGTGAAAGGTAGTTGAAGCTTTGTGCCTGTGAGGTAGTTGTGAGTGTTAGAATTGGCTTTTATGACACGTCAAATAAAGGTGTTGCTTAATTGTATGATTGATGCTAATGGGGAAAACCACAATTGCAAGGTAAAGAAGGGAATCGTACAATTGATAATATATTGTCACATAGTTTATCTACACGTTTATCAAACCAATGGTTTGTGAATGGGTTAAATTTTATGCAAGCTATATAGTACAAGACTTTTGTCGAGTGTTATGTTTAAAAACAATATATGTTGAAGTATTGTGTGTTTAATTTTTAAGATTTACAAACACCTAAATTTTTTTTATGGAAACAAGCATTTAAGTATTTACTGAAGGTTAATTTCAATCAATGAAATTTGAAAACACACAATCTATGTGCATGGTAAACAAATATATTTGTAATATTGGAGCCCTTTTGGGGGAAAATAGTACAGGGAAAATTTGCAACACTTTCGTGTTCAAAACAATATTTACAAAACTTATATTGGAAGGGCGCATTAGACATGAGTATAGAAGGTTATATTGTTTCTTTACATTGCAACCATAAGTAGGCATAGTATAGGCCCAAAATAAAAAATTTATAATGGACTAAAAGGTGTCAAGGTAACTTTGGAACACAACAATTATTGCAGGAGCTACAACAGTATTATAGTGTTGATCATATCTTAGCTCCCTTATGAAATTGCACAAACCCTCTAATTTTGTACAACTAGATTGGTAAGTTGAGACTGAGGCCTGAAGCATCTCAGCGTTGAAATCTTCAATAGGACTCGCTATCTGGCATGCAAGTTTGAGTATGTCAATGATTTTGTGGCAACTATTAGTTACAGTTGCAGAAAGATGTTGAATGGTTGTGTGAATTGAGTCTGGTTTATTAATAGTAGATGATGACTTTGAAACTGCTTGTGTTGGATGCACTGTAATGGACAGGCTTGGTTGCATAGGAGTATTTGAATGTGTAGCCATGACCTAGCATGAGTGGATGAAATATATGTATAAGTTGGAGTAAAACATATACAAGTAAGCATGTAAATGAATGACCAAAACACGCTATTTAATTATAAAGGAATTAACAATTTAGAAGTAGGGTGTATTATATGTTGCACTTTACAAACAAGGCTTAAAACAAACATTTCAATTAATATCACATATGAAAACAGGCAGAGATATGTAACATATGTTTTACATATGAAATTCATTTCAATATTTAAAAAATCTGTTAATTTGATAGATAACAACAAAAGTGTTTAGAAAGAAATAAAACACTTTATATTTCTTTGTTTTCTTCAATTTCTATCAATATGATGTGTTTTTCAAAAATAATCTAGTTTTCCTCTATGTTTGTTGTGTTCTAAAGTAAACAAGAAATTCATTTCACAAGTTCTGGAAATATGTACGTGGAAAAGCAAACAGGGATCTAAAAATTTGCTAATTTGATAGGTAACAACAAAAGTGTTTAGAAAGGAATACAACACAACATAGAATGATGTGGCAAGTGACTTACCGTAAGATTTTGGAAAAAATGTGTCCTACTGGCAATGATGCGGAAGAGATAAAATGGGTAGAAGTCGCTTAAAAGTGAGACAAACCAAAACCAATCTGCTTACAATTGTTGTTTCAATCTATTCACAATAAACAAAAAGTAGATCTAAGTATATTGGAATTGAGAGGTTTTGCTGAAACAAAAACTAATAAGTGAAAAACACCAAATAAACATAAAATTCATTGCACACTTAAATTGTAAAAGTTTGTAGTAAAAACCACCAAATAAACATAAATTTCATTGCACACTTAAATTATAAAAGTCTGTACGTGAAGAAGCAAATAGGGATCTAACTGTCTGTATAAGAAATTGAAAACTATCAAATAAACATTAAATTTATTTCATAGTTCTAAAAATCTGTACATGAAGAAGCAAATAGGGATCTAACACTCTATATTACAATAATATCACATATGAAAACACAAATATATAACATGTGTTACAAATAAAATTCATTTCATAGTTATAAAAATGTATGCACTATTGATAACATATTAGAATGAAATTATTCTTATATTACTATATATATAATACTACAGCCTTTGGTGTATATTCACCCTTCAACCTTAGATTTATATGCTACTTATTTGGTCTGCACAATATCTAGAATTCTTCCACAAACCAATTTAGTTCATGTGCAGATCCTTTGTTTCAGTACCGATAAATTGTTTGGTGGATATGTACAATATGGATTTGTAAACTATCTTGGGTTATTGTCAAACTGCTGTGAAGATCAAATTGGATCTTAAAACTAAATAAAATAAAATCAGATCTCCGAATTAAAGCAAATCAAATCTTTAACTCATAACCAATTTTTTTCTAATAAAGTTTGCAAAAGTTTTACTTTCACCTCAAGAATCGAGCAGCTCTAAAATCTTGATTCACTTTTACCTTATTATAATTAGATCGAAGCAACAACTATAGGGAGATTTGGTTTTGGTTTAGAAATATTTTTCCTCATTTTCTATTTTATTTACATCAATTTTGAAGCCACTGCTATCGAGAAGCCTTCTCTTGATGTATTGTAGTTTCTGTCATATTCAATTTTTATTAATGAAACAAAATAAAACATAAATCGCACAGGCAGGAAAATAGTATCCCTTCAATGAATGTAAGAGTCAATTAAATCAGCATTAAGGCCAAGAAAAGGAAATGGGTTATTTGGTGTTTGTGAGGAAGGGAAGCAAAATATGCTTATCTAGCCACCCAAGTAGTGCATACAAGATGTAATAGTTATATATGTTTGAAAGTTTTCTAACTGAATGAGGTTTGCAAAAGGTCAAGACAAATTAGAAAGAAAACAAAATGGATTTTTTAAAAGCTGTAGAAACTATCCTCACAGTAATGACTTGAAGGAAAGGATATTTGTTCAATTACAAACTGAAAAGTAATAATAATGTGAATGTTAACAAAAGGAATCTTTGAAAAAATTAGAATATATAAGAATAAAGTGTTATTCAAAAATACAAACTAATAAGATAACAGCATGGCAGTTGCTAACAAAAACAACTTATAACAATCATAAGTAAATCAAAACAATAAACATACAATCTTATAAAAGACAAGGTGAAGCACTGACCATAAAAGTGGCAAACATCACCTGTAAACACCCCACATTTTGGAGTTCATTCTACATCATCCTATAATAATGTAACATAAACAAAGAAAATGTAATAAAGTACGAGTTTTGAATTCAAATAAAAAAATAGTCTTCTATTCTTGCTAAAAATGCTATCATCAAAGCACCATTTTGTGACAAAATTGACCCAAATTAAGAAATTTGAGGTATGGAAAATAAGATTCAAATCCAATGTATAACAACAAATCTTATTCTCAACTCTAATTT
This sequence comes from Sequoiadendron giganteum, assembly GCA_007115665.2. Classification (NCBI taxonomy): domain Eukaryota; kingdom Viridiplantae; phylum Streptophyta; class Pinopsida; order Cupressales; family Cupressaceae; genus Sequoiadendron; species Sequoiadendron giganteum. The sequence goes on along the minus strand of CM021104.1, from coordinate 180,911,785 downwards.
GTACAAAATTATAATATGCCTTGATCTTAAACACGAAAAAAAGCTTCCAAAGTTCAGATAATTGGAGCATCAAAACATAGTAGTAAACTTTGGAACATGTAGTTCATAATAAGCCCCTAAATTTACTCTGGAATATTAAAATTATATACCTTTAAGAGTGGATGATATGGTTTTCAGCAATAACAGCTAAATAGAATCAATTAATAATCATTATTGAGGCTAGCTCTTACTGCCAATCTTTAAATTATTTTTTAGCCCAAGTCTTGAAGGAAAAATTACATATCAATTAATTCGAGGTATGGAAAATAAGATTCAAACCCAATGTACAACTCGACTCTAATTCTTGTTGCTTTTAGTAATGTTGCAAATGTCAGAAAGGATGGACACCAAATGTGTGAGTGGAAAACGGTTCCATAGGCATACCAGTAAAACATAAGTTTGCACATATATGTACACAGAGATAATAGAAACATATATATTTAAATCTTTACAGACACAAACATGATATACGAAAAGAAAATGAATATATAAACTAAAATATAAAAAGTAAAACCAAAGAACATATATAACTTAATATTTTTAAAGTCATGTTTTATACCCTTAGATGTATAAAATCCATTGTCATTGTTTGTGATTAGTTACATTGATTTGCCATAATTCTCTTGAATACTATCCAAGATTTAAAGCTTGCATTTCGAACTAAAAATTCCTTTTCACTATTTCATGCAATAGTACTCCACTAAGGTATTTTCACCTTTACTGTTGGAAGACTATTGTAAAGTGAATGGTTGATAGAAGAGGGGAAGTGGAACCTTTGTCACCTCCACACAGATGACATCTCTGGGTTCCAGTTTCTATTTTATCCAAATTATATTATCAAGTGCAAAATCTGATATGGGTTAGAGATTTTCCTTTTATTTAGTATTCTAAAAATCGGTGAGCTATGATTTGACAGTTAAAGTGCAGCAATCTTTTGACAAAGGGAAAATTTGACAATCTCATGAGTAGAAAAAATTATGAAATATGAGCAGAGATATGAGTAAATATGAACAGAAAATTTTAGAATCTCAAGAGCAGCAAATAATTATGAAATAATGAGCAGAAATATGAGTACATAATGAGCAAATAATGTTGAAATATAAGAAGCAAATAATGGCACTAACAAATGCAACAATAGTGACATGAAAAGAGTAGAAATAGTGCAACAATAATGCAGTCATATGAGCAGCAATAATACTGTCAAAAGTGCAGCAATAATAGTCATATGAGCAACAATAAAAGATTATTGTCACACAACTAACTCTTGAAGATATATGTTTCCACCTTTGCATCTAGATACACACACTTTGACAGGCCTCAAATAAAAGTGCACATTTTAAAGGGGTCTGGTGTTTGAGAACGAAGAAAAATCATTGTATATTTCCAAACAAGTCATTTACAGTAAGTGGTGCAATAGAACCTTTCCTATCACAACATAGATTGCTGGAACCTGTTAAAAGATTTCTAGATTATATGGCTTGTGTACAACAATAGCCAACGAAGAGGGAAACAATAGTATAAAGGAGAACTTAATGGACACATATCGATACATCAACTCCTTTGTAACATAAGATATATCACCTGCACATCATGTCTATATCTACAAAATTGAGTAGCAAGGTAAGGCATATGACATAATAGCAACCAAACAAAAATGAAAATGGATACTGTGTAGCCATTTTTATTCTCTCTTCCATTAAATTCCACCAATCAATAAGCATGCAGATATCTTCTCAACTTATTGATTGACACAACTAAACTAACTAAATGTTCTTGAGAAGTAGGCCAACCAAATTGCCACGCTGACTAATTATTCATGGGTGTTCTTTCAACACATTAGTTATCCTCAAGATTTGCAGCCTATTTTCAGACCACAAAGTTCTTCTCTAATTATCTAAGGCATGAATAGTATAGCGAATTGCAGGGAAAAAACATACATCAGGAATGGGAAATTCAAGATTTTTGGCATGCATTCCTCTAATGCCCCTCAATTATGATACTTTCACTATTGGTATGAAAGTTATAATATACCTCATAATTTAATCATATATGGCATATGAATTTCTTACTCATACCATATGTGCCTCTTTTGCAATCACCTGGGGACAAACCTAGGGCTTGCAAAGACCACTCATACCATTTGTGCCTCTTTTTCAGCCACATGGGCACAAACCTAGGGCTTACAAAGACATAAAGACTCATAAATATGTAGCATTTATTCATCATTTGAGATTCTAAAACTATAGATTTACCATAAATTTTGGGCTTCTTCATGTTCCCTGCCTTTGAATCTCACTCCTAATTCAACCAAACTGAGGATACATGTTGCAAATGGCTTCATGAGCTTAATTGGTAGAGATAAATATAAGGGTAGATAGAGTACGCTGCAGAGTACTGCAATGTTTAATGGATATGTACAAAATCGGTTTTGTGGAAAGGTGTTGGAAACTTTTAAGCAAATGCAAATGGTAGGTGTCAAGCCAAACTCAACAACCCTTTCCTGTGATCTCCCTGCCTACGCCAAAATAGGAGCATTAGAACAGGGTATGGACATCCATAAAAGCATAAACACTCTCCTGAGGTTTGTAGTATCTCCAAGATCAACAATCTATCTCCACAAATTCCACACACTTTTACAATGGTGCGAGACAACATGGGAAGATTGGATGTAGTTCATTCGTGCATGCATCAAACTTAATGCATAGTTCATCATTGTCTTTGTCAGGGTTCAAGACACTAACAGACCAAACCACCAAGGTCTAGTCACAACTCATAATACCACTTAGTGTCAATAGTGATGCAACCTTCGTCTCCAAATGGACCAAATTCATTCTTCACATTTTGACACCATCCAACACTAACTGATAGAAGGCAAAAAAATTGCATGGAAACTCAGTCAATCCTTTGCAGCTTTGTAACATTATGTGTATATCTGTATTGTCAAATTTCATCAGCATAGAGATAGCTAATGGGAGAAATCCAACTATATACCTCTCAAGAGAGCATGCCATGTACAAAATGCACAAATTAAAATATTTTTTGTTCCAGTTCTCATATATTTTTCTGTTCATCTAATTATCATTCAGTGTTTCTAATATATTGTTAATATTGCTTCCACGTGCATATCACATCTAAAATCACACAATTTAGAGTGTTTTCCCTTGTACAGTCCCTCAAACCTAGATTAGATTTAGTTGTATAGTGCCCCATCTCGAACTCTGTTAAAAAGTGCTTCCCACTATTTTTGTACGACATTCCATTGTCAAATTTTTAGTTTTGCTTTTAGCAGTGACAGTTAAAGTGACATGCATCTGCTCTATTTTTGATAAGTAATGAGATCTGGATTATGATTGATATAATGCCCATATATTCATTAGTGTATTAATAAAAAAATATTAATAATGAATAGCTTAGATTCATGAGTGAAATTAAACTTTGTTCTTGTTCGTTCAATCTTTGATTCTTTGTCAAACTACTGCCCTGAATTTTAGTTCTACTTGTTCTATTTAAGTTCCCTTTATTCTTTTTCTAACATACATTTAATTAATCCCTCAATATTAAGTGCCAATCTAAAATACTTCTCACATACATTCATTTTTGTTTATTGTGTTTTAAAACAAGTTTTTTTTGTGAAGCACAATTCCATGGACTTCTTTTAAACAAAGACCCCCATGTGCAACATTATTTAATTCTCAGTTTGTAATTAAACAAATGTCCATTCAATTATACAATTCCTAATTGATGCAGCAATCCATATTACTTGCCACAGTTGGAATGATTCATATTGCATACGAACAATGGTTTAAATGTTGAAACCTGTGCAATACCTCCAATAGAAAATTTGTTCTTTCACATTAAATCTAAAAATATAAGGGTTTTAGAGCTACTAAATTATGAATTCTTGAGTTCAAGACAAAAAATTTGCAGCCTAGTGAACTGAATCTAAATTGCCTACAACCGCTTAGCAATGGAAAACTTTTTAATAAAAATCGTACACATGTAATGGAGACCATACCTATGACCCACTCCGTCGGTAGATAAAGCCTTGTCCAGTCTTTCTTCAAAAGGCGTGGAATGCTAGATAACCTTCTGATCCTGCAGATAAGCAAATCCAACAGTCTAGTAGGAAGAAGCACAAACCCTACCACGACGGGTATTTGTAGAAAATGAGGAACCCAAATTCTCCCAACAACTTCAATCTATTCACAATAAACAAAGACTAGGTCTAAGAATTCTAAGAATATTGCAATGAAAACAATTTTAGGTTTGGGCCATTCTATTTAAGGGCCATTTGACTGGCCTCCAAATGTGTCGTGCTGTAAAGATGGAGATATTTTTACATCTTCTGCAATAACTGTTGTGCCAATTTTTATCTTAGTAAGTGCCATGTAGATATTTCCTTCTCCAATAACTGCTCTACTGGTACATTGCCGCCCTCTGCCAGGTGGAAAAATGAAAGGTCAAGACCAGCGAGGAAGAGTTTGGAGGAGCCTTCTGCAATAACTACTCTGTTGGTACATTGTCGTCCTCTGCCAGGTGGAGAAATGAAAGGTCAAGACCAGCGAGGAAGAGTTTGGAGGAAAGGGGAAAATAGGTGAGGAAAATGATGAACATCTGGGATGCATTCCATCACAGTTGACTGGCTCTCCACTATTCTGCATCATCCGATATCAAAAGGGCTGCAAATGTTAAGCATGGGGACACCTTTAGCGTAATAAAGCATCGAGACTTTCTAAAAGGTCATCCATCCTAATACTTTTATGATCAAGGATGCTCAACTATATAGTTTCTTCTAAGTTCAAGTCCACTTAACTCTATGTCTCATTGACTCAAAAACTCCACACTTGAATCTAAAAAAATGCATCACTTAAAATGATGTTAATATTATAGTGAAAATAAAATGTTTTATACATAAAGTTATTAGACTAATTAAACAAGAGTCATATTTCGTGAAGTTCTTGTTGATATTTTGGACACGTAATTTGATTTTTGGTGTTGTAAGATGAAATGTGGGTAGAAATAAAATGTACATTTTTTACGTAACTATTTTTTTGGTATGTAAACAGTTTTTATATTAAAAACAAAAAAAGATTTATACTAAGCCATCACGGTGGATTATCAGACATGCCCAAACCCAAAGAAAGCTCGTTACAAAATTTCCACAGCACCAACCAACAGACCAAAAAAACCCCCACCCTCCCAATACCCAAGATAGAAGCCGGGACATTACAGTCATTGTTGCATACCACCTGGGCACATACCAAACATAGCAGGACATAACGATAGAGCAACAAACCGCCAAGAAGAGTTAGACATACAACGTAAAAAAGATCATGAACAACATTCCAAAAAGAGATGCCACACCATCATTCATTTAGCATTGCACCCACAGCTTGCAGTTATTCACAGAAAAGACCCCTCCAATCAACCCCATTTGTCAATTCCAGATACATAAAATTCTTTAGAAAAAACACTCCACACATAGCACGAGACCTATGTTCCCTTAGAGCACTCCCCTTGATATCCAAAAGGAAAGGATACTGCTTCACTTGTATCCCGGGAAGAAAAACCTTGTTCATATTGCATGGTCGAGGCAAACCAACACCAGGCTCTACGATAATTATCACATCCTCCACACGGTCGAGTAAGTCAACCATAACTAGTTTGTGATCCATCAGTAGGATCATCGCCTTAGGCAGGTCCAAATCCAAGAGCGAAGCTATAAAATGAGATGCAATATCTTCGTTCATTCGATACCGTTCAGAGGACACCAAAAATTCTTGCCCCAGTATCAACTTGAAAGCTTCTAACACCAACAGATCCCACTCCACAAAGACCGACCGCAACTGACTCTCTATAATCTTACCCAAGAACACCCAAAGCTTCCTAGAAGTAGTGAACCTAATTGGAGTCTCCATCCTATCAAATCCACCATTCAAATGCCAAATGAACTTCACTCGACTCCTTAAAATACCCACAAAATGCGTGAGTATAAATGCGTATAGCACTCGCAGCAAAACATTCTCCTCAAGGTCGTCGCAATGCCACTGTGGGCACTCTTGAGCATGAGATCGGATGGCGCATTAAATTATCCACCTCACCCCTTGTACCACGCCAACTAGGGAAATATTCTGAGAACACCAAGTACCCAACTTAGTGACACCATGGGCATCCCTATAACTCCCACCAAGTTTCCACAAATATTTTAATGTAACTATTGAATTAAATGGTTATGAAGACCAAAAAAACTTATGTAAGGTGTAATAAAAAATAAATACCAAAAAATAGATGATAAATGAGACAAGAAGGAAGAAATAACTATTGAAATGTTAAGTAAATTATTTTAGAACACATTGAATGATGTGAGTGTTGAAATATGATCCACATTTGTCAAGTATGGATGATATTTATTACAATATTCTTTTGCAACACAGTTATTACAATTCAAGAAGATAGTTAGTTTGATATTTCCAAACTTCCTCTGAAATTGTATTGTAATAGATGTAAAATGTTGAAGAGAACAATTTTGTGATTTTTTGGAGGAGAAAATTGATACAATTTAGACGTGTGTAGTGTTATAGTTGCAATGAAAAGGAGTTTAGACCCTACAAGGAACATGTAAAGTTATTAAATATTTTAACAATTTATTTAGAAATGTATCATTTTAAAATCAAAGAAAATTATATGCAATAAAATAACTTCTCATTTAATGGTTATATACAATAAAATTTATATTTGTATAAAAATAGTGAAAAAAATAAAATAGAGTTGTATTTGTGGGAATGTGCTCATGGTATGTTGGGCTTTCTTTGATTTACAATAATGACAATAGTCCCTATTACATACATGTTCATATCATTAAATCTATTTCTTATTCTTTGTAACACATTCAAAAGGATAATTTGAAGATAGTGACTAGAAGGGTTGCATTATTCCCCTTTGATTATTTGATCCTCTATTTTTCCTTATTTTCATGTGTAAACATTTTTCCTACATGTTATCAACATCTTTCAAAGAGGAAATAGTAAACTTAGTTAATGCAAAGCAATTAGTGGAAGCAAGTGCTAGAAAATTGGGAGTTATGGGTAAGTAAATTGAGGACATCATATGGGTGGTAGTGGTCATAGCTAAGAAAATAATAAATTGACAAAATTCTACTAACACTTGGTTGTTTATGTGGATTATCAACAAATAGTTCAAAGAAATGGTGTCTTTATAGTGGTTTTCCTTTTTAGTTGCATTATAAATTTTGAATTGTGTTCTTCAATGTATTTTGATTTAGTAATAGAAAATTTTAAAAATTTACATGTGAAGAAGGCCCTAATAGAACCTTCCATTTATTAAATAAAAAAATTATAAAAATTATAAATATAATATTGTAAATATATTATTATTAATTATATAAATTTATTGGATTGTAATATAAATATATTTACATATATTTTATGTTTATTTGTTGGGTTTTGATAATATTAATTAAATATTATTATTAAATTATTAAATCATTTATCATGTATTAGGGTTATGGGAATTCAATCTAAGAACTCAATCAAGAAAATTGATCATTTCCCTTATGAATTCTTTCAAATTGAATTTTAGACAATCAAAGGGAAGTTGTGTTATCCAAGATAATTAGGTCTCTTATTTGAGTGGCCTCAAAAAGTTGGAACTAGGAACATATAACAAGGCAAAGGCAAACACATTGGTGTTGGGTATATAAATTGTTTCACAGGGGAGGATCAAGTCTCTCTGTATCGAAGGAATTTGATGGTCGTTTTCTATGCTATTTGAAATAAGGTTCTCACTATTAAAAATTTAACATCTTTCAAGAAGTGTGGCCTATATTAGACTTGTTAGATTTCTACTCATTCAAACACTGTAGTTTAGAAGCCAATATAATCATAGAATTTCTTCCTATTTTTTGCATATAATCAATTGAGGCACTAATGGTTGGCAATTATTTGGAAAGGTGGGGAGGTTTAATTTTAAACTGAGACAATTTCATCATTACGCTATATAGGACCTCATCTCCAAATGATCACCACAATTGAGATAATCTAGGAGAAGTGACTTCTAGGGTTGATGAAAGTTGTTGAAGGTTTGCATAAGAGAGTGATGGAGGGTAAATCCTTAGAAATGGTGAAATAAACCATTCAAATTAATATCTCCACACATGGGCAATGAAATATTAGCCCAAGTGATAATGACAGTTAGATATTTAATAAATTGGGAGTAAGTATGCTTCAACAAAAGGTACTAGCAAGTTGGGGGCAAGAGATTCCAAGGATTAGGTGTTGCTTCTCAAGTTTTTCATATATTATACTTTTTTTTCTAATGTTTATGCTTTCTTTAATGTTTCAATTTCTATGTCATTCAATAAAAAAGTTAAGTGCAAAAAGTTGGGTCCACAAAATGTTCAAAAAATGAAAGTATTTTTCCTACTTTTCAGAATTTGTCACAGTTGGATTGAAAATTTGAAGCACTTACACATTGAATCTTAAAAATGTTCAGCAATATACAATTTAGTATTTTGAGTCTAGTTTTTAAATATGTAATTTATTCTAATACCCAGATGATACAACTTAATTTTTAATAGGCATGTATAAAAACAACTTTTTAAAAGTCATTTTTTTAGGACCATTCCATGCATGTGTACGAACACCATAATTTGAACTAAATAAAATTATTTTTCTAATTCCTTTTGGAGAAAGATGTGTGATAAACTTTCAAGATTGATGAGAATAATTTTTTATTAATTTTTTATTGGCCCTAATTGTTATTTTTGAAAACCCTCGTGTACGGACACCATAATTTGACCTAAACTAATCATTTTTTGAAAAAAAAATTTATTGTGTAAAGATTTTTTTTGTAGATCGATGTCATATAATTTTTTACAATAAAATTAACAAATTAAAAGTTATAAAAAATACGAAAAACCTAACATTTCAAGTTTATGGACCAATTTCCTTAGAAATTAATTATAAAATAGAAAAAATAATCCAATCAGAAAAAAAAAAATACATATTTGAAAACTATATATCATGATCTATAATGGGTTTTAATTTCACAAAACAAATTTGAAGAAAAAACTCGTCAGCCATATTGCCAAAGTTAGTTATTTCTCTTGACATTGGCATGACCTTATACTTACAAGTCCAAGGCTAAGGGTTAGGTTACCATGCCTTTCCCAATCCTAAAACCAAATCAATAAGTGGGTTTGGATTTGATCTTTTAGAATGAGCCTTAGGTTCTAAAAATAGAATGGGTACCCGCTTTAAAATGGGTACCCATTTTATCGTTTTAAAAATAGAACATGTACTTGTTTTAAAATGAGTACCCATTCTAAAAATTGAAGAGGTACCCACTTTAAAATAGGTACCCATTCTATTTTTAGAATATGTACTCGTTTAGGACATGATCTCAAAGCATAATGGGTACATGTTCTGATTTGAGGCTCGAGTCTCCATTCCTAAATGAGTACCTATTCTTGTTGACATTTTTTATTTGTACGAAACTTCCCCTCTTTGTGGACCCAACTTCTTGCATGTACCCAACATTTGGTTAAAAAAAAATTAAGTCACTAGGTAGGAAAGTCATCTAAACCATGTTACTATCCTTTTATTAATATAAATGGTGTATTCCCCAAGTCTACATTTACAAATAAAATATATATTTTAAGTGATTATTAATTTATAATAATAATTATTTTTTCTAATAAATCTAGATTAGGCACATAGGGGTTGCAAAAAAATAATTGTTGAAGCCAAAATTTATTAGCTCGCTAAATCTACATCATACATTTTTTTTCAACCTAATATTATTATCAACAATAACCCATTATGAAAAAAAATATTTACAATCTACAAACTTGAAATTGATGGTTCCAATTCCCTACCCACCCTAGTAGATATCAATCCAAAAGAAAGGTACAAAATATCAATAATCCTTTTATCTCGTTCAAGGGTTATTCTTCAAATTAGAAGATCTTTGAGTCATCAAATATATAACCTTATAATTGAGATGTCTTATTTCATTACCGCAATCCAACCCAACTCCTTCTAAGTCAAAGATTTCATATCCAAAAATGAGGAATTAGGGGACTCCAAACTACCTCTTGAATTCTCCTTCACACATCCACATTATGTCCTCGTACTCTTCTAGATTATAGAATCTATAACCTACCCATTTGACTTGAGCTATCTTAAAATATTCTTTGAATCTAAAATTGTATCAAGAACTTTTTGCTTACTTAGAGGAGTGTTGCGTATAGAGAGGATAGCATCAATATCCTTCTCACCTTTTGTAAATCAAGAGTCTAAGCTACTTGTATTATGTGGAACAATTAGATGATGATGAGGTTTTCCCCTACCCACCACATGAGTTTGAGAGTATCCCTTGGGCTCACTATCTTATACATTCTAAAATATTTTATGTACACTAAGAAGCCAAACTCCCATAAACATCTTCTGCATCTAAAATTTATTTTCACATAATCCACTAATTTGATCCAAGTTCTATCTTCAGATTTCAATGAAATTTCTTCAAGTAGCTCTTTAGAGAGGTCCATCTCCACACAAAAAGGGGGGAAATTACATGTTTTGTCGGCCATCTCATTGGCCAAACATACAAATTTCCTTAAGCCATTAGCAATAGTGATCATCTTTGTATGTCATTCGTAATATAGGGGAAAATATAGAAGCTTAACCCAAGTATGGGAAATGGAAAAGGAGTTTTTAAGGATCAAAAGAAGGAGACCCTCGTCTCATGCACTAAAAATTATCCCCCCAAGTCCATGGGCCAAATTTCAATATTAATTATCTTTCTCTTATTGATCCAAACTCTAGAATAAAATATTCTAGAGCATAGAGATAAATATAGTTTTCATCCTTTGTGTCATGCTTCCACTTCCTAAATATCTACCCATGAAGCTCTATAAAATCTGGCTAGAATTTGTGGAATTTACAAATCGTAAAATAGTCAATCAAGTATCCCTCTTGTTTCACAACCTCACAATCCAAGTTACAATTTCAGGAACACATGATGAATTTTTACCCTTACCATTCAAATTCCCTCCATATAGATTGCACCCAATACCAAAATAATCCTAAACCATTGAATTTATTTATGAGTTGCCTACAATAAGAGTTGTTAGGGATTATAGATATGAGTTGTGGCCATAAACCCTATCACCAAATTCATAACCCTTGGCTAGGTGGTATTTCTAGGGAAATTATGTGTCTAGTGAGGTACCTAAACATCCCTCTCTGAAGGAGATAAACATCTATGGATTAAAGGACCATCATTAACAAACTCAAATCACAGATCTAGAGGATGCAATCAAATGTGATGGTAAGGGAATATCCTTTCATTCTTTGAAGGATATTGACAACCCATGTGCCACAATAGAGTGGAAAATTAAAGGAAGGGCCACTAGAAATGGACTTCAAAATCCTAGAGTTTGTGTAGTGGCATGAGTGAGAATTGAGAACCATTAATTTATAATATTACTTTTATAGGATATACATTTTTTGATAAATTAATTATATGGGTTGTATTGAGACTCAACCCCTTATGCGAATTTATTGTAAAATCTAGGGCAATTACAACCTTATTAGCTACATCTTAAACCACCACATATAGTCCTAAAATGTCTCTCTATTATGTTTGTATTATACCTTCCATAGATATGCTTGGATTGGTTAAATCACTATTTACTTTAAGGTGATTTACCTCATATTATCAAACATAAATATCAATTCTCTTCTAAAATCTTCTACTCTTCCAACTTGTTCTAATTATTTATCTAATCGAAAAGACTCCTTTCCCCTTTATGGATATTTGACATTGAATACTGCTAAATATTATAAATAAAATGGATATTGTCAAATATCTCCATTGGGGAAAAGAATCAAATGCATAATCCACTCCATGGTGATATCATCTCATGTGCATGCTAATGTATAAGCCCATTTATCTTCTCATAAAGAGATATGGCCATCCATACCCAAGATCAATTTGAAAAAAAATGAGAGCATATATCATTTAACTTGAAGATAGAGTACAAATCCTCATCTAGTATAATAATAATACCTATCCTATTGGATGGCCACTATTCTCTACTACTAATTCCATTGCAAAACTTACCCTCTTTTCACCAACTCACTCACCTTCACTACTTAATACTTTCTACAAACCTTCTTTTATTGCCACATTGCCCCTATCATGACAACAAAGTTACAAATAACACTTTTATTGACCCACCTCAATCATATAAAGGGACACTAGTTGAATTTATGACATATCTTTTGACATTACATGCACTATAATTTTTCATTGAACACTATATGGAAGGTGAGGATCTAAATTGGGGTGGCACTGGGGGTAATTATTTTTAATAATGATTTAATCATCCATTCTTTATAATATTTACTCACTTTGGCCAAAAATGATATTTATTCTACTATAATATTTGCAAGGCTATCTATAACATAATTACTTTATTTTAGATAGCAATTAAAGATCACTTGATCAAAATTTGTAGCTATTAATTTCATGTACCAATTATATTTTTAAATATCCAATCTATAATCAATCCCTTTTGACATTCATTAATCATTTCGTACAAATCACCTTCTATCTCTATATAAGAACAATTGAAGAGACATTTTTAAGTCTTTGCAAAAGACACAAATCCTTTGTTTTATCATTAGTTTTAGAAACAAGCTTAAAAGAACATGGTGATGATTTTATCACTACTCTTACTCCAATTGGACCAAGATTCCCTTTCACAAATCTATCAATAATAGTTTATATAGAATTTGAAAGAATATCATCAATATCCATGTGATTTTGTAACCATTATTTGGCGGGGAGGGTGACCCCAAACTTGTATCCTTATTCAAGTGAATGTTGTAATAAAATTGAAATTTTCTTAGCCAATCACAATGCAAAGAAATTATATTTTCCTTATGTGTTAAAAAATGTGCATAAATAGGCACTTCACCTATGTGAACAGTATAACATAGACCATAAAAAAAATAATCAATATTAATTGGGTGGAAAATGCATTCATTTGTTAGGAACTAAATAATGAAAATAATTAACCTTAATAATAGACGGGATTGATAATTGAACTTAAATAAATATGATAATCAAATAAGGGGATAGGTGTACTTAGCCCTAGGATCAATGATGGATGAATAAAGCTAATTTCGTTCTAAAATTTAATTGCCACTATCATTAAATTATCTACCTCAATCTTACAGACATCTTGGGATTATCACGTAAAATAGCACAAATCTTGAGCCCTACAAGTTTGATCCCAACTATCACAAACTTGATTTGGCACATAGAATTAATCTATGTTGCATGGGAATGAATCAACAAAAATTATACCTAAATACTTATTCATCTTCACCTTCTAGATATCTAAATTTATCATCTAGAGACACCACTGAGGAGCTTGTTGAATTGATAGGTGAATGGATTCTCCCAGGTCAAACCCATTAGTGGATAAACTAATGGCAATGAGAAACATTAGAGACAATGTTTATACAACATGTAAGCAACATATATGATAGTGATACATAGTTTTGATTCCTTTATTGCCTAGTACAATTAAAGCATGCTCAAATAATCCAACAAATGAAATTAAGTGAATTATGAATGGATTTAAATACCATAAAATAGAATCATGTCACATGAAACATGTGCTAGGTTAGCTCGTAACAACTAGTAGAAAGGAATAAAAGATTTTGAATTAAAAATTGGAGTCTTGGGATTTGAGGACCATTCCCACACTCTTTGGGATTGACCTAGAAAATCTTGAGCCACATGGAAATGATTTGTATGGATAAGGTGGCGATCTCAAGGTAGGGAGTAAATTCATATAAATTAATACTAATGGGAGTAACTAGGAATGAATAGATAGTGAATGTTGTAAAACAAGGTGTAGAAAACTTGTAATAAGAACTTTAAGCAACTGTAATTACAAATTTGAATCCAAAGATTAACCCTTAAATGTACATGTGATTATAAAATCAAAACAAGAAATAGAAAACCATAACACATGACATTAGATTTACATGGAGAAACCCCTAAGGGAAAAAATCTCCACCACAAAAAGAGAGAGGTAAGTATATTACTAATCCAATGAGAGATTACAACAGCAATACACTTCTCTAAATATCTGTGTAAAATTCGGTAGCACCCTGTTACCTGCACACTGAACAAAACTAAATGAAGAACTCTAGCGCAAGGCCCCATTTTATAGAAACTTGCGGGGATGAATACCACCAAGGTATCACCAAACAATATGCAACAAAACCACATAGAAAAACCCATGCCTATCTCCTTTCAACCACCAAATCCACCCAAAATGGCAACTTACAAATGCTCTTATAACTATAATAAGGCATCTTTCATGCATGGGTGCCTATGGAAGGAATCTGTCATAAATGTTATCATAAATGTTGTCATAGTTGTCATAGCATCTTATGGCAATTATCATAGTGTCATAGATACCCTTACAACTTATGATGGATGTCATAACCCTCCAAAAATAGGAGATTCCAAATGGGACGCCTAGCTATTTTGTCCTTTTCCCATAGGACAAACGGTAACAATAACTTTGTATTTACATGAGCTCTTTCACCATCATTGGTTAAACGGTTTCACCTCTTATGGGTAATTTACAAAAGATATTAGGAAGACAATTAATTAATGGATTTACAAGGTTGATGCCACCTAAATCCTAACATTCTCCCACTTAACATCATACATTGTAAATTACACCCATAGAGATACATCAACATAAAATTAAGTATAGTGATCAGCCCATGGCCTTCCTGCACCATGAGAACTTATTGATGGTTATTGGCTTTGTCAGACAATCTACAACATTATCCAAAGTTTCTACATTTTCAATCAAGACTTTTCCATTCTCACCCATTTCTCGCACAAAGTGATACTAAACATCAACAAGCTTAGTACGAGCATAGTACATAGGATTCTTAGCCAAACATATGGCACTCTAACTGTCACATCCAATCCTCACTATCCTACAATAAAAACCAATACCAATTTCAAGTCTCTATAACCATACAACCTCCTTAGAGGCATGAGTAGCAGCCATATACTCTACTTCAATGGTGGAAAATGCAACTGTAGGTTGTCTTTTACTCATCCAACTCACTACACCTCCAAACAACGTAAACACAAAGCCACTAGTGGACCTTCGACTAGCCAAGTCACCTACCCAATCTGCATCAATAAAACCCTGTATGTCCAATGAATTATCACATTATTAGTACCATGATAAACCAAACAATAATTAGAAGCACCTCGCAAGTACCTAAATACCCTTTTAACAAAATTCAAATGCTCTTTACCAGGGTTAGACATAAACCTGCTTAGAACTCCCACTGCTTCGGCTATATCTGGCCTAGTACAAACCATTGCATACATTAAACTACCAACAACACTAGCATAAGGAACATTAGAAATCTCCTCAATATTATCATTAGAATTAGGATACATGTCTAAACTCAACTTAGTACCAATTGGAAATGGAATATTTATTGGTTTACAGTTGCATTTTAAACCTCTGCAAAATAGTATCAACATACTTACTCTGACCTAACCAAAGCTTTTTGGGTACCCAATCCTTGTTTATCTCCATCCCAAGAATATATCTAGCAACCCCCAAAATCCTTCATATCAAACGTGCTAAAAGATGAGTTTTGAGCTCCCTAATCATCACCTTACTATTACCAATAAACATGTCATCAATATACAAGACATTAATCAGTATCTGATCATCAATAATCTTAATATAAACACAATGATCCTCTTCGATTCTAACATAACCCAAATTTAATGCAAAGTCATCAAACTTCTAGTACCACATCGTGGGTGACTATTTCAGACTATACAATGATCATTTCAACCTGTAAACCTAGTGTTCTTTTTTCTTTCACAACAAAACTGTCAGTCTACCACATATAAATTTCTTCTTCAAGATCCCCATTTTCTCTATCTCAAAATCACAAGAAATAGCAATAGATAATAAGAATCTAATAGAGGTTATCTTAGCAATAGGAGAGAATATTTCACCTAAATCAACTCCCTCTCTCTAGGAGTAGCCCTTGGCCACCAATCTAGCCTTGTACCACTCTAACTGATTGTCTGCACCAAACTTCTTATATACCCACTTGCATCCAATGAGCGTCCTTCCTTTGGGAAAACTAACAAGATCCCATGTATTGCAACTATCCAAAGCCATCATCTCCTCCTACATGGCCTACATCCAAGACTCACTTTCTTCATAAGAGAGAGCCTCCCTATAAGATCTAGGTTCATTGTCAGTCCTTAATAAAGAAAACTTACAACAAAAATATTACGGGCTATCCCTATCAACTGGATTTTGTTATCTTGTGGACCTTCTCAAAGGTGGAGTAATAGGTTCTTCCTCATGTTCTTCATTATGATCAACTTCCTCTGTTATAACAAACTCTTCAGAACTTTCAGTTGAAATCTCTTCTTCTTCTCTGTCTTCTAGTCCATCTCTTTGTTCTTCCACATGTGTATCTTCCTGCTTAGTTTCAAAGTGCATTGTCTTTGTTTTTACCTTTGGTTGTTCTTCACCTAAGTTAGCACTAAATTCCTTGAAAATCACATCTCTATAAAAGATCATTTTACGAGTTAGAGGATTCGAAAGCTTATAACCTTTTACATTCTCACCATATCTTACAATTATGCATTTTTGAGCTTTTGGATCCAATTTAGATGGCTTCTCTTGAGGCACATGAACAAAATCCTCACAACCAAAGACCCTTAAATGTGAAACTAGAGGCTTTTTATCTAACCACATTTCATAAGGTGTTTTATTAACAAGAGCTTTACAAGGAGATCTATTTATTAAATAACAAGCAGTACCAACAACTTCTCCCCAAAATCATTTATCTAGCTTAACACTACTTAACATGCTCCTAGCTCTTTCCATTAATTTATAGTTCAATATTTTTGCTACCCCATTTTGTTGGGGAGTATAAGGTGTAGCCTTTTTCCTAACAATTCCTACATGTTTTCAAAACTCATCAAATTCCTTAGAGCAATATTCACCCCCATTTTTCAGTTCTCAATACTTTTGTCTTATAATCTGATTGCTTTTCAACCAAGGCTTTAAATTCCTTAAAATTAGTGAAAACTTCAGATTTTGAATGCATAAAATAAATCAAGTATATCTTGAGAAATCATAAATGAAGGAAACATAATATCGAGATCTACTCAAAGAATCAACATCCACTGGACCACATACATCCAAATGAATAAGTTCTAAAAGTCCCTTAGCCTTATTAACTCCTTTAGGAAATGATGACCTATTTTGTTTTCCAAACACACCATATTCATAGAAATCACTCTTGCCTACAAAATAATCAAAAATACCATCTACTAGTCTCTTATCCAATACCGTTTTAAGACCTTTTTTACCAATGTGATCCAATCTATGGTGCCACAACATACACACATTTTCACTCCTAGTTACAAAAGTTGAATTACAAAGAGTGGAGGCATGTAGCTTAAACAAATTCCATGTCTGAGATCCCTTAGCAATCACCAAACTCCTCCTTACCAACTTGCAACCAGACTTATCAAATGTCACATGCATTCCAAAGTCATTTAACTTGGATACTAAAATTAAATTTATCGCAAGTCTTGGAATATGTAAAACATTGTCAAGGGTTTTAACCCTCCCATCATTAAAACACAACTTTACCTTTCCCTTACCAACAATCTTCTTTGTGTTCTTATCATGAAGGAAAATATATCCCCCATCATTTGTTGAGTATGTAGAAAACCACTTCTTGTAAGGAGTCGTATGGAAGGAGGCACATGAATCAACAAGCCAAGCATCATTACTAATAGAGTTAGCAGAGATAAACAAAGCATCAAAATCACCATCATCAGAGGAATTACCTATGGAGGTTTCAGTGCTCTTCTTCTTATTTCTACACTCATTCACATGCCCTCTTTTGTCACAATTCCAACACTTCACTCTGCTCTTTCCATGGTTTTAGAACGTCCTTTTGACTTGTCCTTATTTTTATTCCCTTCAGGCCCTTTCTCCTTGGACCTTCCCCACACATGCAAGGCATCTTGGGAGCCAACATTCATGGTTTTTATTTTCATTTCTTCTAAAAATGAGTATAGGAATAATACTATCCATCTTTGATTTTGTACCACCACTACTTATGAAAATGATTAGATTTCCCTAAGAATCGGGTGAAGAGAAAAGCAATAAAATACACTTATCTTCATCGACTATACTAACATCTATAGATGCTAGCTAACTTATAATCAAATTAAAAGCATTTGAATGTTCAACAATCGAATCACCATCCTTCATTTTCAAAGAATACAAATGTCTTGTGAGATATAACTTGTTAGACAAACTCTTAGTTTGGTAGATTTCACCTATTTTCCTCCATAGCTTGTAGGCGGTGACTTCTATAGAGATATCCAGGAGGATAGATTCTAAAAGACACAACCGAATGATTCCTCATGCCTTCTTTTCTAACTTCTTCCAATCTTCATCCAACATAGTAGAACTAGTTGGTTTCTTCTCTTCTGAAACTACCAACCACTGATCTCTCTCTTCAAGGATATCTTCAACTTTCAGCTTCCATATCTCATAAATAGTATCATTAAACTTCTCAATATATTGATGAGAGGTAGAGGTCATGGTATACAATCTTTCACAAATCTGCAAAAAACCCACAAAGCAAAAAACTCCCACTGCAGCAAAAAACCTTCAACACTCAAGAGAAAAGTGTCCCTTTCTCAACAAAGTCGTTAGCTCTAATACCAAATATTGTAAAATAAGGTGAAGAAATATTATAATAATAACTTTAACCAACTACAATTGCAAATATGAATCCAAAAATTAACCCTTAAATGTATGTGATTATAGAATCAAAACCAGAAATAGAAAACCATAACACATGACATCGGATTTATGTGGAGAAACCCCTAAGGGAAAAAACTCCACCACATAAAGAGAGAAGCAGGTATATTACTAATCCAATGAGAGATTACAAAAAAATACACTTCTCTTAATATCTCTGTAAAATTCGATAGCACCCTGTTACCTGCACACTGAATAAAACTGAATGAAGAACTCTAGCTTGAGGCCCCATTTTATAGAAACTTGTAGGGATGAATACCACCATGGTATCATCAAACAACATGTAGCAAAACCACATGGAGAAACCAACACCCATCTCCTTGCAACCACCAAATCCACCCAAAATAGCAACTTATAGATGCTTTTACAACTGATATAAGGCATCTTTCATGTATGGGTTCCTATGGAAGGAATCTGTCATAAATGCTATCATAAATGTTTAGTTGTCATAGCATATTATGATAGTTGTCATAGTGTCATAGATACTCATACAAATTATGATGGATGTCATAACCCTCCAAAAATACGAGATTCCAAATGGGACACCTAGCTATTTTGTCCTTTCCCCATAAGACAAATGGTAACAATAACTTTGTCTTTACAAGAGCTCTTTCACCGCTGTTCAAGGTTAAACGATTTCACCTCTTATGATTAATTTGAAAAATACATTAGGAAAATAATTAATTAATAGATTTACAAGATTGATGTCACCTAAATCCTAAAAATGTATGGGTATAGTGCAAAATGAAAGAAATGGAGATGGATAAAAATCAAATCATTAGCCATTTTTATCCATCAGCCAAAATTAACACTAGAGTATGACACTTGTGATATGTTATTACACATTAAGATATTATGGTCATGGTGGGAATAATATTAAATGAGAAACAACATGGTATGCTACGTTTTTCCATTATAATATTAAATTTTCATATTTATTTTGAAGAATAAATATTTAAGTTTTCTTAAGTTTATTTTGTTAGTTTTATGTGTGCCATTTTTTTTAACATTTAGTAAATCATGAAGGGAAATTATTTTATGTCAAGGGGTAAGAAATATAATGCACCTTTATATAAATTATGTTATAATAATTAATGAAATAGCAACGATAAATAAATATAACCTAGGGTAATGAGCTAGGATTAATAATTAAAATAAATTCTAAAAAATGAATATGGTAATTATATAAATTTAAATGCAATACTTAACTAGATTTTAAATATGAGAAAGCAATGTTAAAGATATCAAGAATTGAGTTGCCACAATACTAATTATTTAGGGCTCACTTAAATGGTTGTCTTAGAATCTATAAATTATTTATGTTTCCCTAATTCGCCTACATGTATGTAAGTTTGAACCAAATGCATACATTTGAATTGCAACTAACGAGAATAGTTTAGTAGATTACAAACTATTAGAATTTGTTTGCCTTAATATTGTGATATTTGGAATGTGTAAGGATTGATAGTGTTTAAAAACACCTTTGGCAATATGTTGAATCAAAAGGGTCATGTTTTCCTCAACCAAACCATTAGTTGGACTAGTTTTACAAATATGAGTGAAAGGTTTAAAGATAAGTATGCTTGCAATTGATTTAGGATGATGTGTTCTAATGTAATGTTTTCATAATTTATTATAATCATCTCACAAATTCTTGTTTATGAGTATTTTCATAACTATTAGGTGATTTTCAACTAAGTTAAAAAATGTCTTCCAATACAAAAACCAAACACTTAAATCACCACACATGTGTGCCAAGTCATCTCACAATGATTATTTGGAGAGAGTTGATGGGATAAAAGTTAAATTTAAATTTTAGAAGTTCGGGGTTCACATTTGTGACCATAAAATTCACCTAGGCCAAATCAATACCCATAAATATAATCCAAGGTTATGAATGTGGGATATAGGGATCAAGTATGAATCTTTGGGGATAAGTGTGTTGTGAGTTGAATTCATGCAAGAATATGTCACATATGAAATTATTATTATATTTGGGACACTATAATCAAAGTAGACCCAAGACACAAGGGAAAAGGGTATAGGTAAACAATTTTCACCTTTACATTTTGTTGCCACTTTAATGTGCATGTAAACTAGTAAATAGTTGCATGTCAAATGAAAATAAGTAGTCAACATAAAAATTAAGTAATTTTTGGGAACTCAAGGAATATGCATCATTCTTGAATTAGTCTTAGAAAGAATGCTCCATAGAATCCTACCAAAAAAATAAAAGAATATAATTAATAAAATTTATCAAGAATTTAAACATAAGTATCTCACAATTTTCTAAAAGGAACTATCTTTAAAAATAGTAAAAGTAAAAGGATGAGATAATATATCACAAGGATGAGATATTATGCTTATTACTAAAGGTTATTAAATCTTTGACTGTGTGAAAAATAGTACAATTATAGGGTCTCAAAATCACTACTCTATTTCCTAGAATTGGATTTCACCCACAAGGCCAAGGTGTCAACAACTGAATGAAATTAATTCATCAAAAAAACCGTGGAGGACTTCGACCTAACTCAACAAGAGTGAATTTTATCTTCTACACTCTGAGCTCAACTTAAACTCGAGAGGCTATTCCTAGGGGTATAACTTAATAGGTATTGAATTCACACATGATAAGAAACAATGAACTTGATGATAGCTAAACCCAATTTGTCTACTTGGCCCCTAATATTGTCATTGAACTAAGTAAACTAGCTATCTATAACCCCCATATAGCAGATATAACACCTTGGAAATGAATGCAAGGTGGGGTGAGTTCCATGATTCATAAAATGGTCTTCTTTATTCCTTGCACATAGTGATATCATGAACAACACAAACTAGAACTTAAAGTAAATATTTTTTATGGTCTATTTGAATGTGGGTGACTAGAACAAGCACAATGAGACTGGTGTCTATCCTAGGGTAGTAAAGTCACAATAAACAAGGTGAAACAACAAAAGAAAGTGACAAATTGTAGGTGATCTAATAATTACAACATCAAAAAATACCATTAATAGTTTTATCTACTTAGTTATCCATCATTAGATTAACCAAATTCATATGCAAACACATAAAAGAGCTACTAAAAAATAATATAGCAAATTTAGAACTTGTCAAATTCCTCCAATATTTGTTTACATTCACAACAATAAATCTGTTGAAGAAAAATTCTCAAAATAATATATTTTTTCAGTTTGCATACACAACAATGGAGATATAAAACTTGAAAATGATATTACAATATTTCATTACAATTTGAAATAACCTTTTCCTCCTTACAACTTCTCTAAAATTATTTTTCTACAAGTTTGTTCCCTTCTAAATATTCTTCTACTATGCTATTTTATGCTTGTATTGTCTACTTATTGAATGAAGAACAAAACCCCCCTTTAAAAATCCTTTGGAAAAACCCTAAATTTCACCATTATATCTACATTGAATCCATGGTTGAGGTTGAATCATGCCCAAAATAGGCGATACGAATTGAAGGAGGATGATTGAATTTAAAATCAGGTGGTTGGGCAACTGTTCAATAGTTATAGAAGCAACTAAACTTGACATACAAAGCACTAGCTTGTTGGTTCCCAAATATATTAAAATGAATCCAAATGGACCTTAGTTCACCCTTTGTTGGTTCTCAAGCACTTATTGAGAACCACCAAATGCATGCAACATATTCCTTTTTCCTTGTCAATAATCACCCATTAGTAGGAATTGTTAGCACCTGCCTACACACCTTTCTTCTCTCTTCCCATCAGTGAATTCATGTTGATCGGGAACCAACACCATCATGCATTCAACATCTCCACACATTGTCTGAGCTTAAGTAGGGATTGGGAACTATGAACCAATGGTCCTTTGGGAGCTAGGAACCAATGGTTCTTGGTTCTTAGAAAACCACTGACCACCTCCCTAACTTAGCTAAATTTTTAATTTTTGATTTAGAACTAAAAACTTGAGTCCCAACATTGGCTCTAGTTGGTGACAAATACCCACTATAGGTATCATGAGAATTTATATCTCTAGGTAGACAAAAAAAATCTATCAAGGTCGAAACAAAACACTATCTTGATCTAATTGGGATCAAGACTACTCAAAGACATGAGTAAAACATGGAAGATGAAACATTTCAATCAACATTCAAAATTTGAACTCCATCACTTATCAAAGGTAATGCTTCATATGTTAACCATGCATAGGAAAGTCCAATAATTCTCCATCAAGATCCTTGAGATGATACACATGTAGTTAATATCTCTCAATGATTTCATAGGGTCTTGTTATGCCTTGCATAACCACCCCATCCTTTGCCTTTGTCAAAATGGGTTCCCATTTATGTTTTTGTCCTTGGTTGTTTTTTAAATAAAGTTTGGAGTTATTCTTTTCCAATACTTTGTTTTTCTTTGGTTTGTTCTGTCGGAACCGAAATCGGAACGAGATTGGGTTTTGAAACTTGTTTCAAAGATTTTCTTTCGATCGCCGTCCCAATGGTCTTTTTGTTGTCTTTTGGTTTGTCTTTGTCGGAGCCGGAGCCAGAGTGGAAATTAAGTGTGAAGTTATTCAAAACATGGTTTCTAAATCGATTCATGTTCCGCCTCCGCTTCCGCCATTTTGTTTTGTTCGTTTAGACTTAGGTTTTGTGTTGGCTTTTCTCGTTTCAGTCTTTGTGTTTTTATTTTTTCATTTGTTTCACTTTCTTGTTTGTTGGCGGAACCGAAGCCGAAACGGGAACTAGATAAAAAATTGGACAAGGTTTCAAGATCATTTCCCACTCTGATTTCGCTCCCGCCATTTTGTTGTTTGACCTTACTAAAGCCGTAAAATAGTAATGTGCCAGTTCCCTCTATAGTTCTGACTTCGATCTGCCACATTTATGGCATTGATTACAGGTGCCATGCACGCGTGAAGCTGCAGTTTTAACCTTAATTAAAGGATTAATTGATGTTATCAGCATTGTTTAAGAGATTAAGGATGAACCAGAGTTGCAGTGGAGCGTTTGGATGTGTGATTCAATCGAAAGGGAGATAATCACGTGCAGAATCACTTCAGAGGGCTAACCTATTTGTTTGCGTTTGAGGTAGGGTTTATGTTCTTCTCTTTCCTTTTGTTTCGCTTGTCATTTTTGTTCGGTCGTTGGTTTCTCGCAAACTTGTGACTTTCGGTTTTCTTGTGAGCTTTGTTGATTCATTTTTTCTTCTCTCTTTCTATTTTCTTATTTTGGTTTTGGCTTTTCTAGTATTTTGGTTTCTCGTTTATTTACTTTATCACGGTCGTTTTCACGTTTTAATCGTGACCATATCGTGATGCCCTAGTTTTAAATGGCATGGATTAGTTACTGTTGTTACATTGGTAGGGTTTGATAAATTACGATTTTACTTAGGAATCATGTTACGCATTGATTTGATTAGTTTGAATGGGGTTAAATTCATGCCCTAATTGTTTGAAGTCGAGGGTTTGTGAATTAGGGTTTTGGCACATTTTTGTTTTAAATATGATGCCCTAATTATTACGGTTTCCTCCTAGTCATATGGGGATGTTCCCGTATAAGTTTATTTTTAAGCCTTTTTCGTTTTAATATGACCCAATCCTTAGATCATGATGTTATTTATCATCCTGTTGAAATCATTTAT